>CAHIKZ030000345.1:297500-440000 GCA_903632075.3 Acanthosepion pharaonis
AACACCCCCCCACCTTCTACAACAGTACAATAAAAACAAAAATAAGTAAAATATTTTTCGAAATAATTGACAAGCAATTAAAAAAAACAGCAAATTATCAAAAATTATCAATAAAAATACAATCAATATTAGTTACAGCTTCATGGATAACATGGAGAAAATAATAACTATGCACAATTAAAAAATACTCAACAAAACCAATAACAATTACAACGACAATAACAATAACATCCAGAAAAATAACACCATAAAATGTAACTGCAGAAACAAAAATTGCCCATTTAACAATAAATGTTTAACCAATAACATAATATACAAACTATCGTAACTAATAACATTGACACAGACGAAAAATTTTGCATAGACGCCACAGGAAAAAAAAAAACCTTAAAAGAAAGATATTATAAGCACAAGATATCATTTGAAAGAAAAAATACATAAATAATGCAACCCTATCAAAATACATATGGCGCCAAAAAGAAAACAATATCCTCATCAAAATCAAATGTAAATTATAAAAAGAGCATCCATTATTAACATTATGCTTAGAGGTAAAATTAGCAATGATTAGTTTTAAACTCTTAAACAAGAAAACTGAAATAATGGAGAAATGTAGGCAAATAAATGAATACTTACTTTGCTATCTAAGCACTAATTAAAAATAAACAAATAAATAAAGTAAATATAAATATAAACTTTAAATAAATAAATAAATATAATATAAACTTAAAAAAACGAATAAATATTAAACATACACACCTATACGCGTTTGTGTATGCATGTACATAAATATATACGCACACACACACACACAAACAAACGAACAAACCTACCCCCTATAATTATTACCTGAATATATAACACAAATACAAAAACAAATAAACTGCTAAACATTAAATAAAAATAAAATGAAACATTAGATAAACAATAACATGATATAAGCAAATGCTTACTTTAATACATATACACAATTTAACAATGCTATATATATATGTGTGTGCGTACGTGCAGCTTGTGTGCGTGTACGTGCATGAGTGTGCGATAATATATACTATATATATACATACATATTCAAACAACAAAGAAAAGAGTTTATGAACCCAAACATAATTAATACCCTAAAAATAGAAAAAATAACTTTAAGCACTAGTTTATTAATAACAAAGCACAGACATAAATGTACATGTGCCTGTGTACGAGCGTTCATATGTGTATATATGTGCACGTGTGTATACCTATATATGTACATGCATGAATGTACAAGCGTGTAGATACAGACAGATGCACATAAATTCAAACAAGGATAAATAAAAGTTTAATTATAAACCTAACCTCCTACAATAAATACTTAAGATACCACCAAACCAAATAAGAAAACGAAATATTAGCTCCGTGAAGATACATAAACATGTGTGTAAGTGTATCTATCAATATTTCTGAGATGAGTTATTGTAATTGTGTATTGAAGTAATGTAGTGAACGAGATAATCACGTACCCCGGAAAAAAGTTCGTGTTTTGTGTGCGATCTGCCGGGGAGGGATTGCCAAAAAGAAAAGTAGTCAGCAAAACTCTTATAGCGACTTACCTCGTCAACCCAAGCGAAAAAGAAACAAGTTCGTCGCAGGAGTCGCTATAAGAGTGTATTAATATGCAAATTACGGAGCATCCTATCCCGGCTGTCGACGAATGGAAAAAATAGGTTCTGCCGATAAAAGCAGTTGGTGTTGTCGACTCGGGAGGAAAAAAATTCGGGCAGTTTTGGCTACGGCGTTCGTGAGTTATTTTCCTGACGTGTTACAAGTGATTCTCTTTCTTTGTGTTGTGAAAGCCACAAATTTGCTTTGAGAACGCTTACTCTTCAAGCTATTTCGGCATTTACTTTGTCTCTCGCAAGATGGCGGAAAGACCGTTCGATATAAAACTGATCCCCGAATTCAGTGGTGATACTAGTGGACAGTCTGTGGTTGAATGGATCGAAAAGGTGGAACTGGTCTGCGAATTATGCGAGATATCGAAGATTGATCGGATTCTTCCTCTGCGATTGAATGGCGGTGCCCTTGCTGTGTATAGGCAGCTGAGTAAAGAACAGAAAAGCGACATTGAGCAAATAAAGCACGCTCTACTAACCGCGTTTGGAACTGACCGGTTCGTGGCCTACGACCAATTCCAGGCACGGCGTCTGCGACCTGGCGAGACAGTAGACGTATATTTGGCAGAATTAAAGAAGCTCGCCGTTCCAATCGCACCGCTTCCTGAAGAATGGATGACATGTGCCTTCGTTTCTGGATTGCCCAGTCATGTTAAGCAGATACTCCGCGCATCATCCAGAATGGAAGACCTGACGCTCAATCAATTGTTGACCAGAGCCCGTGCTGTCATGATCGACGAAAAAAAGAGGCTGATGAACCAGTGGCCGCGGTTATTCAACCAATTGAAGTCAAAGAAGGTCCGACCCCAGCCATTCGTCACCATGGCGTTGCCACCTGCTATCGGTGCTCTGGGCCGAATCATTTTGCCAGAGACTGCCGCTATCAACGCGAAGAAATGCGCAGCGGGTCGGCGCGAAAGGCACGTCTCGATCTACGATGCTTTCAATGTCAGAAAGTAGGTCATATTGCCTCTAAGTGCCCGGGAAATGGAATGGGGGACGCGACGTCAGCGCCGGTCTCTTCCCCGCACCCGAGCATGAAAGTGGCGCTCCCTGTGATTAAGGTACGCATCAATGGAATAACGCGTACCGCTTTAATAGATTCTGGCTGCTCTCGGTCACTCACCAACGGTTCGATTTGCCGACAGTGGAGCAGACAAAAGATGGACGTACTAACGGCTGATGGAAAGGCTCTCAGAAGCCGGGGAGTTGGAAACATCAAACTTAGTATTAACAACGGTGACCCTGTCACAGTCAGTGTGTTGGTCGTGGACAGCGCGTTATTAGGTTTCGATCTGCTCCTTGGGATGGACATTATTAAGGAGCTGGGCGGCGTACGCATTACAGAGGCAGGCGAAGTCAAGTTTTCTGATCCGCCCATCTGTGCTACTTTGAAGATTAACGAGCCCGACTTTAGCGCAGAGTTCGACCAAAGGACGAAGACATGGACAGCATTTTGGAAATGGTCGGAAAATAACCCACCAGAAAAGCTCCAGAACCGAGTGTCAGAATATTCGGTGCCCGAACGCGTCAGGAAGAATACCAGCGCGAATTGCAGGTGTGGCTGGATAACGGATGGCTGACTCCATATCCCGAGGAAGAGCTTGGTCCTCCAAGAGGCCTCATCCCGTTGATGGCCGTGGTACAAAAGAACAAGGGAAAGGTGCGCCCTGTACTAGATTATAGAGAACTGAACGAACATGTAGACACATACACAGCTCATGCTGATGTGTGTGCACAAAAAATTGAGAGAATGGCGAACGAAGGGATCCAATGTCTCTGTGATTGACCTTCGAAAGGCCTACTTGCAGGTACGCGTGCACCGGTCACTGTGGCCATTTCAGACAGTGATTCTTAATGGGACGAGGTACTGCTTAACCCGAATGGGATTCGGACTCAATGTGGCGCCGGCCATCATGAAAGCCATCGTGGATGCTGTGCTATCCCAGGATGAGACAATTCGTCAAGCGACGTCAGCCTACATTGACGACATCTACATCAACGAAACCTTAGTACCAGCTTCACAGGTGAGAAAGCATCTTGCTGACTTTGGGCTCGAATGTAAAAACCCAGAACGACTGGAGGATGGTGCTCGGGTGCTCGGCTTGCAGGTCTGGGGGAGCACAACATGCTGTACTGGAAACGTGGAAGCGAGCTCCCGGACATTCCCAACCACATGACCCGACGCAGCGTGTTTTCGTTATGTGGAAAGCTGGTGGGACATTTTCCCGTGGGCGGGTGGATCCGCATTGCAACTGCATTTATTAAACGTAGGGTGACTGCTGTCACTTCCGGTTGGGATGACACAACCAATGATGCTCCCCTTAGACACATGATAGGGGAAGTCATTACTAGGGTGCGTCAAGACGACCCCGTACGTGGTAAATGGTGCGTTGACGGATGTGAATTTAACGTCTGGGTCGACGCGAGCTCCCTTGCAACAGGAGTGTCTCTTGAAGTAGGTGACACTGTCGTGGAAGATGCGTGTTGGTTGCGTCGAGAAGGATACGCAACATATCAACCTGTCAGAATTAGACGCCGTTATCAGGGGAGTCACCGCGGCCCTTCAATGGAATGCAAAGGTGTTGCATTTATTCACGGATTCCGCATGCGTGTATAAGTGGATAGCAGACACTCTTACGGGGAAGGCTAGGATACATACAAAGGCTGCGAGCGAGATGCTCATTCGAAGGAGGCTAGACACACTGGGAAAGTTGGTAAGTGAATACCACTTATCCGTAGACATACAGCTGGTCAGATCACAGCAGAACAAGGCCGATACTTTAACAAGGGTACCCAAAAAATGGCTTGACGCTATTAAGAAAGAGGTAGAGCCGGTAGAACATGTCTGTGTAACATCAACGAGCAACTATAACTCAGATTTACTAAAATCTGTGCATTGCCAAAGCGGACATCCCGGTGTAAAACGGACCTTATATTTCGTGAGGCAGATTGATCCCTCCGTATCCAAAGCTGCTGTCAGGGCAGTGGTCAGAGAATGCAAGGAGTGTCAGTCCATCGACCCAGCACCTGTGCAATGGCAAAAAGGACAAGTGAGTGTAAGCAAGGTGTGGCACCGTGTTGGAATGGACATCACCCATTATAACGGGCATCACTATTTAACCCTGATTGATTGTGGCCCAACCCGGTTCACTATTTGGCGGCGTCTGCGTCGACAGGATTCCGCAAGCGTCATTGACCACTTGGGGTTATTGTTCTTTGAACGTGGACCTCCGACGGAACTCCTCACTGACAACGACACTGCATTCCGCAGTGAACTATTCAAAGATTTTGTGGCTTCGTGGGGAGTACACCTCAGATTTCGCTGCGCGTATGTCCCATCAGGGAATGGCATAGTCGAGCGATGTCATCGGAGCATCAAAAGAATCGCTGCTAGGAAGCAGTGTTCCATAATGGAGGCGGTGTATTGGTACAATGTTACCCGAGAGACAATAATGTATCGCCCTCAACTGCGCCAGCCAACATGATTTATCAGTATAAAGTCCGGCTACGAGGCATTGACGCAACGCGTTCAACTGAACGGATAAACGAACGAGCGCCGTATGACTTGGGCGATCGCGTGTGGGTGAAATCTCCACATAGCCGGTGTACAACCCGGTACCGGGTGGGGCATGTCACTGGACTAAGTAACTCGCGTTCTGTGCTGGTTGATGGCATACCAAGACACATAAAGGACTTGCGTCACTATGTAGGTACAGATACGTCAACAAGTGACACTAGCAGTGAGTGCTCAGAAAGTGAACAAATAATTACCATCGGAGGTAGGGATAGCACCCCTTCAGATGGTGAAGACTCTGTGCGTGAGGTTGTCAGACCAGAAGAATCCTCAGAAGAAGAATCTTCAGAACATTCTTCAGATGATGAAGACTCTGCGCATGAGGTTGTCAGATCAGAAGAAACCTCAGAACATAACACACAATCTCCTCCCACAGTTGCCCCGCTCCGGAGAAGCTTAAGAATAAAGAGGCCCGCCCATGAGTGTCACTTATGTGACAGGGGGGAGTGTAGTGAACGAGATAATCACGTACCCCGGGAAAAAAGTTCGTGTTTTGTGTGCGATCTGCCGGGGAGGGATTGCCAAAAAGAAAGTAGTCAGCAAAACTCTTATAGCGACTTACCTCGTCAACCCAAGCGAAAAAGAAACAAGTTCGTCGCAGGAGTCGCTATAAGAGTGTATTAATATGCAAATTACGGAGCATCCTATCCCGGCTGTCGACGAATGGAAAAAATAGGTTCTGCCGATAAAAGCAGTTGGTGTTGTCGACTCGGGAGGAAAAAAAATTCGGGCAGTTTTGGCTACGGCGTTCGTGAGTTATTTTCCTGACGTGTTACAAGTGATTCTCTTTCTTTGTGTTGTGAAAGCCACAAATTTGCTTTGAGAACGCTTACTCTTCAAGTAATTATTTACATTGATCGGACTGTTGTCCTCATCTTTATTGTCATATTCCCAACGTTTCAGCTGTTGTACACTCAGGCCTTATTCAGGTGATTGTAATTTCGAACTGAATCATTTTTTACCAGAGCTTATATTGCAATTTTTGTTCTTATTATTGCTTTTATCTAACACTCTGTATTACTAGTTCCTATATTGTATTCATTTCTATGCATGGGCAGCTTAGATTTTTGTGGCCGAGCATATGTGCTGATTCCTTAAGTTTTTGTATTTTCCAGTGATGTTCTCTGTTATTTCAACCTCATCCCACTGGGCTCAGTGATCTCCCTTTTCGTTCCATATGTGATCAGCTACAACTGCATTTTCTATTTCCCCTTGTGTTACAGAATTACAATGTTCTTGCAGTCTTACCATAAGGGGGAGGCCTGTTTCTTCTTTATATTTCTTACCACAGCTGCATGGGATGGCGTATACACAGTCCTTAGTCATGTCTTTCTCTATGCGAGTGGGGGTCTTACTTCGAAGAGATGTCTGCAAAGTGTCAAACCACTTCTGAAGATTGTCCTGATGTTATATGGGCTTGGTTTGCCGTATACAGATGTCCTATTACAAAACAGCTATTATACAAAATTGAATACAGATGTCTTGAACCTGTGCTCTATTCGAGATATTAGTACATCCAGGAATGCAAATTTGTTGTTTTCTCTCTTATCGTGAATATGGCAATAAAGGTGTGTATGTATATATATTAAAAAAGCAGATAAACCCAATATCTTTGTTGTATTAAATAATTCAAAATTACAACAAATACTTGATGCCCACACCAAATTTAAAATAAGTGGAAACAAAGATATAAATAAAAATATAAAAATGAAAAAAAAAAAAAAAAACCTAACTTCCCTGTCTGTCCTATCATATCCCAAATCCCCACTCTGGTTAACCAATTAACCAAAATCATTAACCAATTAACCAAAATCATTAACCAATTCATCATACATAGCTAATAAATACAGCATTAAATCAACTCAAAAAATAATCAAAATCTTAAAAGCACAAAAACCTAATGATGAAACAATAACCTCAGTTGATGTTGAAAGTTTATTTACCAATATCCCATTTAGAGAAACAATTGATATAATTATAAAAAATATTTACAACAATCCATCTCTCCCCCCATTAAACATTAGACCTCACATATTACGGAAACAACTTTCACTTGTGCCATTAAGGTTTCCTTCTATGATCATCAAAATAATATCTATGTACAACATGATGGTGTTTCCATGGTTTCAGTTCTGGGACCAACATTTAGTAACTTCTATATGACTAACCTTGAAAATAGGCTATTTAATGCCATTAAAAAACTCTCCATCTACCTAAGATATGTAGAGATGATATTCTCATCTTAATTAAAAACATAGATGAAATACATGAACTACAAAAAACTTCCAAAAAACTCTGTTCTTAAATTCACATATGAACTTAACAATAACAATAAAATTCCTTTGTTTAATATATTCATGGACATCAATAATAATATATTTACTACCTCCCCATATAAAAACTAACATAAACACGTGCATTCTGAACTATAAAAGTGAATGTCCTATTACAAAACAACTATTATATCAAAATTTAATAAACTGTGCAAAAATTAACTGTTCCAAATCTTAAAAACACAAAAATCTAATAATGAAAGCATCACCTCACTTGATATTGAAAGTTTATTTATCAATATCCCATATATAATAATGATTGACATAATTATAAAAAATATTTACAACAATCCATCTCTAAAATTAAACCTAAAATATTACAGAATCTACTCTTGAATTTTTTGTTTGAAAACAGTAATTTGACCTTGCTAACCAGACTCTTCTACTGTAACTAAATGATATAACATGTCAGGCTATATGACAGTTCTGTGTAGGTTACAGGTGCGATTCCTGTCGAAGTACACATACTTTCTATGAAATTTCTCAGACATTAGGGCCAGTAAATGTTGTTAATGCTGTTTATTATAAACAGCATTTATTTAAATATTTGTATCTATAAAAATAATGTATAAACAGAAAATATATTAAAATAATTGTCAGACTTAGTCCTTTTCCTTTATATATATATATATATATATATATATATATATATATATATATATATATATATATGTGTGTGTGTGTGTGATTAGCTGTAATTTTAAGTTTTAAAAAGTAACTGTTATTGCTCTTTCTAGTATTGATGGCAAGAGTGCATAATTTGGTATCATCAACAGTTTGAACACGGCCAGTACATTCACACCCTCAACCATGATGACTTCTAACCATGCTAGCACAAACATCTACAGCTTCTGAATAGTCCCATCTACCCAAGTTCACTCACAAGGCTTGCGTCCACTTGTGGTAATTTTTTTTAAATACTTCCCAAAGGTGCCACAAGTTGTGATTGCCTCCTCAGGCTGATAACATCAAAAAGTCACCTTCCTGACTAATTGACCATGGTAAGATTCGAACCCAGGTCTCATGCTCAGAAAGTGAATGTTCTAACAGCTTGACTAAGGTCAGGAGAAGAAATAATTGAAAGCTTGCCATGTTAGCAGGAGATTTGAATTCTAAATTATTTTTGCGCATTTTTTTTTGACTGGTTGCTCTACCATGGCTAAAGAAACAAGTCTGCTATGCTATTTTACCCTAGCTGGAGGAAGAATATATAAATTCATGCTTTTCCTCAAGGCATTAGTACAAAGTGAACTCAGAATATATATTCAGCCTGACAATATCATTTTTCACAACAATGATAGCTGTTAGGCCACTCGTAGATCTTATATCATGTATTTCATCGATCTTATATCATGTATTTCATAGATGTCATAATTGTCACAAACACAAATCACTAGCATAACAATGATCATATAAACAATGATCAATTTATAATTTGTAATATTCACTTGAAAGTTTTATGAAGACATATTGGACAGAATTTTTAACCCATGTGTCATGAGTCGAACAAATGGAATACATTTGCAAGAAATTGCAACTTGTCTATTTGTTAATTATTGATTTCTGCTGTTGTCATTCATCAATGGCTTTTGGTCAAACTTGCCAGACAACTTATGCTTCTCAACTGAATATGAAAATGAACAGCAAAAATCAAACCAGAATTCATTGATTCAAAAGGTTGCAAAAAGCCAACAGCTTAGTTTATGCTTTTGGTTGAGTCTATGAGGATTACATAATTACTTTCCTGGTATTTCCAGATAGTGACATCAGCTGGAGGATCTTTTCTCGCCATGACATTTATATAAACGTTACTTTGAAGATCATTCTAATAAAATGAACTTAGTAACAACAAAAATCTTCTCTGTCAGATAAAAGTATAAAAGATGATTTGAAACCAAAAGCTCTTTCATGTAGAAAATAAATATTTGAAAAACATATTCTGTGTTGTTGACATAAATTAGGGGATCAGTTTTATATTTGTTTATATCTCTGAGCTGAGGTATTATGATTACTTGCATTATTTACATTATTCGGACTGTTATCCTCATCTTCATTGACATATTCACAATGTTTCAGCCTCTATAATTCTGTGATGAGGTATTATGTTTACTTACATTATTTACATTATTCGGACTGTTATCCTAATCTTCATTGCCATATTCACAACGTTTCAGCCTCTATATCTCTGTGATAAGGTATTATGATTACTTACATTAATTACATTATTTGGACTGTTATCCTCATCTTCACTGCCATATTCACAACGTTTCACTTCTATATCTCTGAGCTGAGGTTTTATGATTACTTGCATTATTTACATTATTTGGACTGTTATCCTAATCTTCATTGCCATATTCACAACATTTTGGGCATTGTATGCTCTGGCGCTCTTCAGGTGAAATTCCAATCACTTGAAAAAGGCCAGAGCATACAATGCCCAAAATGTGAATATGGCAATGAAGATTAGGATAACAGTCCAAATAATGTAAATAATGCAAGTAATCATAATGCCTTATTTCAGAGAGAGACAGATATTGAAGAGAAATTCTAATCATCTTAAGAACGCCAGAGTGTGCAACAGCTGAAACACTATGAACATGGTAATGAGGATGAGGATAACAGTCTGAATAATGTAAATAATGCAGTTTTATATTGTTCTTTAATGTTATGCTAATTCTCCCACTTGCTTTTTTTCATAGATTCTATATATTTCTTATCAATGGAGGATAAAAGTAACTCAATAAAATCTTTTCTTTTTTTATATACTATTATTCATCCAATACAAGGTCCAAGAGCCACTCAAAGTAGAGTGTTACTAAATGATGTTGTTATAAGGGCATAAAAGAAGGGAGCAAGACTTCATATTATAAGGATATGTAGGACAGATAATGGTTGATTCTAGACTTGGAGTTGTTAAGATTACAGTGACTGGCAAGCATCATCTTGGGAGTCTGCTCCACAATGCAACAGTTCTGGGGGAGTAACTGTCTAAGTTGAATTTCTTCCTGGTATTGTTCATATTGTTAATATTTCAAGGATGACACAAATAAATAAAATCTTTTAAAGATGTCAAACTCTACTCTTTGATTGGTCAAATATCGAAAGGAGTTACTTTTATTTTTTTTCATGGTTTAGTAGCTTTGGGTTTGATCAGAACTAAAATAGATGCTCACTTTTGGAACAGTTTATTTCAATTTTAAAGTGCATCTTCATTCTGAAGCCTTTTTTATTTATTTTCTATGAAAAAAAATCAGCAAAATTAAGTTAACAATCAATTTTGCTGATTTTTTTTCAGTTGAATCGATTTTCCATTTAAAGGATAAATAAATCAATCTTCTTATCTGATAGTATATAAGATGCAAACATATATAAAACTTGTGACATGTTTCATCTATTGGGACTTCATCAGACTCAGTTTGTTGACATTGTTATGACTACATACTTGCATGAACAAGAAACACTGATAGTCTCAAAATTTTTAAAGAATTTTTTAAATAACATTTTTACTTTTTTCAATCTAGCCAAATTCATCAATATTCTTTGTCTTTCCATCATCTTTGTTTTTAAACATCCCTTATTGTCATAACAGAAAATCTGCCAATAAATGGTGCAAATTTACTGTGGCTGAACTAGCGATTAAAGCACGTTTCTTCTTAGTGAATCATTTTCTCTTTTAATTAGAGTAACTGTTACTTGATATATAAAAATATATATTGTTATCTCATATATACTCTCTAAGTATCAGGAAAATTGATTCAATTCTTACAAAAAACATTGCCACTCTTTTGAACATATATGTATTTATCAATATATTTTAGACATTTTTTATGTTTATACGTTCTTTTTATAGATACAAATATTTAAGTAAATGCTCTGTTTATAATAAACAGTATTAACAACATTTACCGGCCTGAATGTCTGAGAAATTTTCATAGAAAATATGCGTCCTCCGACAGAATTCGAACCTGTATCCTATACGGAACCATCATATAGCCTGACATGCTTTACCAATTTAGCCACAGAGGTGTGATTCGGATAGCAAGGTCGATTTTACTGTTTTTAAACTACAATTCTCCATGATTTTCTCTCGTATATTCATATCTGCTTGATGCATATCCATATGTAAACAAATGATGTCACACATTATGAAATGGACAAAGTCTGACAATTATTTTAAGACATTTTTTATGTTTATACATTCTTTTTATAGATACAAATATTTAAGTAAATGCTCTGTTTATAATAAACAGTATTAACAACATTTACCAGCCTGAATGTCTTAATAAATTTAATAAATCTTTAATGACCCAAAGAGTGTGAGGCACAATGGATAAAGGCATTAGTTAGATCCAGTGACAGGACCCAAAGAGTGTGAGTTCAATAAGGCAGTGGATAACTTGGAGAGGGGAATTAACAGGAGATCATACTTATTATAAAACCCAGGTTGTGTGTGTGTGTGTGTGTGTCTGTTCGTTTATATATTGGATCGAATTTCCTACATTTTTCAACCATTTTCAACAAAACTTCACAGGACTACGTAAAATTACCTTTGCGGTGGTTCTGACAGCACCAAAAATTCGAAAAACAATTTTTGCATGAAATCAATTTGAAAACATGATTAAGAGGCATCGCTGTCACAAGAATGAAAGGGGGACAACTCATATCGAGTTATACTTATTATAAAACCCAGGTTGTGTGTGTGTGTGTGTGTGTGTGTGTGTGTGTGTGTGCGTGTGTGTGTGTGTTCATTTATATATGGGATCAGATTTCTTACATTTTTCAACCGATTTCAACAAAACTTCACTTTTTTGGGGGCAGGTAGTGTTTCTTATTGTCTTGCACACTTTTTCTTTATTTTTACATTCAGAATGCTTTAAAAATTCCATTTACAAGACAATTGTTTATAATAAAATTCTATTCAATCAGTAGACTCATAATGATTGAAAACAATGTTTTTGTTTGAGTTTGGGTTTGAGCAATTCGTAAAAAAAAAACAGAAAAAAAACAAACTAATTAGGACATACATGTCCGTCAACCTTAAACAATAATTTTTGTCAATTTTATTTTTCAGTCTTTATGATGGTCAATACTTGATCTATCTCTTACTGTTACATCCCCGGGCAATGCCGGGCTCTACTGTTAGTAACTGATAGCTGACATCCATTAAACATGGCACATGGAACTAGAACAGACTACTCCAGTGAGCAAAATAAAGGGTTCAGTTCGACATTCCAACCACCTGAAGAAGGCCAGAGCATACAACGGCTGAAATATTGTAATAGATATGGCAAGAAAGATGAGGACAATAGTCTGAATAAAGTAAATAGTGTTTTGTCCATTTCATTATCAATATATCTATATATTAACACATATACAGTGGAACCTCAACCTACAAATTTAATCCATTCCAGGAGTGGATTCATAACTGGAAATTTCATATATTGAAACAATTTTCTGCATTTAAAATCATAAAAACTAAATTAATTCATTCCAAGTCCAAAAAATATTGATATAAAAATCAATAAAAGTTGTATTTTATGCAAAAAAAGTACTTTTTTAATAATCGTGCACAAATAATGTAAATAAATATATCACTGTGACACCTTCTCAGGCTTTATCAATGAGATTTAAGCAATTTAGGATATTAAAATGATCCTTCTAAAATTCTCTTAGGTACAGGTTTGTATTTTTGGTCATTTTAAAACACCTCAAATAAGGCAGGTTTATCGGAGCTCGCAGCCTCTCCATGTTTCACTACACTGTGGATGCTGGTTCTCTTTTAAAATTTTTCAAATGATTCTTGGCTTGACTTAAATGCAATTTCATCTTCAGAAGATGTGCTTGGTAGTTTTCTGATAAGCTCCATGTAGAGTGCCCTTACCTTTGCACATGTAATATCTTCAGGTACAAAATCAACTTGTATCTGCCTCTCATTCAAGCATAACCAACAACAGCTTCTCAACATCTTCCGAGGCTTTTGGATGATGCTTGCTAATTATGCTAACTCTGTTGGCTACATTGAGCTTTTTTATTTCTATCTTGTTCTTTAGGATAGTGTAAATTGTTGATGCTGAATGTCCAGAAACACGGGTACTTTCTTTGTGCTTCTGAATGATCTCCTTCTTCATTTGCACTGATATTTATCCTTCCTCTTAGTAACAACTAAGTTCTTGGGTGACATTGTGGGCTACAAAAATTATCAAAAAATTACCCACTAAAATTTAAAATTTATTGTACATGTACAGTAATATTCACAGTAACACATTTTAAACTGTAAAGTAACTGTATCAAAAAATGTAAAAGAACAAACTGCAATGATGAAATTTACCGTATAAATCAACCAGAACTGGATGCATAGTTTATTTTACTCTATAGTTTATGTGTTGTACCTGAATTTTAAACATTTTATTTTACTCTAATTAAACTTTATAAATTTCTTTTTCCATTTTTCCATTGTACTGTATTGATACCAATTAAAATGCAATGATTATACACTGTATATTAGACTAAAATACACTCTACATTACATGGAGATTAAATGAAATGAACTCTGCATTGTCACATTTTACCTACTTTTAATTCAATAAATTTTAAAATAATTTACATGTTACTGTACTGTACTGTACAGTAATGTACATGTACTGTATTCATTACTGTACATAATTTTTTGCACATTATTAATTTTTTTTTATACTTACATTAATATAATCACAATTACTCATACACTATAAAGGTTTATTCTACAAGTTAACAAATAGAACTGAGCAGGATGATACAATTCTCATAGAAATATGTACTGTATAATAATATTATACAGTACTGTATATAAAATATATTATAATATAATCATATACACTGTATGTAAAACATAAAAATGTAAGTATAAAATATATCTGAATATATTTAGTAGGGAACAGTACATTATAAAAATACAGTATAAAAACATTGTAATACAGTATAATACTACAGTATTATATTATTATATATAAAATATATAATATATAAAACATAAAAATATAAAATACAGCATATTTCAATAACATAAAAAAGTATTTAAAGTACATTTATATCAAATATCTAGTTTGAAATGCAGTGGCAGGAAGCCCATTCTTAATTTTCTAAGGTGAAATTAATTTGTAAGTGAAAACAAATTTTCTGACAAATTTTTGTTCATATGGCAAGTTTTTCATAAGTGGAGGTGTTTGCAAGTCGAGGTTCCACTGTATATTTTTAGACATATATACTTTTAGACATATATACTTTTAGACATATATACTTTTAGATTTATATATTTAGAGATATATATTTTCTAAGTAGAACTTCCTTTGATACTAGGATTAGCTAAATGGAATTTAAATTAACTTTATATATTAAATTCTTCCCTATCTAATTTCCAAATTAAAATCTAGGTAAATCCATTTTTATATCAATTGTATCAAAATTTGGCATTCCATTTCATTATGACTTTGCATAAGGAATTAAAAGGAAATAATTTCAAAAAGAGAGATGAAAAAAACCAGTCTTGAATAGTAAGGAAGATAATTAGCATTTCTAAAATTCTACATCACAAAATGCTTCCTTTTTCAACCAAATGAGAGAACTTAATTTGAAAACTCTTAAGAATTAATATCATTTGTGTCTCTGACTTTACTTCAAAATTTTAATAGTCTATGAACGAGGTTGCCAATTGAAAAAGTGCATTTTATATAAACATCAGATTAGGTGATGACACAATGGTTAAAACATTGGACTGGTGCCCATGACATCTATAATCATGGTGTTTTATATTACACGCCTACACATGGTGTAACTAAGGCCCAAAACTCCACTGAGAGGGAATCATTTTAGTTTTGGTTTGGGTTTATAGTAGTCCACTGTTGTGGCCATCTTAAGGCATTCAAAGAAATCTTTTGGTATATCTTTACCTTATTTAATTGAAGTATTAAGATTTATTTTTTACATTTTGTTTGGATTTGCAACAGACAATTTCTTATTGCAAAAATCAAATTATTTTGTGAAATTCACTAAAAAATATAATTTAGGAATCTTGGATATTTATTTGACATTTTACATTCAAAATTAATTTATTCTTCTCAAAACTTATTTTATAAGCAATATAATAAGCAGGATAATATTTACCCACAATTTTGCTGAGTTCCATGTAATACATGATATGCTATAATTCAGGTCTACTCATGGTGCAACTAAGGGTCAGAGCTCAAAACCTATTTTAAAAGCAATATGGTTTAGTTTGGTTTGTGATAACTTGACTGTATTCAGCTTAAGAAATTCAAAGAAATGCTTAGAATAACTTTAGCTTATTTAATTGAAGTAATTATGATATTTTTTAATTGTATTTCCTTCAGACATGCAATATTATTTTATTGCAAAAACAAACTTTTTGTGTGAAATTCACAAAAAACATTTTGGAGTCTTCATCTTGTCACTTGGAAGTTTATTTAACATTTTTCCCTTAAAGTCAATTTAATTTTCTTTATCAAATTTTGGTTTATAAAAGCAATTACACTGATGGTAAAGAGTCATTTCTTTTGTAGAATCTGTTTTTCTGTTTCTAACAGGTAAAAATGTACATTGAATTTTATCACAGTTCTTATACTGTAATCTAACTTTTCACACTGCAAAATTTAAGAAAAGAAATTGTCGATTTAGACAAGACAGTCTGCTCTAACCAAAATAAAATGTGTCATTTTACTTGGTTTATAAAAATAATATATTAATGTGTTTTTTCTAGTCTTTCCTCTTCCAAATGTGACAAAGTCTTTTTGAAGAAAGCTAATTTTAATAATGTTTTGTGATGTTTAATTTTTAAGAAATACTTTATTTCTGAAGAGTTTTTTCTCAATTTGGTTTCATTCTGTAAAATTTTAAAAAAATGCTATTAATTGCCACATAAAGTTAATTTGATATTTTTCCTGCTGATATTGCTGTTCATAGCAAGAAATATATTGATGATAAAATTTAATTTTTTATGAGCAATTACTGTTTTTCTTTCTAAAAGTTATTTAAGTATTCTGAATTTTAGTCTTGTTTAACATGAAAAAACATAAAATGGAAGCAAATATATTATTTTATATTACAAAATTAATGAAAATGTCATCTATCAAGAACATCATTTAACTTTAAAGTTTTCTCCCCAAATTTCTGAAATTCAAACATTTTCAAATAGGTTTCCAGTTCTGGCCTGTAGTTGTATAATGAGGCCTATAGTAAAGAATGCTATGGTCAGTCAGTAATAAGCCATGCATGATCATGTATCTTTCGATACATGACTGACAAGGCAGATTTTTTCCCGCAGTAGGTTGCCATTTCTTTCTGCAGTAGACCAAGGTTATAGAACTCAGTCTATCCTGCTATTTACCCATAGCTGGGGGGAGGGGGGTGAAGAAGAGGATTCATACTTTTCCCAAGGGTATTAGCACATAAGTGAATGTAATGGATCTGACTGGAATTTGAACTCAGCACTCCAATTCCTCACTCCAAGGCGCTATCCATTACTCCACTGTGCTGCCTTTGAATGCTATGGTAGGAATTCATAATTTCAACCATCATGTCTTCAGTTCCATTTTTAAAATATGGATTCAAATTTTTATCTGAACTTCTAAGATATTGTTTTATTATTAATTCTTTCAAATTAATTCATCATATTGATTGTCTTTGAAGCAATATTTCTAGCGCTGTGGACTTTAGCTTTCCTTACATGTCTGTTGTTTTGAAAAGATGTGAGTTCAATTCCTGCATCAAGTAGTCCATGATATATATTAGTTGGAGAAGCAGGACAGCATCATGAGAAATAAATAGTAATTACAAGTTCTGATATTCTTTAAGAAGTTTGACAAACAATGAAACCAAGATATTCCCTTAAATCAAAATAAAGGATAATTAAATATATTTTGGTCAATTACTGATCAGGATATTTTTTCAGAAAATATATTATTAATAAAGAATAACTATTTGATATTTACTCAGTGAAATTTTTGGCAAAAGTGGTATCCCATATTTTAAATCTTCTTTCCCATTAGTCAAGTATCCATTTTGATGAATTATCTTATTTGGAAATGCCATCTTTGTTTTCCCTGAGTTTATATAAAGTGATCCATGATAAAGTAGTGTTATATAGCGCTCCCTCTTCTGGGGAGGACTTATGGTTGATGGAGGCGATCATAATAAAGTTGTCTTCCTCTCTTTCTTTTCTTGGTCAAGTGATCACGAGTTGATTTTCTTCAGAAATAAAATGAGAACTTCAACAAAAGAGATTTTGAATTACTACTTTATTAAACATGCTGATGTGTACGTTTTTAACTAGCCAGTGGAGTCGCTACCCCACCCCACTGGGGAGCAGTTTCTGTGCATGAAATTAACACGTCTGCATTCTTCAATGCATAAAACTTAGCTCCCCAAAAACACTTTCTAACTCTAACATTCTCACATTAGGCTCAGCCAATCAAAACAACTTCCTTTGTTTTTCTGTATCTGACCTCAAAGGTCAAAATGAATAATTCAGAGCTAAATACAATTCTTTAAAAAATAATAGTCTGTTAGATTATTATTTAATAGTAGGATACAATTTGTTAATAGTTTACAAATATAAACAGAAAGTTAATTCCACAGCCGTTACATTGTGCTTAATTTTATCTTATTTTATTTTTCCTTCTATCTTTTATCTATGATTTCTTATATGCAAAATTTCTGCTTAAACTTTAATTTTATTTGCTATTTATTTTTTATTTCATAATTTTAATTTTTTTCCTCCATAGAAGTAGGTTTGCCTATTGTCTGGTTCACACACCTCTCTGGTCTTTTGAACAAGAATAGAGGTTTATCTCTTATTTCTTATTTAGGATTGGTTTTCCAGTTCTTTCTAAAGTCTACTACAACTCTATACTTCTAACATCTTCACTTAAACTCTGAAATTTTATTTAGTATTTATTTTCTTCAATAGAAGTAGATAAGTTCACCTATCGTCAGGTTCATATGCCTCTCCAGTCTTCTGAACAGGAGTAGAAGTTTATCCCTTGTTTACTGTTTAGGATTGGGTTTCTCATTTCATTCTACAGTTTTCTCATTCTCTTTCATTCCAAGTAGCCCCTTGCATCTTAGTGGTACTATCACCTTGCTTAAAATATCACATATTTTGGCAGAAAATAATTTTTGTGCACACACTGCATATTATAAAACTTGAACACAAATGTCATATTACAGGCTGAATTGTAATAGATTGGTTTAATTAATATAAACAGAGAAATAACTTTGTATAGTGATTTTGCAAGCATAGCTTAGATGTGGCATAAGGCTGAAAGTATGGGGCACCCAGTGAGGATCGAACTCACTACTCATTCATAATTGTTCTAGCCAGACAAGATTGCTAGCCATTACACTGCCTTGGGGTGTCCAAGAAATAACTTTATATAGCAGGTCACTTAGACAATAGATAATGTAAAAGGGAGGTAACTCAAAGCCTCTTTCTGTGACTGTGGACAAACAATTGTGAAATCGAGGTAGAATTTATTCAATCTTATTTCAATTTCTGGATATGTCTTCAATGTGAAAATGCATCTTTTCTCCCTTAATTTCACAATTATTAATGCACAGGTCACAGATAGCGGCTGAGAATTACCTTGCTTTTAGGGTGTGTACCTTCCAAGTGGTCGTCTACACTTGGCTATTTGTGTACAAATGATCTTGTTGCTCTTGACATTTTAAACATTAAATTTTAAAGTTTGTTTTGACAAAAATAGTTAACAAGTGTGCTGCATTTGGATGTCATCTTCTTCTTCTATGTGCCATGTCTCTTCAGGACATGGACGATCATGGCCCTCCACAACATCATGTTCTTTGTGGTGCTTAAAAGGTTTCTCTTTTTGAGAGCCCTTTTAATGTCTGTTAATCAATCATTTAGAACAGCTTGTTTGGTAGGTTATTAACATTCCCATGTCCCTCTTGGAAAAAAAAAGGATGGTCATAGGTTCTTTGCAGACTATTAACAAGCACACCCAGCTGGACGCATACCAATTGCTGCATATTAATGAAATGATTGATGAGATTGCTACATTCCTTTTGTTTAGCACTATCGCCATTAGGTATGACTATTACCAGGTTACTATAAAACCAAGAGGCAAGATTTATATGGCATTTGAAGTGTGTAGTCACTAATTTTGTAAAATTCTTTTTAGAAAAACAAAAGGCATGGCCAGATTTCAGAGGATTAGTGACAAAATAATATCTGTAGAGAAACTGGAAGGGACTTTTAGCTATATTGATAACATGACAGTGTGCAGCAACGGCCAGGCAGACCATGATAGAAACCTTAAATGGTTTATGGTCATCATCAAATACAATATCACTTTAAATTGTAGTTTTAGGGGGCAAAACAAATTTCTTTCTCTTCCTTTCTCACATGCTTCTTGCTTTCTTTCATTTTTCCTCTTTTACTACCTGCTTGCCTGCACTTCTTCCTTCCTTCCTTCCGTCTATCTATCCATCCGTCCATTTGTGAAGTTGGTTAATACTTGATCAAGCCAGTATTTATCTGACTTCCTTACAAGACAGGGTGTGGCACAAAGCCAATTTTAATGTGGGGCAATCCAAGCCTATAGGTTTGGGCAAAAATTCCCCATAGGCCCTACTTACACAGGGTCAGGATTGTCAACCTTCCCAGATGAGACTCTGTCCATAGGCATAGCCTCATCTGAGTTCCTCTTTGCCCAAAGCCAGAGAGTGGGACAATGTCTTGATGCTTGATCAAGCCGGTATTTACCTGACCACCCCACAAGGCAGGATGTGACATAAAGGCGATTTTTATGTGGGGTGATCCGAACATGTATGCTTAAGCAAAAATTCACTATAGACTCCACATACATGGGTTTGTCTACCTCTCAGACAAGACTATGCCCAAAGGCAGAGTGTTCAACAAGTAAGTCTTGATTCTTGATAAAGCCTCCTCACCAACTGATTTCTCATTGACTCATATAGTCACTTTTCTACCCACAATTCCCTGTGTCTTTCACCATCCATTATAATTATGTGTAAGGCAGGTAACATCCATTAAGACATAATTCTTTTACATAAATGAAGAAAAATGTTTCTTTCACCTAAATGCTATCAGACTACTGAGATATATCCTAAGTATATCATAAGTAAATATATCATAAGTAAAAGCACTATGAAGCCAAACCCTGAAGAAATAAAAACCCTTCTTAATTTACCAATTCCTAATAACATATTTGCCCTTTGACAGAGTTTGGTAATATTTTCCCACTACTCCTTATAGATACCTTCATCCTCTGAGAAGTTACACCCATCAACACAGGCTTCTAACATTCCTCTGTCCCTCCCATTAGCAAAGTTTTCGAGAAACTAAAGAAAGCCATTTCAAAATCTACCATTTTAGCTGTTCCTCTGGTAGTAGAGGCAGACACAACTGACTGCATTGTAACTGCCCCATTAAGATATTCTGGCCATCCTGTAGGATTTTTCTCAAGAACACTCTTGTGGTCTTAGAACACTTCTGGTGACTGATGAGAAGGAATACACTATAGTTGAGACATTAAGAAAATGGTGATATTATCTGATCAGATGCCATTTTAGACTCATCACAGATGTTAGTCTTGTTTATGAAGACAATGAGCAAAATAAAGGACAAGAAAATGGTAAAGTATAAAATTGTAGCTTTCTTGCTTTTCATTTGATGTCACTTATCACTTTGGGAAAGAAAATGCACTAATCAACGTGCTTTCAAGGTTATGTGACTTGACGGACAGCAAAGAAGACTGTCTTAATCTACAAAAAAGACCTGTACCACTTGAGTATAATAATATTGGGTTACATATATCATGTTATGTCAGGAATATCACTAATTAATGGGTATTAATAATATCATATGTTAGGCAAGTCACCAGATAATAGGTGAGCTATGGAAGAAAGGGATATTCTCCCAGTTTGTATCCCCTTGCCCATTATGGGTACTATTATATCCATGATATAATAACATCTTATTGCATAGACAGAATGGAATAGCTGAAAGAAATGAAATGACAAACATGCTTTGTTCTCAGAGAGTTTTATGCCACTAAATCATACACAAAATCATATATACATATTTATATTTGTCCCACGCAGAGAAAGTATAACATATGTCTGCACAACAACAAGTGTGGAAAGGAGATGAAATGATGGGATCTTATTTATAATAATTCTCAACAGGAACTAGAGCTGCCAGAGCTTCTTGTTTTTCTGGAGAAGCCATATTCAAGAAAGCCTGCTATGTCACTAGTGAGGACATATTCTGCAAATGGGGAAATGGCAAATCAATGGATTTTTCCCAAATTGAGGACAGCAAGCTGCGATAATTTGTATATCTGGTGAAGATATATTTCCTTAGGAAAATGGTGCCATGAGCTTGTAAACTGCACCATGTGGCAACTGGTTGCTCTGGATAGAAGCCTGGGCATGGCAACTGCTTGGTTTGGGTTAGCAACTTTTGCCTCTCTATGTAGTGACCCATGTGAAGGGAGATAATCGTCTTCTGTATCCCTACAAGAAGGCTTCATATTATCAGAATCAGAAGGCTAAATTTTTCTGTTGAATATGTAAAAAGAGTTGTGAAATCCTGTTAAATATGTCCTTAACTTAAACAAAGGTTTTACAAACCTAAAACTTGAACACTGATAAAAGCCACCAACTTTTTGAAAGGCTTAGTTTAGACTTTAATAGCTTACTTGCATGGAAAACACAGAATAAGTTCATTATAACAATCATTGTCAAATATTCTCATTTTCCATTTCCCATTCTCTACCCAGACGTAAAAGCAATTCCAGCCCTCTGTTCTCTTTTTATGATTTTTGGGTTGCTCATGTATATCCATTGCCAGGGTGTGTTAAGCAGTTCTTTCATGAATAGATAGTGGCTGTAAATAGAATAATGCCTTATAATCTTGAAGGTAATTGGCCATGAAAAGAATATAATAGCACAATTTGGAAATGTCTACTGTAGTATCATATGCAAATTAGAGAGACAAGTATATATAGAGAACAACTGGCGAACATAGGATACAGTTATACTTAGCAAACCCAGTTGCTATTCAGGACATGGAGAACTGTACTACTATGCAGTGCAAGATGCAAAACATAACAGTCTACAATTGACTGCTGCTGACCATGGGTGTTCAGTTGATGATTAGAAAAGTCTCTTCCCTGTGGCTTTAAAAACCATAAGATCATTGCTATACATTGTGACTAATGCAACACTGTACAAGAAGATCTCTTTTCCTTGACAGAGCTAAACAGGTATGGAACTCTTCTGGCGACTCTTGCAACTTGGAGCATATTGTAATAAAAAAAATCCTCTAATTATCTCCCCTTATGTAATTCTTATAACTGGGGGGGGGCTTATAGTAATAAAAGACTTCTCTAATTATCTCCCCTTATGTAATTCTTATAACAGTGGGGGGGGGCATATAGTAATAAAAGACTTCTCTAATTATCTCCTCTTATGTAACTCTACTTAAATACGTAAGTACATCTAAAACATGAAAGGTGTCAGACAAGTATTATTTCTTTTACTGCTAATCAAGCTGAATAAAGCTTCCCAAGAAACATTTTCTTTGACTTTATTCATTACAAGCACTTCATTCAATCTATATAGAGTAGATTGTTCTTATTCCATTTTCCATGCTTAATGGCGATATTTTATATCAATAAATATTCACCAGATTTATTCATTTATTCACCTTAATGTAACTTGTCCAGTTCTTCAACTCTACCAGAGTATATGACTTTCTCGTACTACCAAACCCAGAATTAGAACTCACAACTGCTGTGAAACCAAATTTAGTCATAATTTCTCATATCAAAAAATGTGTCATTAATTAAAGTCTCAACTGATTGCAAATGACTTTCTGTAGTGAAAAGACAAATGCAGGTATAACTTATCTGAAGCTTTATTCAACTGGAGAGTGTCTGAGCTAAACTTACTTAAATACAGAATTGTATAAGGTGTGCTAATCCATACCATACTTACTTCCTTTAAAAGATAAATTACAATAAGTTATAAAGGACTAATCACCAGGTTCAAACCTATTGCCAGAATATTTTAAGCTGTTAGGAGACTTTTAGGTCAGGAAGGTAAGTAAGAATTTGTACACTAAAATTAGTTTGTACCATTTTCTCTTGGACGGTAGGCACAAATGAAATTTTTGACAATGGGCCTGACCTGTTTTCATATATTAAAACTAAACTAAGTACTATGTGTGAACTATTAATCATTAAGAATAAATCTTTTAGTCTATGTGGGTCATGTAATGATTAGCAACTCAGCAAGGTGGGTTTGAATTCCAGCCAAGTTCATTATGTCTACGTTTATTTAAATTACTCTGGAAAAGATATGAATTCATCTCTTCTTTCCACCCTCTGCTATGGGTTAAATAGAAAAAGTGACTGGGCTCTCATGTCTTGAGGTGGTAACCCGTCTAGGAGAAGGAAAACTTTGAATTCAAAACCAGCCTGAGGAGGGGTGGTCTCTGTCAGGATAACTTGCCTCTGACACACCACAGGTGCCATGGCTGCACTACATGTGGTGGCCCTACAAACCAAATGTGTTATGGGACTCGTGACTTGACAATAATTTTTTAAAATTCAAATTTAAATATGTAGAACACTTTAACTAAGGAAAGCACTTATTTAGGAATAAGTAGTATCAAACCAAAGCCTGTTGCTGTGAAGGGTTCCTTCCACACACCAAGAAAATCACTGTTTAGCAGAAATTCAAGCCATTCTACTATATTCTTCTTCTTTATATGTCGTATTCCTTCAGGATGTAGGCAATCATGGCTCTCCACAATTTCCTGCCCCTTGCAGTTATAAATAAATTCAGCCTTTTCTTTATTTTTAAACCCTGTTCTGCCATCCATTTTCGGAAGCTTGTCAAGTATGTTATGCATTGTTTTCCTTTGTCCCTTTTTCCCCCAGTCAAATTTTCCAAGCCTTCTTTCCTCATTATGTGTTTGAGAAATTTCTATTTCTCTTTTGGATTTGAAGTGTAAGTGTTCTTTTTGTTTCCATTTTCTCTAAAACTTCCTCATTACTCACATGTTCAGTCCTTGAAATTCTCAGCATCCTTCTGTAGAATTATATTTGTTGCCTCAAGTCTCCTCTTCATCTGTGATGAGATTGTTCAGCATTCACTGCCTTATAGGATATAGAAGAACTGATATTACATAACAGTCCAGTATTTTTTTCTTTGTTTCTAACAAAATTTTCCTGTTTCTTAATACTTTGCTTAGCTTTTCAAAGGCACCTTTCACTATTCCAATGTGCTTTTTGATTTTGGTATCACATTTTCTCTCCATAGTTCAAGTTCTGGATCATTCTAATATCTTTCCCAAATAAATCAGGCTTATCTAGCAGTTCAAACAGTTCTTTGTGTCATAGTTTATCAAATACTTTTGCATAATCTATAAAACATATGTATACATCCTCCTGCAATCATTAATAATGGACATCATAAACTTGAATTTGGAATAAGAGAAACTCAAATAAGGAACTCAGTTATGTAAGTAGATTTTAAAGGACAACATAAGGACCTAATTTTTTTTATTTTATTCAACATTGGTTAAGATCTTGAAGTCCACAACTCTGTTTCACAATTAATTGTGAACTCCATAATCTTTTTAATGGATGTATGGGAGGCAGGGTGGAGTAATGGATAGTGGCTCAGATTAAGGAATCGGAGAGCTGAGTTCAAATTCCAGTTGGATGCATTACATTCACTAATACCCTTGGGAAAGGTAGGAATCCTCTTCTTCTCCTCTCAGCTATGGGTAAATTGCAGGATGGACTGGGTTCTATAACCTTGGGTAGAAACTGGTCTAGGAGAAGGAAAAACTGAATTCAAAACCAGCCTGGAGATGTTTCAGATCCATCTGGCTATCTAGCCCAAGAAACACCACTTCTACTGTAGCTGCAGTACACATGGTGCTCCTACGACCCTACAGATCATGAGATAAAAAAAATAGGATGCACCAAGACTACATATCATTTTGCATTAAGTTGTACTTCACTTAGACTGGTTACCAACTACATTTGTTGACCACTTGACAACCCAATGCAGACTGTGTAAATACATTTTCTTCACATTGGCTCCACACATACATCCACTTTAACCAAAATGATTGAATATAATGTGAACACCTTTTATATATACACCCTGTCTGAAGTTATTATGCAAATCTTATAAACTTCAATAATTCAAACACTGTTTGAAAAAAAAATGTCAAATTTTACACAATCAATTTAGATGTCAAAACAAAGTTTGAGTTAAAATTTTAGGTAGTATTAATATGTTTTATTGAAGTTATTAGGCAAAACCAAATATCACATTTTACTTCAATAAAAACTTAATAAAATCATCAAAAATTGATCAACACCTATAGTAGAACAAATAACAAACACAGATGATAAATCTTTGAATCCTTTACATTTTAATATAGTGACCATTTTTCTCAATAACTGTCAGTAATCTATTATCCATTGATTTTGTTAATTCTTTTGTACTTCAGCAGGTTCAATTTCCAACATGGTAGTTTCAATTGCTTCCCATGGCTCTTCTTTGCTGTTATATTGTTTGCTGCATTCATATAATTTCATCTTCACAATTGACCATAGATTTTCAATTGGATTTAGATCAGGACTTAATGGTGGCCATTACATTATCTTCTCTCCTGTAAATCTTTTATACTCAAATAATTTATGGGTATGCTTAGATACATGAGAAGGAGTATTGTTATGCATAAATACACACTTCACTTCAAAACTATGAAGCTGAGACTTGTACCATGCAAAGAAACTCTCCTTCATAAAATTGCTATAGTTAGCACTGTTCAGTTTAATTGCTTCATTGATTTTGAATGGTCCAATAATGGTTTGGTTGACAATTCCAGCCTGTATCATGACACTAGTGTCTCCTTGTTACCTTCTTTTAGCCACAGGCACATCTGAATTGGATGAAATCTATCCTTTGGCTCAACCATCAGGTCCATCAAATGTCACTCAAGATTCGTCCATGAAAATTACTTTAGAAAATTCAATTTTCATGTATTTCTTGGCTCAATTTTGATGCTTTAAAATATTTGCTTTAATGAGAGAAGATTTCCCAGGAGATTTTTTTTAAAGATCCCAATCCACAAAGTATTCTACACCTTTTTTCCTTCTTGACTCCTTCAATTCTAGCCTTTTCAAAGATCTGAGCACTGATCAAAAAGGGTTGTTTTTCTATAATTCACTTTAGTTTACATTCATCTTGAGGAAGCAAGTTCTTAAAGTCTTTTCCTTTTCTTCGATTTCTCAATTCATATTTTCAACAGCCTATATTTGATGATCTCTGCAAAGCTCCTTTGATATCTCCAATGTGGATATTCCTTCACTTAATAACTTTGTTATTTTCTGTTTTTCAGCAGGTGTTAGAGCCTTCCCTTTGCCTATGTTTCAACATGTGGACAAAAAGAAAAAATGGTTTTTATTAGATTTCAGAGGTCTTAAGCTAATATTAGTTTAATCTGCATAATAACTTCAGACAGTTCATTTTTTTTATTCTAATTATCTCAAAAATTAATCATTAAAAATGGCAAAAAATTTAACTGAATATTTTTCTAATGAATGAGTTTAAATTTGACAAATATTGGTTCAGAACTTTTTGAGTTAAAGTTTATTTGATTTGCATAATAACTTCAGACAGACTGTATATACAGATTTGCATTCAGAGTTGTTTTACTCTTAGACTAGTTTCCAACCATGACTAGAGAGAACAGTCTGCTCTGTTATTTAACCCATAGATGTTGGTAGAAGCGATGGATATATATGCTTCCCAAGGATATTTGTGCAAAATTTATGTAAAAAACTTGGCCAGTATTTGAACTTAACTTGCCAAATTCTTTTTTTCAAGTCGCTAACCATTACACCAGCCGCATATACTGAGGATCTATAAGAACAATGCAGTCTGCAAGTCTTAGCTTAATAAAGAAATGTATAAACAGGTCTTATATACAGAGTTCCCAGTAAAAAAGAGAAAAATTCAGAAAGAAATTTATTTAGCTGTCATTATTCATGCACAAACAAAACAATCATTGCATTTTCCTGAATGTTCAACACAAAGTTGTAAGCAGCGTAACTAGGAGGCAGTAACTTTATTCAAGGTCATGAATATTGAAGAAATGTATCCAAGGTTATTCAAAATCAATTATTCCTGAAAGATAAAACAGTGATAATAAAACAGTGATAATAGTTGAGATTTTCAAGTTGACTTTTGAATTTTCTTTGACTTTAGGAATCTACAATAGTGTACAAAAAAGTAAAATACAATCTAAAAGTATTAATAGGTGAATAAAACATTTGAAGAAGATTGAAGAATGAATCAAATAAAAGGTGATCAAAATAACAAAGATGAGGATATTATCCAAATAATTTATTCATCTCCAAATCCTGAAGAATGAACGGAAGCTAAGAATGAACCTTTTGGAAGTCATTGAAGATGTAACTCAGATTTTGACCTACCACATGAGATGAAAATTCAAGTATTGAAAAACTAATTTTGTTTTCAGTTGGTTTCTGTGTTATTTAAATTATTTACATTCAGTTTGATATCCTCATCTTTGTTGTTACTATCAAAAAATTTCTGCCATAGTACCTTCTGGCTACCTTCATTAATTGATTGATTTTTTATGGCTTATCAACCCTTTGTGGGCTATTTAAAGCCCAAACAGATTTTCGATTATAAGAATAATTCTTGCATTAAAATTTTTTGAGAATAAAAATGATTTTCCAGATAAAAATCTTATTATTTAACCCATAGCTGGGGGGTGATGAATTGATACCTTTCCAAAGAGTATTTGTGTGTAAGAGAATGTAATCTACTCGATTGGAATTTGAACATAGCTCTCTGATTTTTCATTTAAAACCACTATTTATTACACCACCTACATATCCCTGACCTTCTTCAGGTGCCTGGCAAACTGGGTCAGAGAATTTCAAACTGAAAACTTTATTTAATCTATGGGGATAGATTGTTCTCATTCCCTGAAGGTTAACAGGATCAGTAAGTCACCTGAAGAAAAAACTGGAGGACACAAGCTGAAACATTGTGATAATAACAATAAAGATGAAGATAATAGTCTGAATGTAAATTGCATAGATAACATAAATAATAATAAGTCCTTATCCCAGTAATTCTTAAAAGCATGAATACAGGCAGAAAAAGTGAAATGTGTACTTATCTCAGATTAAGGGGATCTAAGACAAATTGCTTTCACAAGTAGGAACATGGGTCAAGCTGTTTGAGGGCAGCAAATGACTTTTTTTAAAAAATCATTTCACCAGAAGCAAGGCAACAGTGCCATTAGAATACAGGGTGTTACAGAGGCTGGATTGAAAAGGTACAGGCTTCAAGAAGACAGAAGATTGTAGTTATCAGGGAAATTGTAAAAGAGTTCACAGTTAAGAAGTGTGAGAAAAAGACTGTTAGAGTAGAAATAGTTGCATTCTATTGTGATTTTGCTAGGAAATAACACAATGCCATGCATATATTTCTTATTTAGTACAACTGTTCTTGAAGGATGAAGTTGTTGTAGGAATCAAATTTGGAAAACATTAATATGATAACCATCTTTAATTATACAGATTATGCTAATCTACAAGGAGAGATTTAATCCATCATTGATAATTGTTGTGTATGATACACCTAATTTACATAAGCGGACTACCGACCATATAAATATGGGTTGGTACCGGAAGACGGGGAAGATAGTAGAGATTAAGAAATTGAATCAGAGACTCCCTGACTGCGAGTCAACCCATTAAGGAACAGTCTTCCCAAGAATATACCAAACTAACTTAAATATTGTGTACCTATTCTTTGTTTCAATACATTTTGTTAATACATTTTGTGTTGTATTATTCCATGCTTATTTAAGCTTCAACAATAATAATACGAGAAGAGTTTTGCATCTTTCAGTTTTCTTTCTATATCTCAATATAGGTAATTATATCATAAAGTATTTAATTATATTATTGTTATAACTCACTACTAGCAGTTATAATATTATGTCTGGCTTAGGCTTATTCTCTCTGACTCTAATGGACTTGTATTTATCAACCTCCCTACAAGGCAGGATGTGGCACAAGGCCAGTTTTTATGTGGGGCGATTTCGAGCCTGTAGGCTCAGGCAAAAATTCTCCATAGACCCCTCTTACATGGTGTTGGGTTTGTCTACCTCCCCAGACGAGACTCTGCCCTTCAGCATAGCCTCATTTGTGTTCCTCTCTACCTTCAGGCAGAGAGTTTGACAAGTCAGCCACGAGCTTGGCAGTGAAATGCCTGACTTCAATGGACTGGTATTTACCAACCTCCTCACAAGGTAGGATGTGGCACAAGACCGATTTTTATGTGGGGTGAATCTGAGCCCGTAGATTCGGGCAAAAATTTCCTGTAGACTCTGCATACACCGGGTCAGGTTTGTCTACTTCCACAACCGAGACTCTTCCCATAGGCATAGCCTCCTCTGGGTTCCTCTCTGCAGGCAGAGAGTTCAACGTCAGTCCCAAGCCTGGCAGCGAACTGCCTGACTTCAACAGACTTCTCCTGACTCACTCTGAGTTCTTTATTTAAGGCGTCTTGCAAAGTTCATTTGTGTTACCGAGGGTGTGTTATTTGTTCCACAACATCCCCACTTTTGAGATTTTTTTTTTTTACTATTAAATATTTTATTTTATTTCTTAGTATTCACCCCATCCTCTTTCTGGAGAGTTAACGAGTATACTGAACTTTGTATTTCCTTTGTTTTCGGTAAGTCTCTAATTTTCTTTTGCTGGTAATCATACTCGTATGTTCAATGAATTCTTGGAGTGTTGGTATGTCAAAAATATTATACAGTTCTTGCACAGGTTCTTTCTTTCTTGCGAGCCTTTTTTCAGTAAAGCTTTTCTTTAACTGATTCTAATGCCTTTTGTCTTCCTAATTGTTTTCCTTTCACTCTATATATGATTTTTCCAATTCACGACCTTATTTTGCCGTCTTCCCTCATTTCTCTCATTTTTATATACTCAGAAAAAAAAACCCAACTTTTTCGACAATTTTTAAATATTTTCTCTTCTTTTTTTGTTCTTATTCTTTTTTGACCCGGTAACAACTTGTCGAACACCGATTTAATTTTTCTTGCGAACATCAATTCTGCCGGTGACATGCCTGGCGGTGTATTGGGATTCGGTGATATCTGGTATACTCTCAAGAATTTTTGTAGTGCTTCTTTGCTCACTTTTTCATTACTTGCTTTTTGTCAGAGCTCTCTTCGAAGTACCCACAAACCATTCAGTTTGTCTGTTTGACTTTGGGTGATACAGCAGGGTAGTATGTTCATTGAAAATTAGTTTACAAAATTCTTTAAATTCATAAGCAGTAAATTGTGTACCATTATCCGAGACTATGGCGCCTGGAACACCATATCTTGCAAACACTTCATGTAAAAATGTCACTGTAACCGTCACTGTAACCGTAGTTTTTTTTTGCACATAAAATTTTCAGGTCACTTAGTAAAGCTATTCACTACCACAAGATAATGTGACCCATTTATTGTACCTACGAAATCTATGTGTAGTCTTTGTGTAGTCCATAGAATATCTGTCTTTGGTCATTTCGTGGTAGGTGATTTTGCTACCAGAACAATCTTTGTCAGCTTTTACTAATTTTTCAATGTTTTGATCCATTTTGGTCTAGTATACATAGCTTCTCATAATAGATTTCATCCTTGAAATTCCTGGATGTCCACTAAGAAATTCATTTATTATCTGCTTTTGGTAGGCATTACTACTCTTTATGCAAACATCAGTACTCCGTCATGTAGTGAGTAAGCTGGATTGAGTTCTATAAATCGTCTATCTTTTTTACTTTGTTTTAGTCGTTTTTTTTTATTTTCGAAATAAACATGTCTTGTTCTGCTTTTACTTTTATTTCTTCCAAGTTAACTGGAAGTTCGTATACTCCATTGCATAATATATTTTTAATTTCTATTCCACTTTTTAATGCGGCAATAACAGTGTCCACAGTTTAGTATTTTTTATATCAATCTTGATAAACCATCCACATATCCTAATTTTTTTAGACGGTTGGGATTCCATACTGAAATCGTAATTTAATAAGATGGTACCCCAGCATTGTAATCTATTCACTGTATGCACAGGAATTCATTTTTTCGAACCATAAATTGATAATAGAGGTCTATGGTCCTTCTGTGAACGAAATTTCCTTCCATTCTATCAAAATTCCCATCTGACTGTCTGTTAATTACGCCTCGCCTGTAGTGGGCATGTCAGCTCCTGGAACCTGTGCGGCCAAATCCCTGGTTGGATTTCGTCCCACATTCCTTGACAAACCTTTGCCCGCGGCCTGTGCGGTTGCGGATAAGGGAAAAGGGGGATTGCTGTTCGTTGGTAAGGCCAGAGGTAAGTGCCAGACATTGGGGCCTCAGTCCTCTGAAGCACCCAAAGGGAAAGGCACAAACATCTCCACTCTCTCTACCAGTTATAAGGGTGACACCCCGGTCACAATCTCGATGGACCAATTGAGGAAAAATATGAGCCTTCATTCGAGAAGAAAGAGAAACTCCTCAAACTGAAAGAAGAGCTTAAAGCCAATCATTTGTCTCTGAGAGTGAAAGGTCCCTTATCCTCTGCCCCGTCTTCCCCACCATCTAGAAAAACATTTGCCCCTCCAGTTCCACCAAAGAGTCATGCACACCCCATCCAAACAACAAAAAAAGACAACTAAAATATTCCCTTGCCATCAACATTTAAATCTATACCCAGAACAACACAATTAGCTACAAAAACCCCTACGCCTTCTCAGTCAACCCCCACCAAAAATGGAACCGAAAAAAAGAAATAGAAGCCCAGAGGCTATGACACAATCGGAAAAAAAAATCAAGCCTCCATACCTTCCTGGGGAAGACATCATCTGCTGCGTGTCCCCGGAACAAGCCGAAATGTCTGCCCAATCCTGCAATCTTAAAGTGCCTATGGAACTTCAGGCGTATAAAGCACAAAGATTTTGAGGTGAGTAGATGCTTACAGTTTTGCGATCAGGTACGGTCAGGCGGCAGATATGGGGCCTGACTGAGGCGGCCGATGCTGTCCTTAAATTATTGCCCCAAATGGCCTACATGACATGATCAAATTAAAACAATTTTGTACAGGGAGGCACCCTGTTTATGTTCATCCCTCTCTTTTCAGGGATCTCAAGCTAACGTTCTCCGGTGACATTGGCAGCCTGTCGCTGAAAGTGAGATGGGACAAGGCTCAATGGAACAGGCCGTCGGTGTCCTTATCCCGGCTATGTTCAATACAGAAGAGCAAGCATAAGTGGACTGATAATGTTTCTTTGGCTAGCTAGTGTGAATGCCCGGGGCCTGAGGTCTTTCACGATCTTCAGCGTCTCGAGGTGAATGTATTTTGTGTACAGGAGAACCGGTTTTCAACACGCGACTATGAAGATATTCTGTCCGAGAAGTTTCTCCTCTATTCAGCATGTTTTGATGGACGCTTGAGAGGTGTTTCCTGGCTGGTGAGCAAGTCTTTGAATGCGACGAGTGCTCTTGTCTTCGCAAATCCGACAGGCAGGCTTTGTGTCCTGGATGTTTCCATACAGGATAAGGCTCTTCGTCTCAGTGGGCTTTATGCGCCCAGTGACCCTATTGAGGGGCCTGGTTTTTTTCGGCGGATCGGGCCGTTTTTGACGACATATCATCGGGTAGTTTTAGCTGGCGATGGAATGCCGTACCCGACATAGATCATATAGGGCTAATATAGGGTACTAAAACCTCGCATGTAAAGCCATTTCAGGACTATATCGACGTTTGATCTTGTCGATAAGTATCGTAACGAGCACCACAGGGGGTAGTGTGGACTTGGACTAATAGATGCATTCTAGTTCGAGTCTTAGTTAAGAGAGACGATGTAGGGCTCTTAGGCTGTCCAAGTTTTTATTCGATAGTTTACTCAGATCATAGGCTTGTCCGGGTTCGCGTAAATTTAGATAAGGCTAAGGTGAGGATGACTGGCTACTAGAAATTAAATGCATCATTGTTTGATGATCGAGATTTTCCAGCTGTTATTAGTACTACAGCGGGAATTGACGAGGGGTGCTCTGGTTGGGAATATGTATTGGGGTAAATTAAAATCCCAAATTAGGTCGTTTGCCGCTGATTATAATCATCGATTCAAACTAGTTAGATTAGCAGCTCAAACGGTATGTAAGAAGAAAGTTAATCGGGAGATTAAATCCCGTGATAGTGTAGAAGTAGCCGTAGCACATCTGGATGATTTTCTTTTACTGACTCTCTGTACTTCTACTTCCGTGTGCTATACTTTAGTAAGGCTCTTGTTTTCCTTCTTGTGAGGAGGCGAAGCCCCCCCCCAGGGTAGTTCGAATTATTTGTTACCTCCGTCCTTCTGAAGGCGGTTTGGGAATGCCTTGCGTTGAGATTTGTCAACATACGCTTCTCATCCCGTTCTTAGATCTAATGTGTCAGCAATCGGATAGTGAACACAAATTCTGGAAGGTAAGAACTTCTGATACTTGTGTACACGTGCGATGAGGAGGCCCACCCTTTATCCCGAGGCAAGTGCTTTCTACCGCGAATGTCGGATTGCTCTTAAGCACCTCTTACGGGTGACGGATGGTCTCTCCGACGCCTAAGCGTTCTCCTGTAAGGCTTTATATCACCTATTAGTGAGGGGGTTCGTTCAGGATGATTTGATAGTTAAGCTCGGTCTTACGAAGCAGGAGTCTTGCTCCACATGGCCTTCGGTGCCCGGATTGAAATGACTCACTAATGATGAGGCATCACTCACCTAGCTGGTTATTCGAGGTGCCCTCTGAGTCAGCAAAAGACTCTGTTCAGCGGGTTTGGAAAAATATCCAAACTAAGTTCTCTGCGATCAGGCGATGGAGACTTTCACTGCAGGGGCGTGGTCCCGTTGTGCAAAATTATTGAAGAGATTATGAAGTATGCTGAATGGAACGATTTCGCCCTTGAGGCCAGTTCTTTCTGTAACAATGTGGTATTGTCGTTGACGAAGGCTGAACACTATGTATTCTTTTGCTTATTGGGGGTTATAAGATGATATGGACGACACGACAGGAGGAATTCCATGGAGACGAAAAGTTCACATCTTTCCAACTGATCTTATTCTTTAAGCATCAGTATAAAGTCAAGATTAGGACGGAAAGGCGGTGACTCTCGCCATCGGAATTTGGCAAAAGGTGGGCGAGTCTTGTGCGTATCTATCGAGTAAGAGGGGCCGATTTAGAGTGGTATTTTGATGCAAGTGAGGATATTGTTCTAATTGGATTGGACATTGGCAACCCAGTCCAAAATTAGTTTCGGGTTGTTTTTTGTCTTTAGTTTTTTTTTCTTTCAAAGTTTACTTAGCTAGGGGGTGTAAGCTCATTGGCCTCTTTTATTCTGCCCCCACTTTTCCCCTCCTCTCGCCCATTAGGTGACCAGAGATGTCAGTTCTCTGGTGGATGCGGGACGCCTTTCGTATTTCGTGTACGATTTTCGTATTTGTTGTTGTGTTTGAATGCGTGTATGCTGGAGTGAGTGGTAGGACGAATGAGTATTTTGATTATTTAAGTCCCGCATTAACTTCGTCCAATTAATGATGTTTCTGCCACAATTAAGGATTGTCGAGGGGGGGGTAATTACTAACATTATTTTATTTAGTTTCTAGTAGCTTTTCACATTTTGTAAATACACATTGGAGCTTTAGATTTTTAATTTGTTATGGACCACCACTTGAAGAAGCCCCAGAAAAGAAAGTTTGAAAAGAAGTCCATAAGTGGAGTTTGGAGCTAAAGCCGTTTGAGAAGAAGAAGAAGAAGAAGAAGAAGAAGAAGAAGCAAACACGTACGTTTTGAAAAAGTGTTTTGCCACGTGTTTAAGTAAATTTCCACCTTCTAGCGGCCGTAAAAAAAAAGGCATAATTTCCAGGCGGACGGGAGGAAATAAGTGAAGAAAGAAGGGAGTTTGGTCACCAGGAAGAGAACTTTGTCTACACAAGAAAGAAAAGAAAAGAAAAAAGATAAAAACTTTTGAACCTTGAAAGGACTGAAAGTGTACTGAAGAGTTAAGGCTCTTCCCCCTTTTCTATTGTTATTATTGACACAGCAGGGGGGGCTGTTCTTTTTTTGTTTTTGGTGTATTGTAATTTTTAAGTTTGTTTTCTGCTATGTTTTTGTACATTATGTTACTCAGAGAATAGGTTATCTTATTCTCAGCAAAAAAGACGAATATTTGCAAGAACACTTATTCAGCTGGTTAGAAATAAATATTTTTTCTTTGTAATTGAATCTGATTTGCATTTTTTTCTTTTTCGTTATTAATTCGAGCAATAGTGAAAATGCTGTTACGAAAAATTACAAGCTATTTCAACACCCTGACCGACCGATCTGACCCAAAATTAATACCAGAATTTGACAGCTCTGATCCTGAACAATCCGTTGCCGAATGGATTGAGAGGGCAGAATTGATGTATGTCAGTTGTTCGTATTTGTCGTCCCGATGCGTCTAACGAGTAGTGTATATGCAGTGTATCAACAGCTGAGTGAAGAAAGAAAAAAACGACTTCCGTTGCGTAAAAGAAGCCCTGTATACGGCCTTTGGTGCTGACACGTTTGCAGTATTTGAACGATTTGTGGCACGATGTTTACATCCTGGAGAGTCTACCGATGTCTTTCTGTCGGAGCTGCGGTAACTTTATTCGTTTAACATGTGCTTTCGTGGCCTGTCTACCAGAGCGTGTCAAGCAGTTCCTCCATGCATCCTGCGGAATGGACATTACGCAGGTGCTGGCTCGTGCGAAGGCAATATTAAGAGCCGACCCCGCGGGAACGGAACTAGCCGTGGCAGCTGTAAAAACCATCGTGTGACCCCGTGGAAGGAGTTGCGCGTGCGCCATCAAAATGTTGTGTGTGTAATGGTCCAAACCATATGGGTCATGACTGCCTCGCCCGACGCAAGAGACCGAATGACGATTGTCCGAAACCGCAAAAAACCTCACGTGTTTCCGGTACGGGGAGCCAGATAATTTTTTTGTGAAATTGTTAAAAAAAACGACAAGGGGGTGTCTACAGAGCCAGTCTCGTCCCCCGTGAATGTGAATTCGGCGCAGCCCGCAACAGAAGTGTACGTGTGCGGAAGACAGGATTTGCGCTGATGGATTCTGGGTGTTCTCGGACTATTTTCAGAGATGTGTCGGACATGGAAAAAGAAGGATGTTGAATTTATGACTCTTATTGGAGAAATGTGCATCAGTGGTGATAGATCTTCGGGTGGACTGAGGCACTGCAGAAATAGAGGCTTTGAGAGCACAAGTGGACCCTCTTGGATTCGACATACTGATGGGCTTGAATGCAATTAAGGCCCCGGACAGAGTTTCCATTTCAAAGTCAGGAGAGGTACACTTCCTTTGCAAGCAAGCTTCTGCCTGTGTGATAACACCACTCTCCATTGAAGAACCTGAACCGACAAAGCAACCTGCAAGCTGCGAAACCACATTGCAGAGTATAGCATGTCGACGAAATTTAGGAAATCCATCTGCGTCAATGGGTCGAGAAAGGCTGGCTTATTCTGTATGACGAACAAAAATTTGGATGCCCGAAGATGCTTCTTCCGTTGATGGCCGTCGTGCAACAAAACAAATTGAAGGTGCGGACCGTAATGGATTACCGGGAACTTAACCTCCACGTTGACACGTATACAACAGATGCTGATGCTTGAGCCAGCAAACAAAGTGAGTGGAGACAATAAGGGTCTACTTGATCTCAGATCTGTCTATCTACAAGTGCGTATTAATGAACAACTTTGGCCATACCAGACAGTTATTTTCCAAGGCAGAAGGTACTTTATTTACATTATTCGGACTATTGTCCTCATCTTTGACGCCATATTTATTACAATGTTTCGGCCTTCTTCAGGTGATTGAAATGTCAAACTGAACCTGTTATTTCGCTCACTGGGGTAAACTGTTCTAGTTCCACTTGCCATGTTTAATGGATGTCAGTTATCAGTTATTTCCTGCTAATTTCCCTCTGAAATATTGCAATTTTTGCTGTTATCATTGCATGTTTTTAGCAGAGCTCCTATTGCAACGTTTTTTACAGATACTAATCAAGAACAAGGATCACTTTGCACCTAAGACGTATAGGCAGTTATCGCAGCGTTACACCAAGCTACCTCACATATTCTGTCTCCCTAATATTCACAAAGACGGTATTCCGCTCAGGCCGATTGTTAGTTGCCAAGGCTCTGTGTGCCACCCTCTGAGTCGCTTCCTTGTCGATATGATTGACCCATTGATCGGAAAGTCTCCTTCATATGTACGAAACTCCGCCCACTTCGTGGAAATAATCAAAGATGCTCCCATCCTATACTTTGAGGAAATGGCATTAGAATCTACATCGCTAAAGCCAACTGACATTCACCGGACAGTACCTCAATTTCAACTCCCACCATCCATACAGCATAAAGAAGGGATCGTCTGTTGCTTACAACACCGAGCAAAAGTCATAAGTGGCGACCCAGAGACATTAGATAAAGAATTGGTCAGTATAAGTAGTACCCTACTACGTAACAACTACCCTGGGTACATGGCAGCAGCCCCCAAAAACTGGGATAGGCGGGTACAAGAGGAGGACAACAACACTCATAAAACAGTCGGCCTGCCTTATGTGAAGGGGTTATCAGAGAAAATACAAAGGATCTGCAGTCCATAGAACATCAGGACAACCTTCAAAAGCTTGACGACACTTCACAGATATCTCTCTCGAGTAAGACCCCCATAGAGGAGAACATGACTAAAGACTGTTTGTACGCTATCCCATGCAGCTGCGGAAAGAAATATAAAGGGGAGACAAGCTACCCGCTTAAGGTAAGGCTTCAAGAACACCAGGAAGCTGTAACACGAGTGGAAGTGGAAAAATCAGGTGTAGCAGACCACATATGGAGAGAGAAGGGAGATCACCGCCCTCTGTGGAATCAGGTTGAGATCATAGACAAGGAACACCATTGGAAAATTCGTAAACTTAAGGAATCAGCACATATGCTAGGCCACAAAAATCTCCTGAGCCGACCAAGCGTAGAAATGAATACAATATGGGAACCAGTAATAAGCAGTGGCAGAGAAAAGCAATAATAACAACAAAAGTTGCAATATGAGCTCTGGTGAAAACATGAAATGATAACAGCAAAAATTGCAATATGAGCACTGGTAAAAATGGTTGCTGAAACATTAGGTTTATAATACCCAGAAATTCATACACAGATAACCTCAAAGACACATGGCACAGTGGATAAAGGCGTTAGTTAGATCCAGTGACAGGACCCAAAGAGTGTGAGTTCAATACCCGGTTAAGGCAATGGAGAACTTTCAGAGGGAAATTAACAGGAAATAACTGATAGCAATGAGCGATATAAAGGGTTCAGTTCGACATTCCAACCACCAGAGCTTACAACGGACGAAAAGTTGTGATAAATATGGCAACAAAGATGAGGACAATATTCCGAATAATGTAGATAATACCTCATCTCAGAAATATAGACTAGATCCACCCATGATAAGAAAATCCATTGTCAAAGCGATGCTGTCTCTGGCAGAAAACAATCTCAGTATATATCGACGACCACTTGATAAATTTCGCGCTTTGGATTGACGAGTAAGATTGCCGGCCTATGGTAGAAACGTGACAATGAGCTTCCAGGAGAAAAGGGTTGTCTTTTTGTGGCTGGCTTGTCGGACACCTTCATCAAGCGAAGAGCAAATTCGGTAACGGTCGGATGATCAAGCTAACGACGTCCCACTTAAAAGAATGCTAACGGAGACCAGTACCCGAGTGCAGCAGGTCGATCCGCGCAAAGCAAAAGGTGTGTAGGTGGTAGAGAATTTATCGTTCGAGTTACAATAGAATCTGGTGGGTCCGAAGATAGGTGTTGGTTGAGGCCAGAGTCAGATAAACAACATATTAACCTCGCAGAATTGGATGCGGTTATTAGAGTCAACTTAACCATGGGTGGCGAAAAACATACAGCTAGAAACAGACTCGCTACGCATGCATAAATGGCTCACAGAGACGCTGACCGGCAAAGCTCAGGTTGGGCCAAAAAAAGCTCAGGTGAAATGTTGATCAGAAGAAGGCTGCAAACCTTCTTGGAACTAGTGAAGGAGTTTGCTTTGTCGGTGGACGTACCCTCGTCAGGTTGAACCAAAAAAAAGCTCGGTTGAAATGTTGATCAGAAGAAGGCTGCAAACCTTCTTGGAACTAGTGAAGGAGTTTGCTTTGCCGGTGGACGTTACCCTCGTCAGGTTGAACCAAAAAAAGCTCGGATGAAATATTGATCAGAAGAAGGCTGCAAACCTTCTTGGAACTAGTCAAGGAGTTTGCTTTGTCGGTGGACGTTACACTCGTCAGGTTGAACCAAATAAAAGCTCGGTTGAAATGTTGATCAGAAGAAGGCTGCAAACCTTCTTGGAACTAGTGAAGGAGTTTGCTTTGTCGGTGGACGTTACCCTCGTCAGGTTGAACCAAAAAAAGCTCGGATGAAATGTTGATCAGAAGGCTGCAAACCTTCTTGGAACTAGTCAAGGAGTTTGCTTTGTCGGTGGACGTTACCCTCGTCAGGTTGAACCAAAAAAAGCACGGTTGAAATGTTGCTCAGAAGAAGGCTGCAAACCTTCTTGGAACTAGTGAAGGAGTTTGCTTTGTCGGTGGACGTTACACTCGTCAGGTTGAACCAAAAAGAGCTCGGATGAAATGTTGATCAGAAGAAGGCTGCAAACCTTCTTGGAACTAGTGAAGGAGTTTGCTTTGTCGGTGGACGTTACACTCGTCAGGTTGAACCAAAAAAAGCTCGGTTGAAATGTTGATCAGAAGAAGGCTGCAAACCTTCTTGGAACTAGTGAAGGAGTTTGCTTTGTCGGTGGACGTTACCCTCGTCAGGTTGAACCAAAAAAAGCACGGTTGAAATGTTGCTCAGAAGAAGGCTGCAAACCTTCTTGGAACTAGTGAAGGAGTTTGCTTTGTCGGTGGACGTTACACTCGTCAGGTTGAACCAAAAAGAGCTCGGATGAAATGTTGATCAGAAGAAGGCTGCAAACCTTCTTGGAACTAGTGAAGGAGTTTGCTTTGTCGGTGGACGTTACCCTCGTCAGGTTGAACCAAAAAAAAGCTCGGTTGAAATGTTGATCAGAAGAAGGCTGCAAACCTTCTTGGAACTAGTGAAGGAGTTTGCTTTGTCGGTGGACGTTACCCTCGTCAAAAAAAAGGTTGAAAACCTGCAAACCTTCTTGGAAAAAAAAGCTCGGTTGAAATGTTGATCAGAAGAAGGCTGCAAACCTTCTTGGAACTAGTGAAGGAGTTTGCTTTGTCGGTGGACGTTACCCTCGTCAGGTTGAACCAAAAAAAGCTCGGTTGAAATGTTGATCAGAAGAAGGCTGCAAACCTTCTTGGAACTAGTGAAGGAGTTTGCTTTGTCGGTGGACGTTACCCTCGTCAGGTTGAACCAAAAAAAGCTCGGATGAAATGTTGATCAGAAGAAGGCTGCAAACCTTCTTGGAACTAGTCAAGGAGTTTGCTTTGTCGGTGGACGTTACACTCGTCAGGTTGAACCAAAAAAAGCTCGGTTGAAATGTTGATCAGAAGAAGGCTGCAAAGCTTCTTGGAACTAGTGAAGGAGTTTGCTTTGTCGGTGGACGTTACCCTCGTCAGGTTGAACCAAAAAAGCTCGGATGAAATGTTGATCAGAAGAAGGCTGCAAACCTTCTTGGAACTAGTCAAGGAGTTTGCTTTGTCGGTGGACGTTACCCTCGTCAGGTTGAACCAAAAAAGCACGGTTGAAATGTTGCTCAGAAGAAGGCTGCAAACCTTCTTGGAACTAGTGAAGGAGTTTGCTTTGTCGGTGGACGTTACACTCGTCAGGTTGAACCAAAAGAGCTCGGATGAAATGTTGATCAGAAGAAGGCTGCAAACCTTCTTGGAACTAGTGAAGGAGTTTGCTTTGTCGGTGGACGTTACCCTCGTCAGGTTGAACCAAAAAAGCTCGGTTGAAATGTTGATCAGAAGAAGGCTGCAAACCTTCTTGGAACTAGTGAAGGAGTTTGCTTTGTCGGTGGACGTTACCCTCGTCAGGTTGAACCAAAAAAGCACGGTTGAAATGTTTGATCAGAAGAAGGCTGCAAACCTTCTTGGAACTAGTGAAGGAGTTTGCTTTGTCGGTGGACGTTACCTCGTCAGGTTGAACCAAAAAAGCTCGGATGAAATGTTGATCAGAAGAAGGCTGCAAACCTTCTTGGAACTAGTGAAGGAGTTTGCTTTGTCGGTGGACGTTACCCTCGTCAGGTTGAACCAAAAAAGCTCGGTTGAAATGTTGATCAGAAGAAGGCTGCAAACCTTCTTGGAACTAGTGAAGGAGTTTGCTTTGTCGGTGGACGTTACCCTCGTCAGGTTGAACAAAAAAAGCTCGGATGAAATGTTGATCAGAAGAAGGCTGCAAACCTTCTTGGAACTAGTGAAGGAGTTTGCTTTGTCGGTGGACGTTACCCTCGTCAGGTTGAACCAAAAAAGCTCGGATGAAATGTTGATCAGAAGAAGGCTGCAAACCTTCTTGGAACTAGTGAAGGAGTTTGCTTTGTCGGTGGACGTTACCCTCGTCAGGTTGAACCAAAAAAGCTCGGTTGAAATGTTGATCAGAAGAAGGCTGCAAAGCTTCTTGGAACTAGTGAAGGAGTTTGCTTTGTCGGTGGACGTTACACTCTTCAGGTTGAAACAAAAAAAGCTCGGATGAAATGTTGATCAGAAGAAGGCTGCAAACCTTCTTGGAACTAGTCAAGGAGTTTGCTTTGTCGGTGGACGTTACCCTCGTCAGGTTGAACCAAAAAAAGCTCGGTTGAAATGTTGATCAGAAGAAGGCTGCAAACCTTCTTGGAACTAGTGAAGGAGTTTGCTTTGTCGGTGGACGTTACACTCGTCAGGTTGAACCAAAAGAGCTCGGATGAAATGTTGATCAGAAGAAGTCCTGCAAACCTTCTTGGAACTAGTGAAGGAGTTTGCTTTGTCGGTGGACGTTGAACCCTCGTCAGGTTGAACCAAAAAAGCTCGGTTGAAATGTTGATCAGAAGAAGGCTGCAAACCTTCTTGGAACTAGTGAAAGGACAACATTTTGCCGGTGGACGTTACCCTCGTCAGGTTGAACCAAAAAAAGCTCGGTTGAAATGTTGATCAGAAGAAGGCTGCAAACCTTCTTGGAACTAGTGAAGGAGTTTGCTTTTGTCGGTGGACGTTACCCTCGTCAGGTTGAAGAAAAAAAGCTCGGATGAAATGTTGATCAGAAGAAGGCTGCAAACCTTCTTGGAACTAGTCAAGGAGTTTGCTTTGTCGGTGGACGTTACACTCGTCAGGTTGAACCAAAAGCTCGGTTGAAATGTTGATCAGAAGAAGGCTGCAAAGCTTCTTGGAACTAGTGAAGGAGGCGATTTTGTCGGTGGACGTTACACTCGTCAGGTTGAAACAAAAAAGCTCGGATGAAATGTTGATCAGAAGAAGGCTGCAAACCTTCTTGGAACTAGTCAAAGAGTTTGCTTTGTCGGTGGACGTTACCCTCGTCAGGTTGAAACAAAAAAGCTCGGTTGAAATGTTGATCAGAAGAAGGCTGCAAACCTTCTTGAACTAGTCAAGGAGTTTGCTTTGCCGGTGGACGTTACCCTCGTCAGGTTGAACCAAAAAAGCTCGGATGAAATGTTGATCAGAAAAGCTGCAAACCTTCTTGTGAACTAGTGAAGGAGTTTGCTTTGTCGGTGGACGTACCCCGTCAGGTTGAACCAAAAAAGCTCGGTTGAAATGTTGATCAGAAGAAGGCTGCAAACCTTCTTGGAACTAGTGAAGGAGTTTGCTTTGCCGGTGGACGTTCTTTTTCGTCAGGTTGAACCCTCGGATGAAAATTTCAGAAGAAGGCTGCAAACCTTCTTGGAACTAGTCAAGAGTTTGCTTTGTCGGTGGACGTTACACTCGTCAGGTTGAACCAAATAAAAGCTCGGTTGAAATGTTGATCAGAAGAAGGCTGCAAACCTTCTTGGAACTAGTGAAGGAGTTTGCTTTGTCGGTGGACGTTACCCTCGTCAGGTTGAACCAAAAAAAGCTCGGATGAAATGTTGAAGAAGGCTGCAAACCTTTTGAACTAGTCAAAAGTTTGTTTGTCGGTGGACGTTACCTCGTCAGGTTGAACCAAAAAAAGCACGGTTGAAATGTTTTTCAGAAAGGGCAAACCTTCTTGGAACTAGTGAATTTTTGCTTTGTCGGTGGACGTTTACTCGTCAGGTTGAACCAAAAAGAGCTTTCGGATGAAATGTTGATCAGAAGAAGGCTGCAAACCTTCTTGGAACTAGTGAAGGAGTTTGCTTTGTCGGTGGACGTTACACTCGTCAGGTTGAACCAAAAAAGCTCGGTTGAAATGTTGATCAGAAGAAGGCTGCAAACCTTCTTGGAACTAGTGAAGGAGTTTGTTTTGTCGGTGGACGTTACCTCGTCAGGTTGAACCAAAAAAAAGCACGGTTGAAATGTTGCTCAGAAGAAGGCTGCAAACCTTCTTGGAACTAGTGAAGGAGTTTACTTTGTCGGTGGACGTTACACTCGTCAGGTTGAACCAAAAAAAAACGGATGAAATGTTGATCAGAAGAAGGTTTGCAAACCTTCTCGGAACTAGTGAAGAGTTTGCTTTGTCGGTGGACGTTACCCTCGTCAGGTTGAACCAAAAAAGCTCGGTTGAAATGTTGATCAGAAGAAGGCTGCAAATATCTTGGAACTAGTGAAGGAGTTTGCTTTGTCGGTGGACGTTACCCTCGTCAGGTTGAACCAAAAAAACGGTTGAAATGTTGATCAGAAGAAGGCTGCAAACCTTCTTGAACTAGTGAAGGAGTTTGCTTTGTCATTTGGACGTTACCCTCGTCAGGTTGAACCAAAAAAAGCTCGGATGAAATGTTGATCAGAACAGGCTGCAAACCTTCTTGGAACTATCAAGGAGTTTGCTTTGTCGGTGGACGTTATCGTCAGGTTGAACCAAAAAAGCTCGGTTGAAATGTTGATCAGAAGAAGGCTGCAAATTGTTTGATTGTTTGAAGGAGTTTACTTTTGTCGGTGGACGTTACACTCTTCAGGTTGAAAAAAAAAGCTCGGATGAAATGTTGATCAGAAGAAGGCTGCAAACCTTCTTGGAACTAGTCAAGGAGTTTGCTTTGTCGGTGGACGTTACCCTGTCAGGTTGAACCAAAAAAAGCACGGTTGAAATGTTGCTCAGAAGAAGGCTGCAAACCTTCTTGGAACTAGTGAAGGAGTTTGCTTTGTCGGTGGACGTTACACTCGTCAGGTTGAACCAAAAGAGCTCGGATGAAATGTTGATCAGAAGAAGGCTGCAAACCTTCTTGGAACTAGTGAATGTTTGCTTTGTCGGTGGACGTTACCCTCGTCAGGTTGAACCAAAAAAGCTCGGTTGAAATGTTGATCAGAAAAAGGCTGCAAACCTTCTTGGAACTAGTGAAGGAGTTTGCTTTGCCGGTGGACGTTACCCTCGTCAGGGAACCAAAAAAGCTCGGTTGAAATGTTGATCAGAAGAAGGCTGCAAACCTTCTTGGAACTAGTGAAGGAGTTTGCTTTGTCGGTGGACGTTACCTCGTCAGGTTGAACAAAAAAAAGCTCGGATGAAATGTTGATCAGAAGAAGGCTGCAAACCTTCTTGGAACTAGTCAAGGAGTTTATTTTGTCGGTGGACGTTACACTCGTCAGGTTGAACCAAAAAAAGCTCGGTTGAAATGTTGATCAGAAGAAGGCTGCAAATCCTTCTTGGAACTAGTGAAGGAGTTTGTTTTGTCGGTGGAAATTACACTCGTCAGGTTGAAACAAAAAAAGCTCGGATGAAATGTTGATCAGAAGAAGGCAGGCAAACCTTCTTGGAACTAGTCAAAGAGTTTGCTTTGTCGGTGGACGTTACCTCGTCAGGTTGAATTTAAAAAAAAGCTCTTTTTTGAAATGTTGATGAAGAAGGCTGCAAACCTTCTTGGAACTAGTCAAGGGTTTCTTTTGCCGGTGGACGTTACCCTCGTCAGGTTGAACCAAAAAAAGCTCGGATGAAATGTTGATCAGAAGAAGGCTGCAAACCTTCTTGGAACGAGTCAAGGAGTTTGCTTTGTCGGTGGACGTTACACTCGTCAGGTCGAACCAAAACAAGGCAGAAGTGATCACTAGAGTCCCACAGAGGTGGCTGGAAATGAAAAATAAAGCCGGAATTGCTGAACACTCACACAGAACCATAAAGCAGATCTCTGTCCAGGAATTAATGCTCTGTCCAGGAAGCAGTGTAATGGTACAACATTATACCAAAGCATGGTGTTCACAGTGATATTCCTCCAACCAATGCGGGTGTTGATAACATCGTGCTACTGGAGGATGAACCTAGATAGAGAATATATATAAAATGAGATGAGGTGCTGTTAAAAAATCATCATGTACTAGTAAATATGGAAAAGGGACATTAACCGGAATCTTGAGTTCCCAGGCAGTCTACGTAGAAGGAATATGCCTTCTCCCCGAAGTATTGGGCGATTTTGTGGGGGTTGAGGTCGCCACATCAAGTGATGGTGGAATGTGTCTGCTAATGGTGGATGATGAAGACGACCATTCGACTGATGGTGACTCTGATCAATCGAGCGGAGATGATGGTGAAGAAGTTCAAATGGACGTAGCAGAAACCGTTGAAGAGGCGTGTGAGCCTGATGTAGCAACACCCCAGAGAAGCACCAAACACAAAAGACTTCCCTCGGCTCCTATCTACGTGATCATAAGATATGTGATGGACATGTCCGATATTTCTTGTAGTGTGAGTTTTTGATTCAGTTAAAAATTTCGGTTCGTTATAACTCTAGCACGTATTCGTGTCTTTTTTCGACGTTAACCTGGAGTGAAAATTAACCGTATGAGGATATCCAGAGTCAGTTCGATTAATTTGAATCTTTCATACTTGTTAACGATCGCGGCATATGTGACAAAATCTTCGTCTTCTTTTTTCGTCATATTCATCCACTTTCAACGAGTATTGAATAACGAACTTTTCTCACTAAAATTTTAGTCGGAATATTTACTGTTTCTTCAAAGCAAATTTCTCCTGCTTTTTTTTTTTTCGGCGGTGCAAAATTATAGTATTTTTCATGTTGTATCGGTGCTAACTTTCTCAACAAAAGCCTTTTTATCTCATCTTCCCAGTCGCTGCATTCTTCTCTGAAAATTTGCTCGTATCTTCTAAAATAAACAGAAAAGGTAATTCCATTTGTATGTGAATTGAGTTATAGCATTTGCCACCTCGTCGGGAGTGAAAGAACTGTTGTTGTTGTTGTTGTTGCTATTGTATTTTTACCACTTTTGCTAATAATTCTTCCGTATTAAGAGATTGTCTGTTTTTGTTTTTTCCTTCTTTTGCCTTTTTTTTCAAACACAAAGAGAAACAAATTAACCCAACATGGTTTTAATTTCACGTCGTCACTGTTATGTCCACCAAAGCTAAAAGTACTTTTTCCTATCAGTTTCGATCCTTCATCGCCACTGTCATAACTCATTCACTGCAGTTATAATATTATATCTCGCTTAGGCACTCACTGTGACAACTCTGGAAGTTCTCTCTGACTGACTCCAACAGGCTTCTCATGACTCACTTTGAGTTCTTTATTTAAGGTGTCTTCCTTAGTTCATTTGTGTTACCGTTTGCGTGCTATTTACTCCACAACAATCATAATGTAAGTAATTATAACATAATGTAAATAATTATATATGTAATATATGTAATTATGTTATAATGTAGATAATTATATCATGATGTAGGTAATAATATCATATATTGTTTGATTGTTTGATATGCAAAGATACAATTAAATTGACTGCTACAAGTCAGGATATAAAAACCTTTACTACTTATATCTGCTGTTAACACTTTCACTGCTGCACTGTTACAACATTGTTGCCTGGCTATGCTGGCCTGTTTTAGGAAAAACAGGAAATTGATATTTACTGGATACATATGGCTATAAGGTTGTAAATTACTCAAAATAATTTTCAATGCATGCTGCCACTTTTTCTTTGATTGGATACACTTCAGTATGGACAAAGCCAAATAAAACCCACCAACCCAAAATCTAATAAAAATTTGTCACAAAACATGTTCTTTTGTACATTTCTATATGTCTATGCTGGTTTGGAAATAACACTAATGTTATGATAAGTTTATAGGGTCTGTCATTTCACAGGATCTTGAAAATACTTATATGTGTCAGTAATATATAAGTAATGCATCTCAGCTTAATTCTTATTCTTTTATTGTCTTCTCTCTTTAATAGTGTTTTTTTCACATATTCTCTAACACTCATTAACCTCTTGTATCCTAGTGGCTTTATTAACTTGCTTGAGGTGAAATGATTAAAAAATGTTTCATAAAACTATATAAATATATCCATAGCAGGGATAGGGTTAAACTAAAAATCATACAAGCAAAACTTGTCTGAGTTTTACAAACGTGGCATTAATATAATTCCCTTTTTTTCAAATGTTGTGGAGATTAACCCCACTTACAGTTATTGGTTCTTTAGAATATTTTTACCAGTCAAGTCTCCTTAATCAGTTTTCTTCAGTGCAGAGACTCTTATTAGTCAAAAGAATTACATTAGCAAAACAACCAATAACAAATATGAGGTGAGATAAAATTTAACCTGGACAAGGTAAGAAAATATATTGTACAAAAAGTTTTGAAAAAAAAAAAATGTAATATCTAAGATGATAATAAAAATAAAATAAAAAGGATATAAATTCATCAAAATGTAATATCTGTTATTGTCATGTTATTGATAATTTCAGCTATTACCTTATAAGGAAATATTCACCATTCATTGACTGAACAGCCAGTGCTACTTGACTTACATTTTTCTTCATTCTCTGTTCACTGGTCTGGGATCAAAGTGTAGTATACATTAAAGAATTGGGAAATAATTCTAGCACTGAATCTTTTGAGCTGATACCATCAGAAGTCCAAGATGGAACATCCAAAATCTCTAGATTTCTAGAAACAAGTCATATTATTCATTTGATAAGATATTTAAATGTCAAAGGTCATAGGAGTCTCAATTTCGAGTAAAGAGTAATAACAGAATCAGATAAATATGATTATTGTACACCTACCGTGTCTTTAAATAACATGAGTTGATAAAAATACAGAGAAGAAATAAAAATATTTTTGTGAAATTTTGATGGGATTAAAATAAGATTGGATTACAGAACCGGTATACAAAGAACAGATTGATATAAATACAAAAACTAAGAGTAAATTTAAAGAAAACTTTTTGATTAAAATTTGTTCAGATTAAAATAGATCAGACCTAAAGTGCTTCTACTTATAGAATAGATTTATAGAAACACTAGCACATAGTAAATGAGAATAAAATATTTTGGCAAAATTTAGGTTAGCTTAACAGAAGGTAAAAATACAGGCTGTGCACAGATAGAGTAAAAGGCTGGATTACAATGTTTGTACTTGTAGAATGGAAAAATGGAAGAAGAAATAGCAAACACGAATAAAAGATTTTGGTAAAATTTAGGTTAGCTTAACAGAAGGTAAAAATACAGGCTGTGCACAGATAGAGTAAAAGGCTGGATTACAAGGTTTGTACTTGTAGAATGGAAAATGGAAGAAGAAATAGCAAACACGAATAAAAGATTTTGGTAAAATTTAGGTTAGCTTAACAGAAGGTAAAAATACAGGCTGTGCACAGATAGAGTAAAAGTTGGATTACAAGGTTTGTACTTGTAGAATGGAAAAATGGAAGAAGAAATAGCAAACACGAATAAAAGATTTTTGGTAAAATTTAGGTTAGCTTAACAGAAGGTAAAAAATACAGGCTGTGCACAGATAGAGTAAAAGGCTGGATTACAAGGTTTGTACTTGTAGAATGGAAAAATGGAAGAAGAAATAGCAAACACGAATAAAAGATTTTGGTAAAATTTAGGTTAGCTTAACAGAAGGTAAAAATACAGGCTGTGCACAGATAGAGTAAAAAGTTGGATTACAAGGTTTGTACTTGTAGAATGGAAAATGGAAGAAGAAATAGCAAAACACGAATAAAAGATTTTGGTAAAATTTAGGTTAGCTTAACAGAAGGTAAAAATACAGGCTGTGCACAGATAGAGTAAAAGTTGGATTACAAGGTTTGTACTTGTAGAATGGAAAATGGAAGAAGAAATAGCAAAACACGAATAAAAGATTTTGGTAAAATTTAGGTTAGCTTAACAGAAGGTAAAAATACAGGCTGTGCACAGATAGAGTAAAAGGCTGGATTACAAGGTTTGTACTTGTAGAATGGAAAAATGGAAGAAGAAATAGCAAACACGAATAAAAGATTTTGGTAAAATTTAGGTTAGCTTAACAGAAGGTAAAAATACAGGCTGTGCACAGATAGAGTAAAAAGTTGGATTACAAGGTTTGTACTTGTAGAATGGAAAAATGGAAGAAGAAATAGCAAACACGAATAAAAAGATTTTTGGTAAAATTTAGGTTAGCTTAACAGAAGGTAAAAAATACAGGCTGTGCACAGATAGAGTAAAAGGCTGGATTACAAGGTTTGTACTTGTAGAATGGAAAATGGAAGAAGAAATAGCAAACACGAATAAAAGATTTTGGTAAAATTTAGGTTAGCTTTTAACAGAAGGTAAAAATACAGGCTGTGCACAGATAGAGTAAAAGTTGGATTACAAGGTTTGTACTTGTAGAATGGAAAATGGAAGAAGAAATAGCAAACACGAATAAAAGATTTTGGTAAAATTTAGGTTAGCTTAACAGAAGGTAAAAATACAGGCTGTGCACAGATAGAGTAAAAGGCTGGATTACAAGGTTTGTATTTTTGTAGAATGGAAAAATGGAAGAAGAAATAGCAAACACGAATAAAAGATTTTGGTAAAATTTAGGTTAGCTTAACAGAAGGTAAAAAAATACAGGCTGTGCACAGATAGAGTCAAAAAGGCTGGATTACAAGGTTTGTACTTGTAGAATGGAAAAATGGAAGAAGAAATAGCAAACACGAATAAAAGATTTTGGTAAAATTTAGGTTAGCTTAACAGAAGGTAAAAATACAGGCTGTGCACAGATAGAGTAAAAGGCTGGATTACAAGGTTTGTACTTGTAGAATGGAAAAATGGAAGAAGAAATAGCAAACACGAATAAAAGATTTTGGTAAAATTTAGGTTAGCTTAACAGAAGGTAAAAAATACAGGCTGTGCACAGATAGAGTAAAAGGCTGGATTACAAGGTTTGTACTTGTAGAATGGAAAAATGGAAGAAGAAATAGCAAACACGAATAAAAGATTTTGGTAAAATTTAGGTTAGCTTAACAGAAGGTAAAAATACAGGCTGTGCACAGATAGAGTAAAAAGTTGGATTACAAGGTTTGTACTTGTAGAATGGAAAAATGGAAGAAGAAATAGCAAACACGAATAAAAGATTTTGGTAAAATTTAGGTTAGCTTAACAGAAGGTAAAAAATACAGGCTGTGCACAGATAGAGAAAAAGGCTGGATTACAAGGTTTGTACTTTTAGAATGGAAAAATGGAAGAAGAAATAGCAAACACGAATAAAAGATTTTGGTAAAATTTAGGTTAGCTTAACAGAAGGTAAAAATACAGGCTGTGCACAGATAGAGTAAAAAGTTGGATTACAAGGTTTGTACTTGTAGAATGGAAAATGGAAGAAGAAATAGCAAAACACGAATAAAAGATTTTGGTAAAATTTAGGTTAGCTTAACAGAAGGTAAAAAATACAGGCTGTGCACAGATAGAGTAAAAAGGCTGGATTACAAGGTTTGTACTTGTAGAATGGAAAAATGGAAGAAGAAATAGCAAACACGAATAAAAGATTTTGGTAAAATTTAGGTTAGCTTAACAGAAGGTAAAAATACAGGCTGTGCACAGATAGAGTAAAAGGCTGGATTACAAGGTTTGTACTTGTAGAATGGAAAAATGGAAGAAGAAATAGCAAACAAACACGAATAAAAGATTTTTGAATGGTAAAATTTAGGTTAGCTTAACAGAAGGTAAAAATACAGGCTGTGCACAGATAGAGTAAAAGGCTGGATTACAAGGTTTGTACTTGTAGAATGGAAAAATGGAAGAAGAAATAGCAAACACGAATAAAAAGATTTTGGTAAAATTTAGGTTAGCTTAACAGAAGTAAAAATACAGGCTGTGCACAGATAGAGTAAAAGGCTGGATTACAAGGTTTGTACTTGTAGAATGGAAAAATGGAAGAAGAAATAGCAAACACGAATAAAAGATTTTGGTAAAATTTAGGTTAGCTTAACAGAAGGTAAAAAAAATACAGGCTGTGCACAGATAGAGTAAAAGGCTGGATTACAAGGTTTGTACTTGTAGAATGGAAAAATGGAAGAAGAAATAGCAAACACGAATAAAAGATTTTGGTAAAATTTAGGTTAGCTTAACAGAAGGTAAAAATACAGGCTGTGCACAGATAGAGTAAAAGGCTGGATTACAAGGTTTGTACTTGTAGAATGGAAAAATGGAAGAAGAAATAAAAAACACGAATAAAAAGATTTTGGTAAAATTTAGGTTAGCTTAACAGAAGGTAAAAATACAGGCTGTGCACAGATAGAGTAAAAGGCTGGATTACAAGGTTTGTACTTGTAGAATGGAAAAATGGAAGAAGAAATAGCAAAACACGAATAAAAAGATTTTGGTAAAATTTAGGTTAGCTTAACAGAAGGTAAAAAATACAGGCTGTGCACAGATAGAGTAAAAAGGCTGGATTACAAGGTTTGTAACTTGTAGAACAGAAAAAAAAAATGGAAGAAGAAATAGCAAACACGAATAAAAGATTTTGGTAAAATTTAGGTTAGCTTAACAGAAGGTAAAAATACAGGCTGTGCACAGATAGAGTAAAAAGTTGGATTACAAGGTTTGTACTTGTAGAATGGAAAAATGGAAGAAGAAATAGCAAACACGAATAAAAGATTTTGGTAAAATTTAGGTTAGCTTAACAGAAGGTAAAAATACAGGCTGTGCACAGATAGAGTAAAAGGCTGGATTACAAGGTTTGTACTTGTAGAATGGAAAAATGGAAGAAGAAATAGCAAACACGAATAAAAAAGATTTAGATTTTGGTAAAATTTAGGTTAGCTTAACAGAAGGTAAAAATACAGGCTGTGCACAGATAGAGTAAAAGGCTGGATTACAAGGTTTGTACTTGTAGAATGGAAAAATGGAAGAAGAAATAGCAAACACGAATAAAAGATTTTGGTAAAATTTAGGTTAGCTTAACAGAAGGTAAAAAATACAGGCTGTGCACAGATAGAGTAAAAGGCTGGATTACAAGGTTTTGTACTTGTAGAATGGAAAATGGAAGAAGAAATAGCAAACACGAATAAAAAGATTTTGGTAAAATTTAGGTTAGCTTAACAGAAGGTGGAAAAAAAAATACAGGCTGTGCACAGATAGAGTAAAGGCTGGATTACAAGGTTTGTACTTGTAGAATGGAAAATGGAAGAAGAAATAGCAAACACGAATAAAAGATTTTGGTAAAATTTAGGTTAGCTTAACAGAAGGTAAAAATACAGGCTGTGCACAGATAGAGTAAAAGGCTGGATTACAAGGTTTGTACTTGTAGAATGGAAAAATGGAAGAAGAAATAGCAAACACGAATAAAAGATTTTGGTAAAATTTAGGTTAGCTTAACAGAAGGTAAAAAATACAGGCTGTGCACAGATAGAGTAAAAGGCTGGATTACAAGGTTTGTACTTGTAGAATGGAAAAATGGAAGAAGAAATAGCAAACACGAATAAAAGATTTTGGTAAAATTTAGGTTAGCTTAACAGAAGGTAAAAATACAGGCTGTGCACAGATAGAGTAAAAAGTTGGATTACAAGGTTTGTACTTGCAGAATGGTAAAATGGAAGAAGAAATAGCAAACATGAATAAAAGATTTTGGTAAGTATTCAATATGGCTAGACAGTTGTTACAGTTTGTTCCAAAGAAAATCAGCCAATTTATACCAATTTGGTAGTCTCAAGAGAAGGCAAATAAAAACAGAAATTACTACAAACACAATAGGGAGCAGGCCATGTGATATGAGAAGTTATTTTTAACCAATCACAGTTGACTTGATGTAGATTAAAAAAAAAAAAATAATTTATGAGCCTTGTGTTATAAAATAAAATAAAATAAAAAAAAATTCAATAGTGAGTAAACCCAGAATGCCAGCTGGAATCCCTACCAAGTCATCACGATTTAAGAATACCAGTCTGTCTATGCAACATTACTTACCCCTTGAGGCAAGCCAGTAACAAAACATCAAACAACCCACTAATAATAGCAACAACAACAAAAAAAATAAACTGTGAATTAGAGTATTCACATCTTTGTATGAAGTTTTTTTTATCAAACTCTCCAGAAATTCTAAAGACTATTTTTTTCTCTTATAAACTTTGCAGCATTTACATTTCAAATATGAAGATTTTATTCGACAAAAAATTACCCAACCAAATTAATACACAGATTCTTTAACATATAAAACCCTGTTGTATGAATAATATAAATAAATTACACAATTCTATATTATAAACCAATAGAAATTATGAATAACAGGCTTTGATCAAATGTTCATCAGATTAAAGGACTATGAATTGTATTTGTAGAAACGGACTGATCTTATTATTCTTCTATGTGCTATGTACTTTCAGGACGTGGGCAATCATGGCTCTCCACAACTTCTTATCCCTTGTAAATCTTAACAACTGTTGTCCCTTTGTCAAGTCTCCCACTGCACCATTTTGTCATCTATTGACACAAGCTTGACAGGTAGGTGGTCCACTGCCTTCCCTTGTCCCTTTTCTCTTTGATATACCCTGTGAGTGTCAAATTATCCAAGCCTTCTTTCCTCATTATGTGTTCGTGAAATTTCACCTGTCTTTTTCTGATTATGATTATAATTGTCTTTTTCATTTCCATTTCCCTTCAGACTTCTTTGTTGTTTATGCATTCTGTCCATGGCATTCTGAGCATCCTTCTGTAGAACCACATTTCTGTGGCCTCCAGCTTTCTCTTCATTTGTGAAGACATTGTCCAGCTTTTGCTGCCATATAAGAGAACTGATATTATATTTTTTTTAGTTGAACTAGCTTAGACATTCATGAGTCTATCATGCCAACCCTCACAGTCCTGCATCAAGATTAGTAGGTCATTATGGAGGCATTCTATGTTATAACATAGCTGGTCAATGTCGGTACGTGCAGAGCTACCAATGCGTCTTGTACCATGGCTAGTTGTCCAGAGCAGTAGATCACTCACAAGTTCTTGTTTTGCTTGCCAGCAGTGTCCTGCAAAGTGCATTCTGTGTTTGTATAAGGCTGTAGAAATATCAGGGATAGGTACATAGAGCTTACTGTCGAATATTTTACATACCAAGGAAGCAAAATAAATTCTACTGAAATGCTTGTGAAAACTTGCATAGGTAAGGCTTAGGCCGCCTTGAATAAGATGAATATAATCTGGAAATTTGATCTACCAGACAAACTCAAATGGAGCTCATGTACCAAAAGATAGGATTTATAGAAACCCAATCAATAGAATAAAATATTTTGATCAATTATTTTATATCATCTATAAAGAATGTTTTTATAGAAACATAGAAACTAAGTTTTTAGATTAAAGGAATACTAATCTACAAGTGTTCTAGAATGTGTTTAAATAAACACAGAAACTAATTTTTTAGATTAAAGGAATGCTAATCAACAAGAATTCTAGAATGCGCTTAAATAAACGCAGAAACTAATTTTTTAGATTAAAAGAATGCTAATTGACAAAAATTCTAGAATGGGTTTAAATAAACACAAACAAATGGTGGGAAATGTTTTAATGAAATTTTTAGTGGATTTTTATTTGTATTTTTTTAATCATTTCACCCCAAGCAAGGCAATAAAGCCACTAGGACACAAGAGGTTACTGAATATGAGAGAATATGAGAAAAACTACTATTAAGGAGAGAGACAATAAAAGAATAAAAATTAAGAAGATAGAAGATAATGAATGACATTGCACTTAAACTTTTAAAAATCAAACTTGACTTGAAAGCAAGAAGCTGGAAGAGAGTTCAAAAAATGATAAGTGCAATAGAAGAAAATATAAGCATAAAACCTACAGAGTTACGTGTAACCATTTCAAGTGTAAAATGATGAGACCTTACTTCCAATCGAGTACTGAGCTTAAATTTAGGAAAGTTCATCAGGGCAATTAATATTAAAATATTTATAGAAAAAGCACAGGGAAGCTACATTACTGTTATGGGAAAGGAACTGAAGCTGAGATGCTAGATCAGGACCAATAATGCTGCAGATTCTTCTTTGGATTTTATCAAGAATCTCTAAATATATAGCAGTATCGCCAAGCCATAATTCTGGCAAGAAAAATTGTCTAGCACAATATAATGAACCAACATTTTTAGCTATAGAATTAGCAATTCATTCAATATACTCTTTTCACTTCATGTCAGTGAAAGATGTTAGTCAGAGAAGGTGCAATGGATTATTCTCCTGAAGGTTAGCAACAGCCATGCTGATAAAAGGTGAAAATGGTTCTCTCAGCAGATTAAAAGAGAGCAGTTTCATTTTTGAGGTTTGTATTTTAAGAAGCTTATTCCTTAGGATTAAAGTAATATTAGTCTCCTGGAAATGTAGCTGTAGAATTGATTTATAAAACACCAAATAGTAAATTGGGATAATGATTATTTGGATTAAAGGAATGGCATATTGAATTAATTTATAGAAACATAAAAATATAAAATTCATCGGCCAAGCACTTCAAGTAAATTGATTTCTCAAGTCCAGTAGCTGTTATTTCTCTTTATGCTATTGATGGGAGTTTCCTTCCTCAGCTTTTGTTTGAGGTAGTATAGAATGTCAGAAAATTGATTATGTCATTATTCTCTTTTCTAGATACTCATGCTATCCATTGTAGTTGTTGCTGCTGTTGAATGTCTTCAAGAGATGTGGATTCTGTTATTTGGTGCAATTCTTTGTAATTTTGTAATGCCAGTCCATGAGATTTGATGAAGGATATTTAACCATCAATCTGAGAAAATGGTTGATAGTTTAGTTTAGATATTTCAGAGTTTGGCACCATATATAACATCCATATGAAAATATAAAAAAAAAACTTCTTTATTAAATTTTGTTCAGAGTAAAGTAATGCCAATTGCTGAATTGTTTGACAGATACACAAAAAATAGCTTAGATCAAATTTTGGTCAGATTAAAGGAAGATCTTACTTCTGTGTTATACCTGTAGAAACAGTAACAAATATTAAATGTATAGAAAATGCTTTGATAAAATTAAGTTGAATTAGAAGAATATTGAACAAGAAGACATGCATTTGTAGATTAGATCCATAGAAACTCAATATAAATAAAATGTTCTGATGTTATTTGAATGACTTAAAAGATGGCCAGATTGCAGAATATTTAATCATTTTAAGAAGACTTTCAAAACTTTTTTAATACAAGGAGTGACATACTGCCAAAAAGTTGACATCTGGTTGCCTAGAATTGATCAGAAAATGTACAATGCAGGGAATTCAAATATTTACTGTTTTTCATATCTGGTGTAGAGAAATGTTTTGTTACAGAGACTTCAGTGTTTCTTTTTTTTCATTTCTTTCTTGAACTAACGTTTGCCAATGATGTTTGTAATAATTTTATAATTTGCCTAAACTTATACATTTTTATTTTGTTCATTATTTACATTATTCGGAGTATTGTCCTCATCTTTGTCGCCATATTTATCACAACATTTCGGCCGTTGTACGCTCCGGCCTTCTTCAGGAGGTTGGAATGTCAAACTGAACCCTTTATTTCACTCACTGGGGTAGACTGTTCTAGTTCCATGTGACATGTTTAATGGATGTCAGTCATCAGCTATCTCCTGTTAATTTTCTCTCTGAAAGCTCTCCACTGCCTTAACCGGGTATTGAACTCACACTCTTTGGGTCCTGTCACTGGATCTAACCAACGCCTTTATCCACTGTACCATGTGTCCTTGAGAACATCTGGGTATGAATTTCTGGGTATTATAAATAGCAATGGCGAATATATACATGGAATACTTTGAGGAAATGGCATTGGAATCTATATCTCTAAAGCCAACTCTATGGTTAAGGTACGTAGATGACACCTTCATACTCTGGCCACACCAGGAAGATGTTCAGGTTCTACTGGACCATGTGAACTCAATAAGACCTTTGATATAGTTCACAATGGAGAAAGAGATTAACAACACACTCCCATTCCTGGATGTTCTAATTTCTCGAACAGAGCATGGGTTTAAGACATCTGTATACCGTAAACCGACATTCACCAGACAGTACCTCAATTTCAACTCCCACCATCCATACAGCATAAAGAAAGGGATTGTCCGTTGCTTACACCTTCGAGCAAAAGTCATAAGTGGCGACCCAGAGACGTTAGATAAAAAATTGGTCAGTATAAGTATTACCCTACAACGTAACAACTACCCTGGGTACATGGCAGCAGCCCCCAAAAACTGGGATAGGTGGGTACAAGAGGAGGAGGACAACAACACTCAGAAAACAGTCTGCCTGCTTTATGTGAAGGGGTTATCAGAGAAAATGCAAAGTATCTGCAGTCCATATAACATCAGGACAACCTTCAAAAGCTTGACGACACTTCACAGATATCTCTCCCAGTAAGACCCCCCCCTCGCCCCATAGAGGAGAACATGACTAAAGACTGTGTGTACGCTATCCCATGCAGCTGCAGAAAGAAATATATAGGGGCGACAGGCTGCCACCTTAAGGTAAGGCTTCAAGAACACCAGAAAGCTGTAACACGAGGGGAATTGGAAAAATCAAACGTGGCTGGCCACATATGAAGAGAGAATGGAGATTACTACCCTCTGTGGGATAAGGTTGAGATCATAGACAAAGAACCCCATTGAAAAATTTGTAAACTTAGTGTTGAAACTTGACTAATGCATGGAATAATAATGCAACACAAAATGTACTTAGAACAAAATGTATTGAAACAAGAAAGTGTACACAATATTTACATATAGTCTTTTGTATATTCCTGGTAAGACTGTTCCTGGAGAATGTGTTGACTGAGTCGCAGTCGGGCAGAGTCTATGGTTGAATCTCTTGATTCCTCCCTCTCTTTCCGGTACCAACCATATTTATAACAAACAGACTAGAACAGTCTACCCCAGTGATCGAAAATAAAGGGTTCAGTTCGAAATTCCAACCACCTGAAGAAGGCCGGAGCTTACAACGGGCACGTGGAACTAGAACAGTCTACCCCAGTGATCGAAATAAAGGGTTCAGTTCGAAATTCCAACCACCTGAAGAAGGCCGGAGCATACAACGGCCGAAACGTTGTGACAAATATGGCGACAAAGATGAGGACAATAGTCCGACTAATGTAAATACTGTACATAATACCTCATCTCAGAAATATGATAACAACAAATCTGCAATATGAGCTCTGGTAAAAACATGCAATGATAACAGCAAAATTGCAATATGAGCACTGGTAAAAATGGTTGCTGAAGACATTAGGTTTATAATACCCAGAAATTCATACCCAGATGTCCTCAAGGACACATGGCATAGTGGATAACGGCGTTGGTTAGATTGAGTGACAAGACCCAAAGAGTGTGAGTTCAATACCCGGTTAAGTCAGTGGAGAGCTTTCAGAGGGAAAATTAACAGTGAGTGAAATAAAGGGTTCAGTTTGACATTCCAACCACATGATAAAGGATGGAGCATACAATGGCTGAAATGTTGTGATAAATATTGCAACAAAGATGAGGACAATAGTCCAAATAATGTACATAATACCTCATCTCAGAAGTATAGACAGATTTTATTCTGTTCTTTTCACAAAACTTAGGAATGAAACTGATGAGTCTAAATAAACCATAAAGTTTTTATTCTAACTTTATAATCTTTTTAACAGTTTATAAAATCACAGTGAACCATTTCAATCACTAATATAAATAACCAGTATTATTATAACCAAAAACCTATAAGAAAGGCTTGAACATGGGTGATATTGGTAAGATTATTCTTTCATCCTACAATGTGTTTTTAGTTTCAAATCTAGATGAGGATCAAGTTTTGAATGCTGAAATTTTAGTCATGTATATCTGATATCAGACCAATTGAAAGTTCATGTTATTTCTTTACAACACGATCTTTAATAAAAACAAGTTAAAAACATGGAATTAGTATATACTAAACACTTCAAATACCACAGTGTATGGATCAGTTACAATAATCTGAGTAGAAGAAACAAGGAAATTGAACATTGAATTGACTGTCATAAGGATTGTTTCACTTAACACTGCATACTGTTACAAAATCCAAAACATTAACCTAAAAACTGGAGACATGTCCTTAAATAGTCTTGTTCGATCGAGACTTTCATATGGATGTTATGCATGATGCCAAAATATCTAAACTAAAGTAACAGCTGTATAGAAAGACTTTCTCAGATTGATGGTTAAATATGGCTTTGAGCAAGTAAAGTGTATGTCTCAGGAAGGACCTTCCATCATCAAACCTCATAGACTGACATTACAGAATCACCAAATAACAGAAACCACATATGTTGAGGACTTTCAGCAGCAGCAACAACTAAAATGGATAGCATGAGTACCTAGAAAAGAGAATAATATCATAATCAATTTGCTGACATTCCATACTATCTCAAACAAAAAGTGAGGAAAGAAACCCCTCATCAATAGTGTAAAAAGCAATAACAGATACTAGACTTGAGAAACCTATTTACCTGTAATTTTTTTAGCAGAAAGATTTTATAAATTTGAACATAAAGCAGTGCTGACTGCTCGGTCAATGAATGCCAAATGTTCCTTATAAGGAAAGAACTAATATTATTCCAGCCATTACCATTTTGCTAGATTTGATGAGCCAAGTAGATATGTCATACTTATTCACTATGAAATATCTCTTCTGTATAATTTATCTTCCATTCAGAGTCTCAATGTTCAAAATCTGACCAAAATGTTCTCACCCTGATCCATGACAATATTCATCATAAATGTCTTTCTTCCTCTTTCTTTGCCTACCATGTTTATAACACTCATTACCTTAATTAGATAATTTGAAAGTGATTACTTGTCCAGGTTTAGGAGGATCAACAGCTTTTTAGGTGGTTTAATCTTAGCCTCGTTTAGAACTACTTGTGGTTCCACTTCAACTTTGTCTCCTTTCTCAACTTCATCATTTGGTTCAACAATCTCCTTTTTAATTTACAGCTCACATATCCCACCCCTCATTCGTCAGCACTGTAGAAAGAACATGGCATTTGTTCTTGAAGGATACAGGAATGCAGCTATAATCTGTCATATCTCCATGTCTGCCAGGATAGATTAATGGACAGGAAGGATGCACCCTTACGAATGTACCTCAATGTTTAATGAGTACCCAGATATTTTATGGTGACTTATGCTAACCCACTAATCACACTAATTTCTCTTGTAAAATACCCTATCTCCTTTATTAAAAAGTTGTAATTGGTTTTGTTGCACTAATTTTGGTTTTCAGATTACTCTATAGGAATTAAATCCTATATATATTTTTCATCTGATAAAATTCCATTAGAAGGTTTGTTTGATAAACAATAATTACTAGGGCAAATACTGCCAAAATACTTGCAGAAGTAATTGTAGACCTACCGTGCGTTATTTTGAGACCATTTAGAAAATAAAAATAATAACTCCTTTCATCACTCCTGCAAATTTGAGAAAAAGATTTTTGCAAGCCAATGTAAAATTATTTTCTAACTAATGAAAACCTTGTATTCAAAAAGTTCACACCTTACAGATATAAAAATAGGATCATACTGCTTCTCAGGGCTCAAAACGATTTTGGAGGCCAGTTTGATCCAGACATGTGTACATACACATGCACCCATATACATGCACACAATGAAAGAGATGACAGCCAGCAGCCACCAACTAAGCCTTCATCCATGCACTGACAGAAACATTAGGCTGACTGTCATAAAGTAAGTCTGTCCACACATCTCACACTTTATTGCTTTATAAAACAAACTTCACTGCAAGGAAAATTGTATATTTCTGAAAAGAATATGTAAATGTTATTTCAACTAATGTTCTGCTTCTACTTTTCCTCTAGAAAATAACATTTTATGTGTTTCATTTAAAAGATGTGTTGTTAAATGTTTGGAATCTGAACACTCAGATAGTGACTTTGGTAGAGGGATCCCAACAAGTTAATTATTCTCAAATATTTCTTAATTGAATGCAGAGAATTGAGATTATTGGCAATAATTTCACTTGTACATGTAACCTCAAGTGCAGGTAGTTGATTGTTTAGAAATGCAACCAGATTGGAATTTCTTCCAAAAAACTGTAGGCAACATTTTTATACTCAACTTGCAATTGGACCTCTTTCTGATTCATTCCATAATGGAAAACCTGTTGGCTGGATGTAAATGCTACAGAAACAAGGCAGAAATAAAAAAAGAAAGGTCATTCTCTGCCCAGGGGTACTGAAAATCACAAAACAAATCCCCAAAATATAAAATAAATCTAAATGTCAGAGCCAATCAGGAACATCACCATTAAAACAAAAGCATGACAAAAAATACTGAGTCATGTGTACACCCTGACTGTTTAAAAGGATCTGCTCAGTGACACTGAAGGTAGTAGTCAGGTAGTCACAGAGTTTACCAGTGGCTTCCCAGTCAATAGATTGAATACAAGCTTCAATGCTATGCCTTTGTACAACCAAAACTCTTCTCTTCCAGGTTGCTTCACTCACCAATAAATAAACATTCCATCTTGCTCCATTATACTGGCAAATCAGATAATTTTATTTTAACATATCTACTCTCTTTTACTTTCCACCTCAGTAGTAATACTTTGTTGTTGTTTTTTGTTACTCTTGCAACCTTATAACATTGTGAAGGATGTTCTTAGCACTAACATCGCATGTTAAAGCCATATTGAAATTACAGTTTGCATCTTCTACAATTTTCTTCACCATTTTCTGTCTCTTTAATGGGCTTTAAGCTGCTGTAGTCTCCAAAAAAAAAATGTATTCAAATTTTGAGCCATGTCAGAAAAGTACACAAAAATGTACCAGTAAAGGTGCATTAAAATATACAACACAATGATGAATGCAAAGATTATTTCTTTATGTTTTTTCAACTTAGTTTCATAAATACTCTGTAATTTATACTATGGACAAGAAAATGCAAACTTTGACTGTAAGGCTCTCTTTGGTAACTATAGCCATAGATTGGTTAAATATAGGCCCAGGTATAAACTAAAAATAGATCTTGTTTCAGTTCTTTTATATGTTATGCACATATCTCACAGGAAGTTAAAATGTCCTCTAATGAAGATTTTTGCTTATTTACTTACAAGTCATTCATTTCCTTGTGCTAAGTTAGCACTTTTCATGGTTCTGGTAATTTAATATTGTAATTGCTTAATTTTCCTACAAATTAGTAAAATTCAATTATGAAGCTATTAAAAAAATTCATAGGCTATAAATGCAAGCTGCTTCTTTTCTGATGACACCTGTGGCCGAGTGGTCAGAACATTCGCATCCTGACCATGAGACCCAGGTTCAAATCTCAACATGGTTGATTTTTCAGGAAGGAGACTTCCTGATGTTATCAAACTGGAGGGGTTGATGCCACCATGCAGCACCTTTGGAAAGTGCCTGAAACCATACACGGGTTGACCTAAGCCTTGTGAATGAAATTGTGTAGATGGAACCCTTGGGAGGCATTGATAGCTGTGCTAGCATGGAGTCACAAGTCATCATGGCCAAATTGTTGATCATGCTAGATAACATGATCTTTCCCAGAAACTGTAACTAAGGTCTGCTCAGCATAGTATGCAGTATAAACCACAGCTGGGCTCTCTGGGTGTTGAATAAACACAATTGTGTCTGAGCAAGCGTCTGCAATAGGGATTGGCTAGCCACCCTAGTAGGCGGGTATCCTTGAATACGAGTGGCCAGCTATACATGCATATATACAATGAAGCTTTTCTAGCTTTACTTTCCAAAGTGGAAAAAAACAGTGGGATCATTTTTTAAAAAATGATTTCACCCCAACCAAAGCAATAATGCCACTAAGGCAACAGGGGTTACTGAGTGTGAAAGAGAATGAGAAAACTTTAGTGAGGTTAAAGACAATAAAAGAACAGGTTTCTAGAAGATAGTGATTGTGTTATATAGGAATAAAGTGTTGTTGCCGACACTGGAGTTTGAACACAGATCACCAGAGAGCAAACACAGGCGATCCCATTTTGAATAAGTAGATCACATGATGGTAAAGGAAATGTATATATGGAAATTAGCATGATGTCTAAGTGATCACTATACACATTATTATTTGGATCATTATTCGGTGGTTACTTCCCAAGCGAGTATTATTGAGCTAGTACTATTAGTGTGAGTGTTATTTGAAGGCAACTGACACCAATATTGTTCAACAGTGTCACTAAAGTTTTATCTGCGATTACAAAATCTCTACTACAACAAGCATTATGAAAGTGATGAGTATTCGTTGACATTACAAAAGTGGCAATGAGTGTTCAGTGATGTCACAAAAGATTGACATTGCAGTTAAAATTTTGCCATATAGGTGACAGCGAAGCAAGAAACCAGAAGAGTGTTCCACAGGTCAGAAGTGTGAGAGAAGAAACTATTAGAATAGAACTTATGGTTACATCTAGCTGTTTCAATAATAAAATAATGAGACCTAGTTGCCAATCTAGTAGTACACTTAAATTCCTGCAGTTGAGGTACAAAAGAGAAGAGCTCATTAGAACAATTACCATGAAAATATTTATAGAAAAGACAGAGGGAAACTACATCATAGTTGGGGGAAGGAGACTGGAGTTGATATGCCAGGTCAGGACCAATAAAATTACAGACCTGTCTTTGAATTTTGTCAAGAATCTCTAGATATATTACAGAAGCTCAGATCAAATATGGCATCCATATTCAATGTAATGTTTGACACTTTAACATTTCTCTTTGTCTTCATTGTCACCATTCATTTGTATGAACTCATCAGATAAGTTACTCACTCTCTTGTTCTGCCCCTCCTACCTTCAATATGTCCTATGAGTGTTAAATTTTCCAAGCCCTCTTTCCTTATAATGTGCCCTAGAGATTTTAGCTATTTCCTGATTTTAAGCATGAATGTCTTTTTAGTTCACATTTTTTAAAAAACTTCCTTGTTGCTCACATGTTCAATGCATGGCATTATCAGCATCTGTTTGTAGAACCACATCTCTGTTGCTTTAAGTCTCTTCTTCATCAGTGAGGAAATCATCCAGCAGGCCTTGATATATAAGGGAATAGATATGAAATAGCTTTTTAGCATTTCATTCTTTGTTTCTAATAAAAATTCACTTCAGAAATTTAGACGAACTTGAATTGCTTTTTAGCAAAAATGCAAACTCAGTTTGATTTTCTCAACAAAACTCACTTGGTTCTAAATTTGAACGTATCTATAAAATGTCAAATATAATCATGATTTGAAAAAAGGAAAAACAGACTAAATAAAAAACAAAAATTGTAGATGACAAATATTAATTAATGAAAAGGAAAAAATCTGGTCTACATTTAATTTTGCTGCTGTTATTCTACATACACCACTGACTCAACTTCACATATAAGACCAGCAAGATATTTAGTGGGTATAAAAGGCCTCATATGACAACAAATAGAGGCTCTTAGTTTGTCTGTTGATGGATAAAATTTTCAAATAAGACACTACTGTAAGCAGATGATATTTTCAGACAGGTATAACCCTACCTCTACTCTTGTTTCATCTATCTGCCATTCCTTGCCCCAGTGTTACCAAAAAATTTAATATACTTGGCATCACAAGTTGGTGGTGTTTTTTATCTTCATATCTATTTCATGTTAACATCAGTAAACTGAAAGGAAATCAAATTTGATGAGGATTTCATCCAGTGATTGTTGTAATCACAGTGAGATTTCAGGTATGAAACTTCTGCAGCCATGATTACTTCATTGTCCCAGAGGAAAACCAACAAATTCTGTTAACTAACAACAGGTTTAATGAAAACAAATTGAAGAATTTAAAAGTACAAAAGAAATTAACAATTATTAATCTTTCTAGCCTCATTGACAATCTTTTATCAAGAAAATTATTCCAGATGTAATTTGTAATAATTTGACTCCTGGGACTGTATTCTTTTGTAACTAGGTTTGTGTCTGTGTGTTTGATAGTGGCAGAAACAGTAGTGGCAAGAGGGAGTAAAAAGGTTTATGAATAAATCTATCTTCTTGCCATCTTCTCTCTGTCTGGTCCCATTTGTCTCTTGCCATTTCGTTGGCATAAGAAGGTTTTCACACCTCTGGCATTGATTTATTGCTTGTGTTTCATTAAGATATTCATGACCTTCCTTTGTCTTGTAACAGATGGCCCTTTTTGGAATGCAGTCAGACTTAAATCCTGGTCTGAATTTTGATAACAAAATGAACATTTGGGGACTAATTGTATTTTGTATAAACTGTAACAATTCTTCCTTGGAATTTGAAAAGCATCTCGGAAGACTGTCATACTCTCCTAGAGGTGACTGGGTAGGTTGGGGAAAATCTTGTCTTACTAAATCTTAATGAATTCTACTTGGTTTCTTTCAGGTTCAAATCTTTTTAAAGGCTTCTCCAAACTCATTTTATGGCTTCTTCTTATTATTTTTAATCCGATCTTTCTTTTCTTATTCTCCTCAATACTTAATTAGTTTCCCTGAGTTTTGTTCATTGTTTAATCTTAATTATTTCCTGCTTCAAAATGTCATTAGGCATTCTCATTCTGTAAAACCAATGTTACCAGCCTGTTATACAAATATTCTCATTTGTGTCAGAACTTTTGGGATGCAGAGTTATAATTATTATAAACATTGCTACTTGGGAAGCTATGAATTCATCACTTCTTTCCCCACCTATGGGTTAATTAGTAAAACTTGGATATTTGGAGGAACATATTCTTCTTCATTGTTATACCCACAAGGTTTGGCTTATAGCCACATCATATTAAAAGATATTTTTTTCCGTAAGATCACTGAAGTTAAGCAATATTGAGCCTTGTCAGTACCTAGATGAGTAACCACTTCAGAATAAACTTGGATGTGTAGGTGAGGTAATGGATAATGATTTAGAATTGTTAATCAGAGAGCCAAGTTTCAATTCCTATTGGGTTTGTTATATTTATTTACATGCAAATTCCTTGTGAAAGCCATGAATTCACTTCTTCTTCTTCCCTGAGCTATAGGTTAATGAATGAGTGTGTTCAGTTTTGTGGTTATACTCACAATATTTGGCATACAGCCACATCATATTGAAACACTGGTTTCCATAAGATCATTGAAGTTAAGCAATGTTGAGCAAAGTCTGTATCTAGATGAGTGATCACATGGAAATACCATGTGCTGTAAACTTGGATGTGTGGATGGTGTAATGGATAATGGTTCAAAATTGTTAATCAGAGATTCAAGTTCCAATTCCCATTCAATTTTTTATATTCATTTTTAAGCAAATAATCTTTTTTTTATTAATACCATTATTATCTCAAAAAATTATTTCAATTAATTAATAATTATTATGCACCTTGCTATTTGGAAAGGTATGAATTCATTTCTTCTCCCCCCAGCTATGGGTTAAATAGTAAGATGTGTATCTGCAAACCATTATTATCTCAAAAAAATTCTTACAGTTAATTAATAATTATTATGCACCTTGCTATTTGGAATGATATGAATTCATCTCTTCTTCCCCCAGACTTGGATATTTGGACGAGCATATTCCTCTTCATTGTTATACCCACAATGTTTGGCTTATTGCCACATCATGTTGAAATATTTTTCTTTCTGTAAGTTAAGCAATGCTCAGCCTGGTCAGTACCTGGATGAGTAAACACTTGGGAATAAGAATGACTTCATCTCTTCTTCCCCCAGCTATGGGTTAATTAGTAAGACTTGTATCTGTAAACCATTATTATCTCAAAAAAATTCTTACAATCTAATATCTTTTCTGGCTTTAACTAACCTGCAAAGGGTTGATAAGCCATAAAAAACAAATCAATCAATTAATTAACCAATCACAAAGTTTTGGTCATTGTATTCTTCATCCAGCTTCTGGTGTCTCTTTTTGTATTTGTTAATTTTCTTAGAATTTCAAATTGAATCCTTTATTAAATCCATGGCGTTAAATTGTTATCATTCCCCTTGCCAATGGATATTTCATATCAGTTAATTTTCACCAATCTTCACTAGAGTTTATGACTTTTCAGCAGTAATAGAGTCAAGGATTAAACTTACAGGGAACTCACTATTCTGTAGTTAATACTATAATCCACTAGGCCACATGCATCTTAAACAATCTATTGTTGAAATTCAGTAGGTTTAAACCTATTGTCTGTACTCAGGTGGTGGGATTTTATGAGTGTCCTAACTCAGGTGATGGAATATTTGTTGTATGTTCTTTCTTCTTAATCATGCTCCCAGATAGTATTGCCCAACAAGATCTACTGCTAAGGTTTTCAGCTCTTAAAATGTGTGCTGATACTTTCAGTCATTGTATCCTCTGGGGTTAATGACTGATCTTTTCTCTCCATATATGATCAGCAATGTCTGATTTCCATGTTTCTAACAACAACCTTTTGAAGTTCCTCCACTCTTATTTTTAAAGTGTTAGTGAATCTCTTCTTTGTATTCCTTGCCACAGCTGTATGGGACAAAATACATGCAGTTCTTAGTCATACTTTCTTCCAAGTGGGATATGGTCCATCCATGATATGAAATCTCTCTTTTAATGGTGATTTTACCTTTGGAAAATGCTAGAATCATAAAGATCCAAATGTGGATATTGGAGGGATGCCAACAGACCTGGGTGAGGCAATGTTTTGGCAAAAATCTTTGTCCAAGATAAAAAAAAAAGAATATACTTGATTGGTCATAGTGACTCTGACACTCACACAGTACTCAAGACTATGTAATGATATCTCACTGATGACTGAGTAACTCCATAAAAGAGTTTTTACACATGTGCAGTAAAGTCAAAATGTATAACTGGTTCTCAAGGTATTCAGACTAGCTTGATACTTTCCGGACAGGCATTGTATAAAACAGTAAAGATTGATTGATAGATTGTTTTTTTATGGTTTATCAACCCTTTATTTAAAACTAGAAAAGATTTTTATATTGTAAGAATTTGATAATGAAGTTTTCAGGGACATGGCTCAGAATTTTAATATTATTGTACAAACTACACCAGCACAAAGTACAGTGAATGAAATGAGTGTCACAATGCTATACTTAATGAAATGGTACTCAAAAACTTTGAAAGACACTTGCTGCAGCTTGGAACTTGCCATTGATTGGTCACTGAGCTCCAAAAATACTTTGCATAATGCCAACTGGTATTTGGACAAAATCTTAATGTGTCTTCTGTTCTGCTTTAGAGGATGTTACATCAAGTGAATCCATAGCTAACAACTTGAATGCTATGCATGCAGCAAGAAAGGCTTTTATCCAGTGAAAGTCATCCAAAAAAATTCAAAGAGCTTTGCACTAAAAGGTGAGACTCATTACTGCTATTAAATATAGAAATGGAGATCTCATATATTTTAAGAGAAATGAATCAAAACACTGAACGGGACAAGGAACAGTTATAGGAACTGAAAACAAGCAGGTGTTGGTTAAGCATGTCATCTGCAGATGTATAAAAGTAATTTGTTGAAGAATTGAATGCACCAACAACTGATGAGATCCAAGATAGTCAAAATACAGATTTTGAAGATGGTGTGGCTGGGTCACTTGATAGAAAAAATATTAGTTTTTCCATAAGTGACAATGCAAAAACTCATGGAAGGGCTAATATTTTTTACACAACATCTTCAAAATCTGTACTTTAACTATTTTTGTCTACCCATGAACCATTTTCCGAATTTTCTGGTAGCAGTCAGGAGCCAAAAAAGGCTGCACATCTATAAAACAATTTGCAAAGGCAGATGATGTAATTTTACCAGGAATAGGTCAAGAGGTAATGTGCAAAGTGGCATCAGAAAATGGTCCTTCTTGGAAGAAAATGAAAATTAATCAGTCATGCTGGTAAAGCTACTGGCAAAAACAAAAATATTTTAAACGTATTAAGGGGGGAAACTGGTTTTGGCTTGATTTTAGGAAAAATATGATAGAGTGGATAGACTTTCCAAAAGAAAATCTGTTAAAAAGAAAATCTACAAGAAGACTCTTGTGAAAGTGACCCTTTTGAAAAGGAATTTTCTGACAACAAGGAACTTACTTTCAACAGTCAATATTGTAGAATATGCTGAAGCTAAAAAGAAGGAATTACATAGCTGGACTGAAAATAAAGTTTATTCTATTTTATCAAACTCAGGCCAAAATACAATTACAAGATGGATTTGAACCAGAAAAGAGACAAAAGAGGGAATTAAAGTAAAGGCCAGACTGGTTGCAAAAGGATTCCAAGAATGAAGACTCAGGATATGTTAGAAGTTACTCACCTACTTGCTCAAAGGAGAACCTACTAATTATCCTGACCATCATTGTGGTTTTGAGATGGATATGCCATTCTATGGATATCAAGACAGTATTTTTGCAAGGGAAACAATTTGAAGGACAATCTTTCTAAAACCGCCTTCACAAGCTGAAGTTCCTGAATGTTATATATAGAAGTTAAATATGGACTGAATGATGCTTCTCAAGAATGGAATTTAACAGTTAGAGAAGAGATAATGAAACTGGGAAACTGCGCATCTAAGTATGACCAAGCTGCCTTTACATGGTACTTATGTTGATAATTTCAACTGAATAGGCACTGAAAAATTTGAAGAAAATGTGATAAAGAAAATCAAGCAAGTCTTTATGTTCAGATTAGAGAAAAATTCAAGTTTTAAATATTTTGGTTTTGAGATTTATCAGCAAAAGGAGTCCATAATAATTAGTCAAAATGAGTTTGTCAAATCAATCCCTATGCGACCTACAAAGACTGATTATAATTCAAAATCAGTTTTGTCAAATGACGAGCTCAAATTATGTAGAAGCTCAATAATAAAGCTAAATTGGCTAGCTACACAGACATGGCTCAATTTTAACTTATGAGATAAGTGATGTGACACCATCTTTAAGAGATAGAAAGGTAGTGAGTATAACACTGGTAAATAAATCAGCTAGGAAAGATAAGAAAATCTCCACCAGACTGTTAATACCCAACAGGCAGTCATGCAAGGATGAAACTAGAAGCATATAGTGATGCAGCGTTTGCTGGACTTAACAATGGAGAATCTCAAGCAGGATATGTTGTCTTTATTGTGGGTGACAATGATAGTTATGTTCCTATTTCTTGGCAATCTCAATGTCGAGCAAGTTGTAAAAAGTATGCCGACAGCAGAGACACTTTCTATGTTTGATACTATGGAAGCCTGCACCTTTTATAGAAAATATCTTCTAGAATTTTTATGTATTGAAGACAAACTGAAAAATTTTCCAGTAATATGTAAAACTGGCAATGCAGGCTGCTCACTCATCTACTCAAATAGTGGATAAAAGGCTGAGAATTAAAACTGCAATTATTCGTGAAATGCTTGAAAAAAAGGTATTACGTAAACTTAAATGTATTTCCGGCTCAAGCCAAGTTGCAGATTGCTTGACTAAGAGAGGTGTCTCTTCCAACAAGATTCTGGATTATGTATGTGAGCCTAGAATCTCTGTACATTAAAACACGCGTGATAAATAAGGTGCCACTATAGTCCACATGAAAAGGGGGAGGACTGTTAACAGTGCTGATTCCTACTTAGGATTAAACTCACCATCCTTGGCTAATAAATTAGAATCCTCAAAAGTTACGTTCACCTTGTAGTAGAAGGTGGACTCTTGGAAGACTCCTCCCAGGAACTATTCGAGGTCCCTCCTCCAGATATCGGGGAGCATCTGGCTGCTTTCTCCCCGCAGTATAGCGACATACTGGGTGCCTCTTGAGCTGGGGATGGAGTTTTGAAATAATGTTGGATCGTAAATACTTCTACTCCATCCCCAACTGTTGTTCTGCGGGTCTTGCAAAGTCTCCAAACTGCGTTCGCTAAAGTGAGGAGGTGGAGACCCTAGGTCACGCTTTCTTTCATTGAAGGGTCGTAGGTCCGTTGTGCAAGTTTGTTTTTCGTATACTGCGCAGAAAGTTATTTGTCCTCGAGCCCAGTTCCGTTTGTAGCAATATCGTACCACTGGTGACTAAGGCTGAGCACTATGTGTTCTTTTGCTTACTGGGTATTATGCGAGTCGTAATATGGACGAGGCGACAGAAGTTTGCTGCCAGTACCATCACTTTTGGAAGCAGTGAACACGAGAACAATTTCCCTGTTAACCACGAACATCAAAACACGTAAGTAAATAGGTGTCAACAGGGACATCATAGAGGACGCCCTAAAAAAGCCTCAAATTTTGGGTCAAAATATTGGCTCTTCGCAGCAATGATATGTGGGACTTCCTGCTAAAATCATAAGAATCTTTAGTCGGCAGTATCCTCACAACAAAGTCGGTGAGAATTCAAACCGAGTACATGGGACAGAAAAACAAAGGTGACTTTGCATGGAGTGCCGTTGTTTATTTCAGAAGACCACCTAGGAGTTTTCTTCATCAAATTTAAAGAAGTAGCTGAGGTGACGGCTGTAAAAAGTAAGACCGGTATTTTCAGTGGAGATGTGGAAATTATGGCCGCGCTGAACCGGAAGATCTTTAGGGACACACCCAATGTTTTAATATGTGGCGGTCGTACTATTTACGTTGTAGTAGAAGGGCGCCGACCTCTCTCCTAAACCTGTGGGACAACAGGCCATCTGTCAAAAATGTGCCCTAATAAGAGGCCAGAAACTCAACCCATACCTGCAACTTCAAAGGGGAATGAAGACGTGGCAACAAGCCCCAAAATGCAATGATAGCCCAGGAAAGTGGACAGAGGTAGTAAGGAGGGGGGAAAAGGCTACAACCACTCCTCACCAGCAGGGTGGCCAAGAAACTGACCCCAAAACCAGAATAGGGAAAGGAGCAGCAAGCGCAAAGTTTAAAGCAGCAGAAGCTCCAACGGGAACAGGAGAGTCGACAGGGGCTGGAGAAGCAGCAACATACCAAAGAACCACCAAACGGAACAGTAACAAAGTCAAGTGATGATGATAGAAGAGATGCCCCCCACCTCGGTCCCCTTCTTTAAAAAGAGTGAGAGAAGATGAAGAGGAGGAGGAGGAAAAGGAAAAAAATGCAAAAAAAGAGAAACCAGCTGGTCAAAGTAGGATGAAGAAGGCCCAATCCGTCCCTGCTTCCTCGGCCAAAAAAGAACATCCTCTTCTAAAGCTTCACTGTCCCCTCTTCCAAACAACCTTCCTTCAAACACACCTCCTCCTAATATACCTGTTTGCAATACCCCGCCTCCACAGCACCTCTCCTCCCGACACCCCTCACTGCACACCTCCCAAAAGAGAAAATATTTCCCTAGAGTGGAAAAATCCTGCCAAATAGACAAGCAAGCCCTGGAGCTGGAATTTTCTTCCCCAAAAAGGTCCTTTTAAAGCCCCTATTTAAAGTAGCTTCCATAGACGGGAGGTTGGTGGAAGATCCTAGAAATTTTCGCCATGACCCAGGGGTAATCACCTGGATAAGAATTACAGGGAGGGACCTGAAAAGGTGGGATCACCTCTCTGAGGCAAATAAAACGTCTTTCCAAAAATAAAAATAGTCAAAATAGGAACACCAAGCCTGAGGAAATTGCAAAAAAATTCTGTGCAGGGAGAATCCTAGTTATTCTCCATCCCGCATTATACAGGGCTTTTAAATTAACTTATCCCACGGACATCGGTGGCATTGTCCTGGATGGTCTCATGACGACAGAGATGGGGACTGGGAGCTGAGAACAATCTATTGGGGTCCTTTCGCTCGCAGATTTCCACCCAGTCTGTGACTTGAAAAATGTTTCTCTAGTTAGCCAATTTGAATGCGAGGGGCTTGAGGGATCGGAGTAAGGCTGTCCGACTGCTTCATGATCTGTGCTTCGGCGTAGATGTGGCTGCGATCCAGGAAACACATTTTGTTTGCACGGTTCACGCTTGTGTGCTGTCTAGCGACTATGTTGTCTATTCAGCATACGGGGAAAAGTTGGCCAGAGGTGTTTCGTTACTGGTTAAGTGTACCCCGGGTGGACCTTGTTCATGTCGGTGCAGGGGGCCGGTTGAACATGACACGCTGTGGAGCGGTCGGCTAGCGATCGCTACCAACGTCAGGTAGTTAAATTCTATGCTAACAGTTTCATCTCTCAGATTTCTCACATGTGGATCATTTTACTGGCTTCTTGATCCCCAGTCAATTTTAAATGCATTGTCAATGGTTATATTCTGTCTTCTTAATTCTTGTTCTTTTATTGTCCTCTCTCCTTAATTTTAGTTTTTCTAATATTCTCTAACACTCAGAAACCTGTAGCATCCTAGTGGTTTTATTGCCTTGCTTGAGGTGAAATGATTAAAGAAAAAGAAACATCAAACAAAAAAGACAGTCATCTCAGAAATATAGGCAGAAATTTGAAGTTAACCCTAGAACACTAACCATCAGTTACACCACTACTAACCATGGGTATATTATACCCGATTTTGAAAATATAAAAAAAATAATATTAAATATAAATCTTTATTTGAAATATTTTACATGCATGTACTTCAAACTTTGTACTTTGAGTTAACATTAATAGGAACTGAGAAACGTTATTTAGGTAAGAAAATCAGGTACTGAAAATTGTAATTAAAAATAGGAAAAATTGTAATTAAAAATAGGAAAATTTGCGAAAATTTACGCATGCTTAGTGTTCTAGGGTTAAAGATTTTAAACTTTTTTTTAAAGTTATATCTTCTGTATTTCTGTGTAGAATATAAAACCACTTTTCTACAAATAGATCTGTTTCTAAGAATTTAACAAGTTTAATATCTAAAATGTTAAATTCTGAAAAAAAATCCGAATTTTATGCCCAAGGCCATCGTCAATAATTAATGAGCGATTCTGGATTTTCCTGTCACAAATATAAACACCTCATTCTAATTTAAGCTGGAATTATTTATAATACCAATGTGAAAAAGAAATTTTATTTGCTAATAGAATGAATTAACAAAATTAACTTAGATATTTTATTTTACATGAATCAATTATTACTGGTTAATTTAGTTTTCGCAGATGCTTAAATGTTTTTCTAAGAAATTGATTTTTGGAAAGTTGAGCTAAATACTTTCTTTTCTTCCTTTGTTGCTTGGAGATAAAATATTGGCAGAAACATTAATGGATAGTTTGGAAATTCCACTGGAATTATAAATGGATTATCAGTTTTATAGTGTAAAAAAAGTTTATACTTTTTAATGAAGGTATGTTTTTAATTGGGTATTTTTTTTTAATGTAATGATTTGCAACATTCTTGTAGAAGAAAAAAATAACATGGTAAACAAGGTGGGCGTTTTGTGCAATTTTTTTTCCATACCAATGAATAAATTCACACACACACACACACACACACACACACACACACACACACACACACACACAATACATATAAACAGAATCACAATTGTCAGGCCATATTGTGATTGCGTTTAGCATGAAACAGACTGTCACCACCCACTCTGTGTTGACTTCACTATCCACTTTTATATTTACATACGCACTCTTGCACGTGAGTTTGTGATTTTGGGTTTCACGCCCTTTGCGATTATATAATATATAAATAATATATATACAAATTGCATACATATATATATATATATATATATATATATATGATACATACATGTATATATTTAATCTTTGGTCAGATGGTCTGATGATAACTTAAGGCAGAAAAAGTAAAAGGCAATATATATATATATATATATATATATATATATACTTTGTCTGGTTGTTTGGTCTTAAGAACTGATCTGCTAGACCCTCATATATAAAAGACGACAGGAGCTAAATATGTAAATAGCATGAACATAGAAATCCTTATTATATGCCGATTCTCTGTTTTTCACCTTAAGTGATCATTAATCTCCAGTTTGTTAATAACTTTATGCTTTGAAACTGACAGTTACCATGCAAAATTGATTTTTATATTCACACTTTATATGTAAATACTCTGAGTTTGGTACGTTTTGGCGTGGCCCATTCGGCGTAGCCTATTCGGCGTAGCCCATTTGGCGTGGCTGATTCGGCGTTGGAAAAATAACTGGACTATTCAGCACAGCCGTTTAGGCGTCACTGTTTCGACCTCACTGTCTTTACCCGAAGGCAACCCAAAAATAAAAGGATAAAAAAAAAACCAACTTCCAATATGACATTTTATTCATTTATGGAATTAAGGATCCAATTAAAACACTAATGGAATAATGTAAATGAAAAACTCAAATTAAAAGTATTGTATTTCAAAAAAAAAAAAAAATTAAAAAACTTAGTAAAACTATTTAATCTTAGAAATTACTTCTTTATCTCGTAATCTCACTTTACATCGATCTTTTTGTTCTCGTCGCCAAAACTTTAATTTTAATCCCTCTTTAATCCCTCTTTAATCCCTCTTGCTCGTTGCGTCAACAATAAAAAGGGTATCCATCGTGTATCACTTTGTTTCTTTCACGTTTTGATGAAATATTTGCTCTCATTTGAAATAAAAGTTTAATTTAAGAAAAAAGAGTAGTTGGAGATATTTTTATGTTATATTTTATATTTCCGTCAGCGGAACTTCATATTTTTCAGTCGTCAAAAATATGAAGTTGCACTGACGGAAATATAAAATATAACATAAAAATATCTCCAACTACTCTTTTTTCTTAAATTGAACTATTCAAGCGATGTACTAATTTGACTACTAAACAAAAGAGAGAGAACAAATTTGACTATAACGACAAAGTAGTAATCTGAAGCTTAATCGTTTCTCTGCCGAAAAATTCCTATGTCGAATCGGCTACGCAGAATCTGCCACACCAAATCAGCGACGCCAAATGGGCTATGCCGGAATGTTCTATGCCTACATATCCTCTATTCCTGACATTGAGCACTATTCCTATATAAATATAGCAGATTTTAAACGAATATGTGTGTGTGCGGGTGTGTATGTTTGTGTGTGCGGGGGGTATGTGCAGGGGTGCGTGTGTGTGTGTGCGGGTGTAGACTGGGGATATAGGAATCAACACTACATTGTGACTGTCAGTTCCATGACCAAGGTGAGTTTCCTTCCAAGAGTAGTAGCACTTGTTCTGCAGATTTGGTTTGATTTGTTTAATGGTATATCAACTCTTTATGGGTCATTTAATGCCAAAATTTTCTTTTCTTCCGAGCTTTGGCAATTTCTTTTCAAAAATCTGTGACATGAGGCTAATCTTTCACAATGCAATGGTGATGTTCTCTGGCCAAACTGAAGGGCAGGGTAACCAATTTAACGGTGTTAATAATGATGTCCTTGTTGGTAATTTTTCTAATTGATTTTTATATTTTCTTGTTTTGAACTCAGTTTGGGAGGGCACTATTTGCCCATAGCTGGGACCCTAACAGGTGCTACCACCCTGGGTCATGTTGGGCCTGGGAATCACAGCAATTAAGAGGTGGTTCCATGCTCCTCAAAACCTCCTGATCAAAGGTCATGCTGCTGGATGTAGTTTATCGTCATACCCAGTTCGATGTTCTGAAAATTGCATTGAGGTGAGACACTAACAGTCACCATGTAGTGTTGATTTCTGTCCACATTGTCTTTATCTAAAAACACTTTATTTTGATACTGAGAACTAAAACATTTTAAACAATACAATGGAATAAATCTTTGGAGCAGGTAGGTGGAAAAATCAATCTGAGATTGAATCTGTTATATTAAGCGTATGGTGGCAGAACAAAGAAGAAACGATGAAGCTTTAAGAAATAAACAATTATATTAACGTAAAACTATAACAAATGGTAAATTGGTGTAAATGTCTCTCATTGAAAGAAAGAGATAAGTAGAATCGTAAAAGTCATCCACAGAGTAGAAGAGGGAGGGTGAGTTGTGATTTACTGCGGCGACGTTCTTTGGCAAGTTGTCTTTAGAGATGGGAGGTCATGTTCTGATTAGCGTTGTAAATCCTGGCTGTTGTGCCGTCCGACTGCCGAAATTGTCTCTTCAATCGGCTTTTATGTCCTTTTCTTAGGGCCCAAATTTTATTTTGTTTCTTTCGGCAGGAGTGGGTGTTATTGGGTGGAAATTCTGGATTGTATTTTTCTTTGTGTGTAAGTAAAACGGAAGCTATGTGCGGAGACGATGCGCAGTTGACGGAATTTTCAGTTCAGTCTTGGGTTTCAGAGCATTCACATCTGACTAGTAGTGGAAATTTGTGTAACATGAATCAGAAGATCTGATTTTAGGAAGATTATAACACATCTACTCTAGGTTTTCACAAAGGACGGTAGAAAGATTATACAAGGAATATGTGAATACCAAGAATATGTGAATTCTAGTGACATGTGAAAACTACAATGATACAAAATGATAATTTTGAGGGTACATTGTTGGGGATATATATAATAATAATAATAATAATGATTGCACTATCTTGTCAGAAGAATGCCATCTCTTCATTAATTGGTTTACGGCCACATCACGTTGACACAACGGTTCCTGTATGATCACCAAAGTTAAGCAACATTGACCCTGGTCATTACCTAGATAGGTGACTGCTTAGGAATACTGTATAGGTGGGGTAATTGATAATGGTCTGGAATTGTTAATCAGAGGGCTGAGTTTCAATTCCAGTTGGGTTCATTATATTCACTTACGCAGAAATACCGTTGGGAAAAGGATGAATCCACCTGTTCTTCTCTCCCAGCTATGGGTTAATTAGTACGATTTGCATCACTAAATCATTATTATCTTCCCACAAAAAAAATATTTTTTTTTGTTTTAAATAACTTACAAAAGGTTGATAAGCCATAAAAAACGAATCAATCTTCATTAATCACCGCATGGTAATGTGAACATATATGATTTTCCAGTCCAGCCTCAATGTTGCATGTTTATTTGCAGATGTGAATTGGTCACTTCTGAGATCACTTTGTGCATCTTGGAATGTTTGGTCAAACCACCAGCTGACTTATATACTAAGATTAATACTAATATTAAACAGGTAGTTGTAGATGAGGTGGCTAAACTGTAAGTTGCTTGTTTTCTTCTAAGCTCCTGCGAATTTAGAAGAAAACATGTGTAAATATTGCACTTCAATTCCCGTTGAACATCTGCAGGCATTGTACTTGTGTTTTGCTTCTGACCTGAAACCTTCAGCCTGCTCAACTCACTTCCATTCGAAATCACTACATTCATCCTGGATGGGCTTCTTTCAATTTGCATAACACTTAAGCAAATTTTCCAAATTCTTCACATCAGTCTCCAAAGTGTTATGGTTGTTTTTTTGTTTTTTTTAAACATCCTTCCATCTCTTCCTTGGTTTATACTGCGGCCTTATACTTCCTGGTTTGCCCGCGAAAGAAATGCCTAAAAGCCTCCCATGATCTGTCTTAACATAATCAGCCGAGTGCATCATATTCAGAATTATCATTTACTTCATACTTTTACTGCATATTCTTTATCAAGAACAGTAGAATCTGGTGCATAAGAAAACCATTTCGTCTTTAGCATTCTCTCTCTTCAATTTTGATAAAATATTTCCAGCAGCCAAACATGACGACTATCAATATTCCATTCTTAACAAGTGTATAGCAAGGCAGTGAGGACATAAAAGCCACCTATACATTGTTGTTATGTGATACTATGGACACCCACAAACAACAAGAAGAAGTAGTTTTATTCTAATCACAAGTGTTTCTGTTTGATGGATCAGCGGACGGGTCCTTTTGATGTTCGCTTTTCTAAGTGGCATCTAATTTTGACCATAGGTTAGTGCATAAGTGAATGGTAGATAAGGGATTTTACAGATCAAGGGGCCAAAAACAAAAACAAAAAAACTAGAAATAAAATATATCTGTGTGCTTGTCTGTATTAGCATTCATGGCTGGCATGCTCTTGGTGGGAGATGGATGCGTCCGTGTTGTGGTTTCGAGGCTTCCATTTTGAGGTGAGTAGATAAGAGGACTTTGATGAGGGGAAGAGCTGACAAAATAGAATTTAGTATCACCTACCTACCCACCCAGATGAATAGGCATAGCCCTGAATAAAACGTCTATACCGGGTGTCCATAAAGTTCGTGTGCACTTTTAAAAATGTATAATTTTATTTATATTTGCGATAGAAATAATTTGTAAAAAGGATTAGAAAGAAGTAAATCTATATTTTTTAAGGTTTTATTGAAATTTTATTTAAGCTTCCACATGTCCTTCATCATTAACAATACAAAGTGAAATACGATTTTGCAGTTCACAGAAAACATTTGCCAACTGATTTACAGTAATGCCTGAAATGACATTAGTTATTTTAGCTATACTTAAAACTAGGTACATTAAACTTTATAACATTTTTACAGATTATTTCTATCGCAAATACAAATAAAGTTATAAATTTTTAAAAAAATGCACACGAACTTTATGGACACCCTGTATATTATATGGTAAAACGGATTCGCGTTATTATTTCTGGATGAAGTGATGTTCTTATGAGCATGCATCATGTTCTTCCATATCATTCAGAACTCTAACAAGATCAAGGATGAAAATGCAATGTGGGGCGTCCATTGGTCTGTCAGTGGAAAGCTCAGGCGAGCTTTGAATTGTGTGTTTACAATTATACCACAATCTGGCCAGATACATTTCTTGAGCTTCCCAAAAGCAGAATAAGCTTTTGCTACCTTATGATTGATTTCCACGTCAAGGGGTGAGATCCGGTGATACTGAGTGTGTTTCTGTGATCCCCCCAAAAGACGGGATCAATGTATGCTTCTCCAGTTGGTCTGATTTATACTGATAGTTAGTTCGAGTCTGTGTCAGTTTGATCTAAGATAACTAACGAGGTTTTCTATAAGTGTTTAGAATGATTTTGATTTGATATTAAAGTGCAGTAAAAGTTACGTCTCTCTCTTTGAGGTTCTGAAGTGAATATAGATTCTAAAATAAGTCCTGAAATACGTAAACATCACAGCAAAGTAGATGGAAAAAGGCGTAAAGAATGGAATTCTGCTTTTTTTTTACACCATTTTTCACCAGAATTGGTTCAGAACGCAGAACGAAGTTTACTTTTGCCCTCATGTTGCAATGAAACCACCTAAATATCTCAACAAACTTAAGAGCTTCTTTAGTATGGTCAATAACGTACTATAGTCTAGATTATCAAAACCTTAGTCAGGGCCAGAAATATTCATAAATAATTAATCTTAAAGAACCTTCCTTTCATTAGTATAGCTGATGCTAACCTCGAGGAGAGAAACTTACTACCCATTTTTAGTCTCACGTTTTCCACTGACATTAAACAGAATGATTATATCGAGTCAAATAGTAACTCTGTTGCTGGGAAAGTTGGTTGCGTGTGTCGTGCTAGGAAAGTTTTCTTGACAAATCTCTCTTGCACATCTATAAGTCTACCATTCATCCATATACGAATATTGCTGCCACATCTGATCCGGCGCTTCTGTTATATAAGAATTCTTCACAAAATTTAAAGAACAATCTGCAAGGACTTTGAATCTCAGCTTCAGTCACTTTTCTACTATCATAACATAGCTTCCTTGTTTCTTTTTTTATAAACATTTTCAAGATAATGCTCTTTTGATGAGTACCTCAACTTCACAAATTTAACCAAAATACTAGATTGATAATTGCGTCTCATAATTTTACTCTTGAAATTGCTAGATGTAGTTTTTGTTCAAATAGTTGCTTCTCTTGCACTTCTCATTTGAGGTACTCTTGTTGTATCCACTAAAATATCAAATACAATATTTGTGAGCCAATCACACTCAGTAAAGCGCTTACATCTTAAAACAACACACTAATAAAACCATAGAATACAAATCAGAAAAGTTGCTTTATTAGTCATCATGATTTAGGCAGATGCCGCCAAAATATCGTGCGGACGTAGTAGAAGACATACCACGTGGCTTTTTTGGGGGTTAATTAGAAAGTAAATAAATAATTTAATTCTGGAGCCGATGTTCTTCACGACCTTATTCACGTCTACATGCTAAAAGTGACAGCGCTGACGAACTACAAAGAGACCGCTTCAGACTACAGCACGACAGTTCACAGTAAGAATCAAATTCTAACTATCTCTGTTATCCTCTTTATACTATTAACCACGCACATGCTGACTCTTTTAAGCATACAATAACATTTCATTGTTTCTCACATACGTACACAAATACAATTTATATTCTATTCCAGAACTTTATTAAGCAAAACAAAACAAAAAGACATTACTTTCTAAACTATAACAAACTGCTTGTATCTATCTATATTTCTGAGATGAAGTATTTATTATGTGCACTATTTACATTATTCAGACTATTGTCCTCATCTTTGTCGCTATATTTATTACAACGTTTCGGCCGTTGTATGCTCCGGCCTTCTTCAGGTGGGTAGAATATCGAACTGAACCCTTTATTTCGCCCACTGGGGTAACCTGTTCTAGTTCCACGTTTAATGGATATCAGTTATCAGTTATCTCCTGTTAATTCCCCTCTGCAGGTTCTCCACTGCCTTAACCAGGTATTGAACTCACACTCTTTGGGTCCTGTCACTGGATTTAACCAACGCCTTTATCCACTGTGCCATGTGTCCTTCAGGACATCTGTGTATGAATTATAAACCTAATGTCTCAGCAATCATTTTTTACCAGTGCTCATATTGCAATTTTTTGCAGTTATCATTCATATTTTTACCAGAGCTCATATTGTAATTTTTGTTGTTATTATCGCTTTTCTCTGGCACTCATTATTACTGGTTCCCATATTATATTCATTTCTATGCTTGGCTGGTTCAGAAGATTTTTTGTGACCGAAACGTTGTAATAAATATGGCGACAAAGATGAGGGCAATAGTCCGAATGATGTAAATAGTGTACAACTGCTTGTATTCTTAAATTAATTTTCATTTGTTGAAACTACGTTGTCTTTTTCTATTGAAATTTATTCTTTCAATGAAAAGCATGGAATTATTTTAAACGACCGAATTACAATGATATGTTATTGTATCGAATCCCGACATTTGACATTCAATGAAAAACCGAGTAGAAGGATTCCTACACACTCTTCAATTTTCCTGCTGTCTTATCAACTATGATTAAAAGAGTTTAAATGCAGGGTCAATCGACATTTTCTGTTTCCTTGAATTTTTTATATTCTTTTATTGTCTTCTCTGTTTCTTTCTTTCATTCTCAGTAATCCCTTGCATCCTAATGGCTTTTATTATCACCTTGACTGGAGTGAAATGATTAAAAAAGAAATACTTGATACTTACGGTGCCAGACAACTCTCCAATAGCTGGCAAACTGAGAAGATGGTTCATCGTATTCCACGTAACACTGACTCTATACTTGGTCCCTGGAATGGCATTTGGACAGGTTCACTTTGTCAAATCAAGAGAACCCTAATGTGCGAAGCAGACTTAAGCTTCAGTCACCACATGTAATGGATAGCGGCTCGGATTGAGAAATCGGAGAGCAGAGTTCGAATTCCAGTCAAAGCCATTATATTCACTTACGTGCTGATACCCTTGGGAAAGTTATGAATCCTCTTCTTCTCTCTCCAGCTATAGGTAAATATCAGGACATGCCGGGTTCTATAACCTTGGATGACAACTCGTCTACTGCAGAAAAAAATGGTAACCTACTGCGGGAAAAATCTGCCTCGTTAGTCATGTATCGAAAGATACATGATCGTCTAAGCGTGTATCACACATGGCATGGACTGAGACGCCACATTCTAACTTGCCTTTGTAAATAGACAGCGTAATCGTATCGACTCAATCTTGAAGGACAGGGTTACCATGCCAAACAGCCAGAATGAGTACAAGAATAGTAGCAGCAATATCGTTCCTTCCAAAATGAAGCAGCTCAATAGAAATCGCATCTAAACATGGCACTCCGTATAGTAATGGAGGATAAAATAGAAATGCTGATCCGAATAGTAATAGAGGATAGACTAGAAATGCAGATCCGAAGAGTAATAGAGGATAGACTAGAAATGCAGATCCGAATAGTAATAGAGAATAGACTAGAAATGCAGATCCGAATAGTAATAGAGAATAGACTAGAAATGCAGATCCGAATAGGAATAGAGAATAGATTATAAATGCAGATCTGAATAGTAATAGAGGATAGAATAGAAATGCAGATCTGAATAGTAATAGAGGATAGACTAGAAATTCAGATCCGAATAGTAATAGAGGATAGAATAGAAATTCAGATCCGAATAGTAATAGAGAATAGACTAGAAATGCAGATCCGAATAGTAATAGAGAATAGACTAGAAATGCAGATCCGAATAGTAATAGAGGATAGACTAGAAATGCAGATCCGAATAGTAATAGAGGATAGAATAGAAATGCAGATCCGAATAGTAATAGAGGATAGAATAGAAATGCAGATCCGAATAGTAATAGAGGACAGACTAGTATTGCGACCAATCTAGACGTCACACGACTTCCTATATATGCGTTTCCTCTATGGTCACTTTATCTACTTCATTTAATAATGGGATCGCCTGTCTTTACTCACCGGCGATCTATGTTCAAACTCAAGTGTCGACAGTGACACTTTATTCCTATATAACAGCTTATATATTTGATATTTTATGAAACTCTCCTGTCATTGAGTACTTTTTAATTGTTAAGCATAAAAACTTTGTGAGTTATTAATTAAGCATAGAATTAATGAATCATTAGAACTAGGGAGCTTCTTGGAAGTTTTCCTTTCCATCTTCTCTATAGAATGTTTCTGCTCTGTTCACACTTTGATAAAAATAAAGAGAAGAGATAAACTCTCCCTTTTTTTTTGTTTTTTTTTTGAAAATTCTTTGATGCTTCTTTCTCAGTAATGAGATAAATGCAGTTTACCCGTTGGCATTACCAGAAACCATTAATCCATGGTGGATAATAAGCCAAAAAAAAAAAAAAAAACATTGAAAGAATATTCTATATTAAAGACTCGTTCCTGGAAAAATTACCAAGTTTGTTTATCGAACTTTTTAAAAATTTCATAAATATTTATCCCTGCTATTTTCAGCTCAAACAGCATTTGAAAACTACCTGTTATTTTTATTTCTTTTTTGTTTTGACAATTTCAAAATGGAGGTGCAGGTAGGGTAACGGTTATCCTTAGGGAAAGTGGAGCCAGCAAGGCGAGTTTCAGTTCTTGCCTAGTCCGTTATTTACACTTTATTTGTAATTTCTCTTGGGAAAGATATGAAGCTATTTCTTCATTCTCCAACATTGACTATCAGCCTGTTGCAGTTAGCTCCTCTTTAATTCCCTAATTATCACTAGGGGTTGCTCTCCCTACACCATAAATACTGGGCGACTTCTTGCCTCGTTTTCTTTTTTCATTTCTTCATTTCAACGAACACCTCTACAATGTAAGCTCTCTTAGAAGATCCGCGTCTTCCCATTTGTGGGAGACGCCATGAACATTATACACACATACACGCACGTACGAACATTCACCAAAGAACAAACACAAATGTTCACACACACACACACACACACACACACACACACACACACACACACACACACACACACACACACACACACAAATGTTATTGTCTATGTCCATTGTAAAATGGTGTTGTTTAATACATATATTTCTTTTTATCTATCTATATATATATATATATCGGTTTTGTTTGTTTTCTTTTCATCTTCGGGTGGATCAATCTCTGAGTCCGCCATTTTCTTGTAGTTGGACCACCTTCTAGCAGGAAATAAAAACGCTCATGTTTCTTTTCATCTTCTTCCCCCGGTCCTCTACAAGCCAGTATAAAAGACAAAATGTCCTCAATTCAAAATCATAGAGGAAGCAGTGAGAAACCACATCATAATCTTTGCCAATAAGTTATGGCAATTCAGACATAATAAAGAAAAAAGATATGTGAAGAGCTATGATTGCTTACATATGGGAAATTGAAGTGGGCCTTATATAAGATTACCACGCGATGAATGCAGACGTTGTAATAAATAAAGAATAGAACGCGACTGACCTCTGATTTATACAAGTTGTAAACAATATGACAAATAAGTCCTTGCAAACTTAATGGTTTCTGCGGCCAAACTCATCTGCTGAAGAAGTGTCAATGTTTTCGCCATCTACGGACTCCGTGGTGATAAAGGTGTAGAGCAGGCTGGTTCTGCAAGTGTTCATTTTGTAGGTCTTACCAAAAGTGAGTGTTCTTCAAAAAGAGGTAGAAAAGTGCACCAATCAGCTGTAAGCTGATTGGCTAATCTTAAACTGCCAAGGGCAGATAATCATATCTCTGATTTCTCATATGCAGGACATATCACTGGAAAAAATGTTTCAAGTTATACATTAAAAACATTATAAATATTATAGTACATATATATTAAATTTGTAATATTATAAATATAATATAATATATATATTTATATTATAAATGACCTACCAGAGTTCATTATAGGCGGTCACAATATTAACAGCGTAAGATATATAGATGACACAGTGTTGATAATAGATGCAGAAAGGAACCTACAAAGCCTCCTACAGAAGGCAGTGAAGGAAAGCAAGAAGAAAGGACTAAACATCAATTGCAAGAATAGTGAATGTATGGTTGTCCGAAAAACGAAACAGGCCAACATGCAAATTAAAATTAGAGATATCAATATCAATCAAGTACAATTTAAATATCTTGAACATTTTTTAACAGAGGATGGAAAGTGCGATACCAAAATCCAACAGATAATTGGGATAGTGAAAGATGCCTTCCAAAAGCTAAGCAATATTAATAAATAGGAAAATTTCATTAGAAATAAAGAAAAGAGTATATAGCAGTGAATGCCGGAGAATGTCTATAGATGAAGAAGAGACTTAAAGCAACAGAAATTGTAGTTCTACAGAAAGATGCTGAGAATACATTGGACTGAATATGTGAGCAATGACAAAGAACATATTGAAGGTAAGAAAGACAAAGGAAAACAGTGCATAACCTTTTTAATCAGCTTTTGTAAATGGCTGGCAGAACAGGGATTAGGAGAGATAGCAAAAAGACAAAATTTGCTACAAAGAACAGGAAATTCTGGAGAGCCATGATCCAGAATGTCCTGAAGAGATATGACATATAGAAGAAGATATTTATAATATATTTATTTATTTATTATGGCTCTTGATTCCTTGGGGAAGAAAAGACCGGAATAACACTTCTCCAACGGTCGCGGTTCCGGGCGATCCTCTTCAGCTTGGCCAATGTTGTGCCGGCTTCCTTCACCTCTGCGTCAACACTTTTGCGCCAAGTCTGTTTTGACCAACCCACTTTTCACTTCCGTTGTGGATTTCAGTCAACGGCCTGCCTGGTGACACTAGAAGCAAGCTTTCGGAGTGTGTGTCCGATCTCACCCCATTTCTGTTTCTTGAAATCTTGATTGGAGCTTGTCTGGTCCTGTCCCACAGTTGCTCGTTGGAGACGACTTCCTGATATTGAGAATGTTCCAGAAACATCGGTTGGTAAATATCTGAGGTTTATGGGTGTTGGTCTTGGTTACCCGCCAGGTTTCTGAACCGTAAATTAGAACCAACTTGACGTTGGTGTTGAAGATTCGGATCTTGTTGTAAAGTGAGAGGGCTGTTGGTCACCAGATTGGCCGCAGAGTGTTGAAAGCTTGTCGGGAGTTTTTATTACATTTTATAGTTATAATATATTATAACTGTAATATGTATTATATTACAAATATTGAAATTACATCTAAGTTTGTTTGAAAGGAAAGTATCTCTAGCAACCATATAAGAAAACTATGAAAGAAAATGTTGAGAAAATATCTAACAAATTCCAGTCATAAAAATTACATTAAAATACAACAATTAATTAACAATCTGAATTTTTTATCTTAATTTTTAAAGCAATCTCCAGGCACTTGAGAAAAAGATGAAACACAAACATCCTATCTGATTAAAACTTAGATTAGTATCTCTCACTTTCTACCCACCTCTCTCCCTCTCGCTCTCTCAGTCTATTCATATCTATCTCAGTCTTTTCATATCTATCTATCTATCTATCTATCTATCTATCTATCTATCTATCTATCTATCTCAGTCTGTTCACCTCTATCTATCTCAGTCTATTCACATCTATCTATTTCTGTCTATTCATATCTATCTATCTATTTCAACCTGTTCATATCTATCAATCTCTCAACCTTTTTATATCTATCTATCTATCTATCTATCTATCTATCTATCTATCTATCTATCTATCTATCTCAGTCTATTCACATCTATCTATTTCTGTCTATTCATATCTATCTATTTCAACCTGTTCATATCTATCTATCTATCTATCTATCTATCTATCTATCTATCTGTTGTGATAATGTGTCTGGTAAGTCGTGATAGTAGTATTCAATACACAGTTAGACAAGTCACTGCAATAGTTTTATCTTCCTTCCAAGACAATTACCCAGGACTACTTATCATGAATGGATCAGTCCATTCATGATAGTAAGGAGGGTAACTGGCTCTTACCACAACATCTCCCCTTTTGAGACTTACATTCTATATAAGTTATACTTTTTTTACTATTGGGTTAAGATCCTACACTTCTTTAGACTGCCACTTTACTGGTGCATGTGGTTTCCGAGGCGCTATCTAGATTATAGGTATATCGAAAATGTCATATAGAAATACCATCGGCTTCTCCTCTCTCAAATGCTATGTTTGTCCGAGCACCTTTTTTCTTATTTGATGTCTTTTATGTACCAATCTAAACTCTTTTTTTATCATGTGCAATAAATTTCCGATATGTCTCTCGCCTATCCCAACTTCCAAGCATTCTTTTCTATTTTTGTAAATTTGAAAGATTACTTTTTTGCTGGGTTTGAAATATTTTGGGGGTATAGGATTTTTCCTTGTTTTCGATCTTTTTTTTATTTTGCAGCAGTTTATCAAACATTGATCTAACTTTCCTTGTGAACATTAGTTCAGCTGGGGACATACTTGATACAGTGTTAGGATTACGGGTCACCCAATATACATGTAAAAACTGCTATAATGACATATCCTTAGTTTCACCTCCATCAGTTTTTTTTCTTTTGAATGTGTCGACGGAGCGTTCTGCTTACCCATCCGATCTCGGATGGTAGTGGTGAGTTTTGGCATGTTGTATTGCAAAGATTTTACAGAAACTTTCAAACTCATTCGCAGCGAATTTAATGGCTTTGTCCGAAACAATGGTACCCGGAATAACGTACCTAGCAAATAATTCATGCAAGAAGTTTATTATAATTGTAGAAGTGAAACACTTGCATTTTAAAATTTCTGTCCATTTGGAAAAGCTGTCGACAACGATTGGGTAGTAGACACCGTTTATCGATCTCGCTAAATCGATGTGTAATCTCGACCGCGGCGTGTCTGTCTTTGGCTAAGGGTGGAATTTAACTGGTTTTGATTTTGCTGCCATAACACAATCTCTGCACGCTTTTACCAATCTCTCTGTCTTTGTCCATCAGTTTCTGTCTCATATTTCTGAGATGATGTATCATGTACACTATTTACATTATTCGGACTATTGTCCTCATCTTTGTCGCCATATTTATTACAACGTTTCGGCCGTTGTACGCTCCGGCCTTCTTCAGGTGGTTGGACTGTCGAACTGAACCTTTTATTTCGCTCACTGGGGTGGACTGTTCTAGTTCCACGTTCCATGTTTAATGGATGTCAGTTATCAGTTATCTCCTGTTAATTCCCCTCTGCAGGTTCTCCACTGCCTTAACCAGGTATTGAACTTACACTCTTTGGGTCCTGTCACTGGATTTAACCAACGCCTTTATCCACTGTGTACATCTGTGTATGAATTATAAACCTAATGTCTCAGCAACCATTTTTTACCAGTGCTCATATTGCAATTTTTTGCTGTTATCATTCATGTTTTTACCAGAGCTCATATTGCAGTTTTTTGCTGTTATCATTCATATTTTTATCAGAAAATTGAGAAAATATTGTCACCGTTAGTTTTCGATTTAATTTTATTTTTCTCTTTCAATTTCCACCTTACTTGCTTCTTTTTTCTCTAATAAAAGTATCCACCTGAACTTTTATTTTAATTTCATCCGGCGTCATTTGGATATTACATACAGTATTTGTTGGGGAGGGCATACTTTCAATCGCACTTGATCTGGTTGGGCCTGGTTTCCTACCGTTTTTGTCAATGATTTAGCTCAAATATTTAATTTTCATCATAAAAAATTCACATTTCTCATCACTCAATTTAAACCAGTATTTGTTTATGTTGTGGATTCCGGGTTGAAATCCGGTACCAATAAATAACAAACACCAGGAATGAATATAGGAAAATAATGTATTAACGTAATAATACAAACTGGTAAAGCAGGTTAGTAGTTCCAGGAATACGGGTTAGTAGCAAAATATATATACAGTCTTTGGTATTGAAGTATCGCTGTATGACTTCTTACTGAGTCTACGTGCTCGCTCACTGTGACTCCTACAACGCTGTTACCTCACCCTCACTCTTCCGGTTACCTACAACCTTTTACTCTGTCACTCTGGACTCGACTCCTCGGGTATTCACTGGCAGTAGTATAAGTATACATTGGGTGAGTCCATTTGTATAAAAAGGGGTGGACCTCCTCAACAGTTTATTTTTCTGAATACCTCATTTACAGGCTTGACTATGCAGCTCTTTATTTTCATTTTTTGATTAAAATGTCATCAAAGTAGGCGATTGCGAAGTTTAGGTCTCTCAACATTGTGCCCATTACTTGCTGAAAAATTCCAGGTGTTACCTTAATTTCGAAAGGTAATCTGTTAAATTTGTATAATCCCTTATGGATATTGATTGTTAATAGTTTTGAATATTCTTCGTCAACCTGGATTTGCAAATATGCATCTGACAAGTCCAACTTTGAAAAGTATTTTCCGCCATTTAAGTTTGCAAAAAATTCTTTTGGGGTTTGACAGAGGCTAAATAGTAAGCTTGTAAAGAAACATTCAGACCCATAGAGAAATCGTCACATACACAGATTTTGTTATTATTCTTTTTCACATAGACGGTCGGGGGTGAGAGGTCAATCGTTATAATTTACTTTGGAGATCACTCTCATAATTTCCAAGTGATCCAAGTCCTTGTTTATTGTATCCAAAGATGAAAAAGGCACTTTTCTCTTTGGTTTAAAAATTGGTATCACATTTTCCTTTAACTGGAACTTGAGTTCAGTTTTCGTGCATATTCTTAACCCTTCAGTAAAAACTTCCGGAAATTGATTTTTCAATTCTTTTCTTAGCCTCTCGGAGTTACGAGAAGTGCCATCCACTTTATTAGAAAAAGAGTTTGAGCAAATCCCATAAATAGAACAGTTGCATCCAATCTCTTCCGAACAAGTTATAAGTTCTTTCCATCATGAATTCTTTAACCTTCACTGTTTTACCGATAAATCTGATGTGAACTCATCTTTAAATTTCAATTTTTGCCCCTTAACGCCCTGAGCAATTTTTTTTTTTGGATAATGTTAATATTAGTTTACCGCTTCTTTCCTGCGTTTCTTTGTTTATAATAGCCAAAAATCTGACCCTATGTTTAGCTGAAACTTTATATTTCTTCTATTTATTTTCACATTTATAAATTTTCTTTTCTGACCCATGACAACGTTGTCTGCCATCGACGCTACATTTACAATACTCTTAAATTTTGACATTTTATTCATTTTTAAGATTTACAATGTGGATTTCTGTATTCCACATTTCCACAGTGAAAACATTTTTTGTTCTAAAAAAGGCAATTCCTCTAGAAATGTAGTTTGTCGTATCCATAACATGGATTTGGTTTTGTAAAGTATTTTGTTTTCCCATATGCTTTAGGACGAACCAAATTTATATGTGATACATTTCTTTCCTCAATTCTAGCCATATCGTGTCGTAAGTTCACTATTTTGTTAAACTCTTCGGCTACAGTTTGCAAAGTCAATTTTGAGTCCTGTTCAAGTTTAGTCCAAATTCCAAAACTCATTTTCCGCATCCCTATTTTCGGACAACCCTTGTGCGAAGATCATATACTTAAACATGTCGGATATTAATTTGCTTAACTTAAACATTTCACATACCCTGTTTACGATACTAGCATAAGTGGTTTAATATTCAGATTCATTTTTTACAAGATCTTAGCATTGCCATCGTGTATTAAACAATGAACTTCGTTCATTGAAAATTTTACTGAACGCTATAATAGTTTCTTCAAATGACAATTCACTCGATTTTTTCGGCAGAATATAATTCACGTATTTCTTCTGTTCCATGGAACCCTAATTTTCTTAGTATCAGGCGCATTTTTTCCTTATCCGTTCAGTTTATACAGTCTTTTTTTTTTAAAGATCTCCTCACAGCGTATGTAGTATGTTACCAATGTATACGCTTCTATTATTGTTATATCGATATTTAAATTTGCCAATTCTACTACATCGTGTAAGAAAAAAAAGTGGACATGCTTTCATTACTTTTGCTCTCCATAAAAAAGTTCTCGTATTTTTACTGTTGTTCTTGTTGTCTCAACAATGTTTTCTGGAATTGTTGTTGCTGTTCTTGTTGTTGCTGTTGTTTTCTTAATTCCAACATTACTGCTTTCAAGTCCTCCATTTTTAATTGTTTGACTTGAAAAATTTTTTCCAATTTATATTTCAGACGTTTTAATGTTCCGTTGTTTCCGGCGTGGATTTTTTTCGACTTACTGATTTACACAAGTCGAAAAAAACTGAACCTTTATCCACCACTATTAGAACAAATAATGGATATATATATATATATATATATATATATATATATATATATATATATATATATGTATGTATATATATTCAGGCATCTGTCATTAAAGACTACGGAACTCTTCCGCTTGATGATCTTTTTTTCTCGCAAGTTTCTAAGTATTTGGGTCCAGGTTGTTAAAGTAGGATCCGAGTCGATAGCTTTCGATTGTCCTCAACTCTCATCATGGCGTTTGTTTTTGCTTGGACATATGCTATTGGTTGTTTTAGTTTTATAGATAACATTAGATCATATTATTGGGTTAGTTCATTATTGGTAAGGAGGGGATTGATGTTTTTTTTGTTTTGTTTTTTTATTGGAGGATTAGTTATTAAATATATTTAATATGTTTCTGCCAGTATTAAACGTGGTTTTATTTATGTTGAGTTTTTGGTTTTTGATGAGGATCACTTCCAGAATTTGTAGTCGTTTTTTACCATTGTTTTTATAGAGGATTTCGGTGTTATTAATTAAGATTTTTCTTATGTCAGATGATTTGAATGGGTTACTGGTGGTGCTGTGTATTGTTACTGTTATGGTCCAAGGTTAGGACCATGGAAGAACAACACGAAACACAAGAGTAGAAATAACAAAGAATATATTACACGAAAAATAATACAAGAAGTGAAAGGTGTTAGTATGACTTGTCAGACTGGTTTGGAGTGAACTACTATCAGCTCGACTCGATTCAATACCGTCCGTCTCCCTTGAGAGGCGTAGTGTATATAGCGTTAGGAAGAGTTCATTCGGCCGTTCTAGGTAGGGACCATGACAGTTACAAGGTGATTTTTATGACGCCAGTGTCGTTGAGGTGATATGTGAGCCGACGTGAGAGAGTTGTGGTTGTGTGTCCGATGTATGTTCTAGGGTTATTATGTGAGAAGCATTCTCAAAACAGGCAAGTAAACCTATACACTACTTTGGTTTTTTTATTGGAGGATTAGTTATTAAATGTTCTTGCGAGTGAGGCGTCTTGTTAGCAATCCAGTACGACGAAAAATAACACCTAAAAAAAAGGCGGAAGGACTCTTGATGAGTCAACGACCAGCTAACTAGAGGTGGTGTCTCCATAAATCACCGTGGAGGAGGCAACGAGAAACCACTCCACTATTAATCTCAAGATACATCATGGCTAATAACACACATAATATGAAACCTTACGGCGTGAAGAGAGTTAAATCTATGGGAAACGGCGTAAATGGGGATAAAATTCCTGGGAACCTATCCCTCGCCCTGAAAGGAACGACATGAACGACAAGTGTCCCCGGACCGTTATCCAGCGACTGCTTGTATCAAACAAAAAATAACTCTCGGAACATGAAACGTTCGAACGTTGAACAACTGCGGCCAGTTGGATAATGTAAAACAATAGATGAGTAGGCTAAAAATCAACATCTTAGGTGTATGTGAAACTAGATAGCCAAACAACGGAGATTTTGTCAGTGAAAATCGCAGGATTATTTATGCAGGCGGAGAGAAAAATGATAAAGGAGTAGGATTGATACTAGATCAAGAATTCAAGAAATCCGTTCTGGGATACTAACAACTATCTGAAAGAATTCTGGTAGTAACGCTGAAAGGAGAGCCTTTCAACGTAGCTATCATAATAGTGTATGCACCGATAGCGCAAAGTAAGGAAGAAAAAATCGAATACTTCCACTTAATGCTAGACAACGCTAAGGCTCTTTGCAAATCACAAGTAGTCATAATTATCTTGGGAGACATGAATGCCAAAGTAGGCAGGGTGAAGGCAGAAGAGATTGCTGACAAATTCGGACTAGAAATCCACAACGAACTTGGAGAAATCTGGAAAATTACCTAACCAGGTAATAGTCAACACATGGTTCCAAGAACATCCAAGACGATTATGGACATTGAGGACCCCGGGAGGAGAAACTAAAAACTAAATTAATTACATAACTATCAACAAAAGATTCAAGAATGCAATGGTTCACTGCAAACCCTACCCAAGTGCCGACTGCGGAAGCGACCATCGCTCTGTTATATGTAAACTAAGAGTGAAACTACGGAAACTGAAGAAGCCTAATACAGCACACAAATTGCAATACAACGAACTCTCAAGCGACGCGGTAAATGTGATGCTGACATCCGAAGACGTATTGGGATTGTCTAAGACACATTCCAAAAGCTAGGCAGTGTATTACGAGACAGAAGGAGTTCGTTGTCAACAAAGAAAAGTGTACTGAAGTGCTACGTGATATCTATCCTTTACGGCAGCGAATGTTGGGCGGTTTCCTTAAAGATGAAGAAGAGACTCTGGGTATGGTTCTATAGAAGGATGCTAAGGATACCATGGACCGAACATGTGAGCAACGATGAGGTTTTGGAGATGATGCAAACAAGGAGGAATCTTATGAACATCGGGAAGAGGCAGCTGAAATTTATGGGACGCGTAATGAGAAAGGAGGGCTTGGAGAATCTGATACACACAGGGCGGACAGAGGGATAGAAAGACGACGGAAAGCAACGCGTGACATAGCTAGTGGATGACAGAACAGGGCCTGGGATAAGTAGGGCAAAACATATTGAGAACTACAGGGATAGGGGGAAGTGGAGAGCCATGATCACCTACGTCCTGAAGGGACACGGCACATAAAAGAAAGAAGATCTATCTACCTATCTTAGTCTGTTGATTTCTATTTATCTATCTTAGCCTTTTCATATTTATCTCTTTATCTCAGAGAGAAATTGGATGTGTTTTATATATAGCTGTATGTGTCTATATATGTGTGATTTATATGCATAAATCTGTAAATCTGCATAAGCTTCTGTGGATAAGATATTTTATATTTATATGTTTATGTATGCTTGTTGAGCTTGATTTATATATATATATATATATATATATATATATATATATATATATATATATATATATATATATATAATTATTTATTTAAAAATATGATTCCAACGCTACCTAACGAATTCTTTCCTATTTTCTATATATTTTTACACACACACACACGTATATATATATATATATATATATATATATATATAGGTGATAGATGAAGAACAAATAGGAAACGTTTATCAATCTAACATGTTTACTTTTATTAAAGCTTTCTCAGAGAATGAGACATGGAGAAAAAGACGAAAGTAATTTTGATATTTTTGCTTTTGTATTGTTCGATTTTAATTGGTTAATTATGTTTCATATGCTTTCGACTTGTTAAACAAATGTTAGTTTAATTTATGGTGTTCTGAATTCAAGGAGAGACAACACGTCCATTCGAAGTTCGAAGAATAATGGATTCCAAGCCTAACTAAAAACGTAAATATTGCTTTATCTATGTAAGTGTACAACAATTCTAGATGTGGAATTCAGATTATGATGCCTATTCATAAGTGTAGTAGATATTATATTTGCTGGTTTGTTATATGTTGATCTGGGAACGTTTTCATGTACATACCATTTGTTTTCGATAAATTATATATATATATATATGTATGTGTGTGTTTGCATGTGTGTGTGTGTGTGTGTGTGTGTGTGTGTGTGTGTAAAACAAACATTGTGTTTTCCATAAAAAAACAATCCACTAGGGTATTTATTAATGCTTTTAAGGAAATCATTCTTTGTAATTATTTTTCTCAATATCAAGAGATATAGCAATAGACATGTTATAAACATGTGTAAGGTAGCATAGAAAAACAAATGAAACAACTATACCACTGGTGAGGCAAAAGGAAAAGAGGAAAAGAAATGTAAATATAAAATTCTTCTGTATTGCTGATACAGAGGATGCAAGAGGAATGTCTCTTATTTAGGCAAGGGACGTGGCTTTTGAAGCAAGGGTAGAGTTAGTATGGCCTGGATGGAGTTGATGTATTCATCAAATCAGCTCACTAAGGTAATTTTCTTTTAAAGATGATAATCAGTTTTCCTAACAAATAAATATGATTTCTGAAAATAAATTCATTTTTACAATAATATCCCCTGAAGAGTTGATATAATCTCTGCAAGACTCTAAGTTGGGACAAGATAAGTGAACATCTAATTTTATTTATTGCTATCTATCAATCCCAGTGTCTATCTATCTATCTCACTATCTATCTATAAACAAGATATTTATATATAGATTTACTTGTATGCAAGTACGTGTGTGTGTGTGTGTGTGTGTGTGTGTGTGTGTGTGTGTGTGTGTATATATATATATATATATAGATAGATAGATAACTAGATATTTTAAAGAGAAAAGAGAAGCCACAAATGTTTTTGGTTATAATGTAGATTGTTCTTTTTTATTTTCCAAAATATGTATTATACTTTATTTCTCATATTTTTTGCTACGTGTTTCAGGTCTTGTGACTGTCAACAGGTGAATAATGGTTATTTTCATATATTAAAGGAATTAATTTTTCTTTCTGTTTAACCATTGTCTTTTGTGTGTGGTAGTAATCCAAATTCATCTTGGATTAGTGGAGAAAATGTTCCTCTGCTTAAAAGGTAATAAAACAATTTGATTGGTCAGAGAAAGGTGGAAGGAAGATGGTCTTTGTTCTTATTTTTAATGACCTCTGTATGTTTGTAAACCTATTTCCGTTTTTGTGTATTGTGTGTGTGTGTGTGTTTTAGTATGTGCATTTAGAAAAATATGATAAATTAGAAAATTTTTAGTGATGTGTTTTATCTGTTAGGATTTCATTGGACAGGGTTTATTGATGTTGCCACATCTACACATGCACACAAAATAAGAATATATATAATATATATATATATATATATATATATATATATATATCAATTTGTAATTAGTAGGGATAATTCCAAGGAGGAAATGAATCAAAATCTTAAAAATTCATCTCAGTTCTTATGGATTGATTCCATTTCTAAAAAACTTTTGGTCTGAAGAAATGAATATTAAAATATTCATGAAATAAATTATAACTGAGATGGATTTTTAAGGTTTTTCTTGATATATATATATATATATATATATATATATATATATATATATATATACACAGTTTTAGGAATGGTATAGACGGAATTAAATTCTAGTGACCAAAAATACTATTCTTAAAAAGAGTGCTTAATACAGTGTAGAGCAAATAGTATTTATTCAAAAAACATAACATAATCATGTTATAACATTACTACAAAAAATTTTTGTAGTGATGTTATAACATGCTTATGTTATAATTTTTGAATAAATACCACATATATAATACATAAAAGGTTAAAGGTCAGAGTTGAATTGGACCAGGGAACAGTAGTATTAAAAAGCTACATAAATAAGCTGTAATCTAAGGACAAAATCATTGTTACAGAAATATAATTTCCTTTCTTGTCAATGGACTTAATTCAAGAATAAATATTAATAAATCATGTTTATCAGAATTTGCTTAATAATTGTCTAAGACAGTAAATTTATTGAGCCAACTACATATATACTTTTTACTTTAGCCCAAGAGCTACTTAACTCCCTTGAAGTTTTACTGAAGGCAGTTTGTTATGTGGGTGGAAAGATTAAGAGGTGTAGTTTATGAGGATACGTAGGTAAGATAATGGCTAACACTAGACTAGAAGAAATTATGGTTGTAGTGAGGAGGAAAGCATCCTTCTGGGAGATAGTTTGACAAAGTAACAATTTGTGGGGAAAAAGTTGTTCAAGTAGAACTTATTAATGGAATATGAAATGAATGTAGATTGTTTGCCTCAGTGTATGTGGTGTGGTGGATTTTAGCTGTAAAAGTTTGAACTGGTGGAACTCAGGAATGTAGCTTCTTTGAACATTCTCCATCGAAATAGTGATAGCTTAGCAATGTTTCATCTGTGAGAAAGGGGTTGTAGGGTGGAAAACTATCCATTACCTATAAGTCTGCATAGATGCTTTTAAACTCTATCAAAACTGAAAAGTGACAGCTGTGCAGCTCCAGCCCAGATATGTCAGCAGTACTCTATTTTCTATCTAAACTGGCTCTTTTAAAGATACAGCATCGTAGCAGGAGACAGGTAGAGAGAACAAACAATTTTTCCTGTAATTTTTAGAGATGAATCATATATATGATGTTCACTTGAGATCTGAGTGAGCTTAAGTTCTAATAGATATTAATGGCAGGAACCCACCTTGAGACACCACACTTGTTCATTGCAATAAAAATGAAAATTCAGGATGTACTGGGTGATGATGAAACTTGACTAGTTTGGTCTTTGACATAATAAATATATATATACATATATATATATATATTAAGACATTTTTATGTTTATACATTCTTTTTATAGATACAAATATTTAAGTAAATGCTCTGTTTTATAATAAACAGCATTTATAACATTTACTGGCCTGAATGTCTGAGAAATTTTCATAAAAAATATTCCTCCTCCGCCAGTAATCGAACCTGTATCCTATATGGAACCATCATTTAGCCTGACAAGCTCTTAACTGATCGGATTCTTCAATTAGCAAGGTCAAATTTACTTTAAACTTCAATCTTCCATGAATCTCTCATGGATATTCATATCTGCTCAAAGCGTATCCAAATGTAAACAAATGACGTCACACATTATGAAATGGACAAATTCCGACAATTATTTTAAGACATTTTTATGTTTATACATTCTTTTTATAGATAAGGCTGGCAAATGTTATAAATACTGTTTATTATAAAAATGGAGCACTTACTTAAATATTTGTATCTATAAAAAGAATGTAAAAAAATAAAATGTCTTAAAATAATTGTCGGACTTTGTCCATTTCATAATATATATATATTAAATATATATATATAATTTTTGAATAAATTATATATATATATATGATTTATTCAAAAATATTAACATAAACATGTTAGAAAATCACTACAAAAATGGCTATTATTATGTTTATGTCATAATTTTCAGATAAATTATATTTGCTCTACTCTGTATTGAGCACTCTTTTAAAAATAGTATTTTGGTTATTTGAATTTATTCCATATACACCAATCCTATACTTGTATATATATATATATATATATATATATATATATATATATATATATATATTATAAGATATTACAATCAAACATTTAAGTTACCACTACAAAAATGCATATTTGTTTTGAAGCCCAATTCAGACATCTCATCAAGCAGAAAAAAGAAGAGGACAAAAAATCAATAAAAGGAAAAAGAAAGAAGAGAAATAGAAAATTTCTTTTCTTATCTCATTCTGTTTCTGCTTTGAAGTTGTACAGCATATGCGTCTATCCCAAAACATAACAATCTGATCAGAATTTAAAGAATATTCATTTATTAAAAAAATAAAAATCTTGAGTATTACTCACTTACTTTTGCCTGATCACACTTTGAATTATGGCACTTTGTGTCCTCCATATGTTTTGACTGACCTTTCAACTAACTGATGAATATTCATGAACAATCTCAAATTTAAGAGCCTTCATAAATGAATGCTTGCTTTTGTATATAAACATGTGCAACAAAATAAATCCTACCTTTGCCCAGATGATGAAAGTTATCAGCTAAGAATAGTTTACCTCTTGTCTCTTTATTCATATATATATATGTATATATGCATGTATGGGGTAGTGAGAAAGAGAGTATGTAATATCATTGAACAACATTTCTGTCTGAGTAAACTGATGTATGAGGAATCTGAAGTGCTAAGACTCATGTAACAAACCAAGAAAACTGCCACACATTAACAAAACCTGTCACCATGGCGCTAACAAATTGTTTGTTTTGGATAATAATTAAATAAGGTGTGTCTCTTTAAATAAAGTCTTTTTCATTATGGTATATACAAAAGACATTACTGCCATAATGCGATGCTTTAAAAACAAATAAAAGAAATAGTTCATTTATTTGACTATCACTGAATTACTAAACATGATTAAAAGGTTTGTAAGCAGCCAAGACACCAAGAAGAACTACAACACCAATTCTACAGTGATCTTCAGACAAATCCATTTAGTAAGAAAATATTACTATTACACAAGGGATGCTTTGAAAGTAATGCGTCTTATTCATTTCCATGGAAACAAGAACAGATACAAGGAGCATAATGACAATGTTACGTAAAGCAAGTTTTCCGCTACAAAACTCACCTGATTTTAATCCAGCCAAGAATTTTATTTTGGTGGTGGTGGTAGTGAAGGGGTGATGAAAATATCCCCCTGGACTTGCTGGATAAAACATGGTATTCTTGACAGTATTTGACACGAATGATTGGCTAACCTGTTGGAAGAATACACAAAGGGAGTCAAATGTTCACAAACACCTTCCTCTTATTTAAAACATAAAAACTTCTGGTAGGAATTATTTTGACTATTGTCCTTATCTTTGTCGCCATATTTATGACAATGTTTCAGCCATTGTACACTCCGGCTTTCTTCAGGTGGTTTGAATGTCAAACTGAACCCTTTATTTCGCTCACTAGGGTAGACTGTTCTAGTTCCACGTGCCATGTTTTAACGGATGTCAGTTGTCAGTTATCTCCTGTTAATTTCCCTCTGAAAGTTCTTCACTGCTTTAACCGGGTATTGAACTCATACTCCTTGGGTCCTGTCACTGGATCTAACTAAGGCCTAAATGAAATGTTGTAATAAATACGGTGACAAAGATGAAGACAATAGTCTGAATAATGTAAATAGTCTACATAATAACTCATCTCAGAAATATAGACAGATTCTGGTAGGAAATCATTTATAAAAACTGATAGTAAGTTGATTTGGTTTTGAGAGGTGAATTTATTATGAAATCCTTTTCAGGTTGGATTTTGTGAAGGATTCAGGAAGAAAACCAATTAAAACATTTGCTAGACATTTCCTGCATCAATACCACCAATGGCTATGCATTTTCCTCAATAATGAACAAATCCTCATTTTGTGGATTAACAGTTGAGCAGAGTTACCCAGAATATGCTTTTTCACCCACATCATTGTCATTACTATCAAAATGTATTACCCACCTCCTAACTGTGCTCACATCCACTGCAAAATTTCTGCAAATATTCAACAAGCAATGATCATTTACACTATTTATATTTAGACTATTCTTGTCTTTGTTGTTGTCACAACATTATAGCTATTGGACCCTCATCAGGTGTATATTGATCTGGGTGACCTACAGGGAATTCTGAACTGAACCCTTTATTTAGACTACAGTAGTAGATTCTCATTCTACTAGCCATGTGTAAGACAATTCTCTGCAGTGAACTTGGAGCCTTAAACCTAACCTGGCTGCTGATTTGTACTGTTGATGCTGCTGCTTTTGTTTTTGCTGCTGCCTGTAATATTTTGACTGCTGCTACTGTTGAAGATTTGCTGGCATTTGTCTTTCTTTCTTATCGGCTCCCATATTGCCTTTATTTTTATGCTGCCCCTACTAAGGAGGTGCTCAAAGCCTAGCATATGTGCTAATTCTTTCAGATATCTAACTCTCCAGTGTTTCTCCTTCTCCAATTTTTTCACTTCATTCCACAGGGGCTGTTAACTATCTCTTTCCTTCTATACATGATCAGCCATGCTTGCTTTTATTGTCTTACCCCTCACTATGTTTTTTCAATGTTCCTTCACCTTCATATTCTTTGCCACAACTACAAGGATTCAGTTACACACAATTCTTGGTTTTGTTCTCCCTCATCTTAGGCTTTACTTGACTAAGATTCCTCTGTAGAGTGGAACTGCTGTGGAATATTTCCCTGATGTTGTATGGACTGCAAGGTAGACAGAATGGCATTTTTCTGGTCATCCACCTTGACCCTTCTGTTCCCACCTGTAGACACTGATGTTATGCTTACCAGGTAGTTGTTACTTTGAAGAGCATGTTTGATGCTGATCATTTCTTGTTGGTATGTATCTAGTATCTTATGAATTTTGCCTGGTGTTTTTCTTCACACTATATGGACGGTAGGAACTGAAGTTGAGGTATTGTCTGGTAAAGGTTGGTTTGTGATATACAGATGTCTTGAACCCATTCTTTGTGCAAGTTATTAGTACATTCAGGAAGGCTAGCTGAGTATTATCTTCTTCTATTGTGAATTGGATTGAAGGTGTTATTGAGTTCACATGGTCCAGCAGTATTTGTACAGCTTCCTGATGTGGCCATAGTATACAGGTGTCATCTACATATACTGCTGGCTTGAGCAGTACCATTTCTAAAGCCATTTCTTCAAAGTATTCCATGTATATGTTTGCCATCACTGGTGACAGTGGTGAACCCATAGACAATCATTTTCCTGTTGGTATATGTCAGATTCTTGTTGGAAGAATGTTGTTTGTATACAGAATGCCAACATTTCCATCAGATTAACTATTGGAATGTTAATACATTTTCTCATGGAGGGGTCTGATTCCAATCACTTTTGAATCATTGTCAGGGCATCATCTGTAGGAACTCTGGTGAACAGGTTTACCATATCCAAGCTTACCATCCAAATGCTATAGATAGGAGCCTTTGGAATTAGTTTCCCTAAGTGTTTTGAGTGTCTAATATAGGATGAGAACCCTCCTGTTAAGTCCGTTGACTATATCCACTAGGAATCTGCTCTGTAGGTGGCAGTATATTCTCCCAGGAATAGTGTGATTTTCCTATTTATCTATCTCGCTCATGTTTTTCATCTCTCTCCCTCACTCCTTCCTGCTCTCTCTCTCTTTCTCTCTCTCTCTTTCTCTCTCTCTCTCTCCACTCACACACATATATATATATATATATATTATAAGAGAACAAATCACTGCACTAAAGCTTTCATGTTTCAATACTATGATTGTACTTTCTCAGATGATGGTTGGTAACTGGTGATAAAATGATTTTTTAGGGAAATTTAAAAACAAAACATTACCACTTTTATGAAAGTTATAGTGGGGGAGGCCTAAGGTCAGAATTAAAAGTATACCTGTGGGTATGTCTCAATTAAAAGTCAGATCTATGCTAAATAGAAAAATATGGTCAGAGGGTGGAGATGGGTGAGTTATTTTTTCATGTCACAATAAATAGCACATAGACATGGCACCATTGACAATTGTAGAGAATATGGCAGCAACAAATGTATTGTGATTGTAACCAAATATGATGTTCTATTTGTTGAGGTGGTGGGGGATAGGTTCATCAGATGTAAAGTTAACAGAAAAAAAATTCTTTTTTTAAAGTTTTTTATATATTCAGGTAGCGTCTTAAAGGGGTCTGTAGATAAAATAAAAATGTGAATATATGATGCTAATAGATAGTAAAACATAGCAATATTTAAGTTGAATAAATCAAATAAGGTAGAAGGTGGACCATTATATACTAATAAAATTATAGCTATGAAATTGTACGACGTAATTGTTTTTTATAAAAAATTTTAACTATATTTTAAGGTAAAAGATAAACTGTGTCGGCAGTTTATTGTTAACTCATATTTTGCTTTACTTTGTATTAAACGCTTTTTAAAAGTAAATGATACTAACTGTGGATTTTTACTCCATTTGTTCTTTCTGTCATTTGTATATATATATATCGCTTGCACACTCGACTCTTCTGTCGAATCGGACGTACGAGGGTCAAGCAGATCAGTTCATAGGAAACCGACAGCCGGACAACAGAAAATTGATTATAGTGGTGAAGGTTTCGGGCAGGACCATCCACCCTTTTTGAAGGGCCGAATACAGAGACCTGGTGCATTATGTGCCACAAGGTCCCCAAACGACCCTCCGCAGGTTTTGAATTCAGAGTTGTCCTTCTCCTAGACCAGTTGCCATCCAAGGCTATAGAACCCAGTCTATCCTGCTATTTACCCATAGCTGGAGGGAGAAGAAGAGGATTCATACCTTTCCCAAGGGTATTAGCACGTAAGTGAATGTAATGGATTCGACTGGAATTCGAACTCGGCTCACTGATTCCTCAATTCAAGCCGATATCCATTATCCATTCCTCTATATATATATATATATATATATATATATATATATATATATATATATATATATATATATATATATATATATATATATATATATATATATATATATATATATATATATATATATATATATATATATATATATATATATATATATGCCTATATATATATATATATATATATATATATATATATATATATATATATATATATATATATATATATATATATATATTTGTTGATAAGATTTTCAGTCTGTTGTCCTCATCTTTATTGTCATATTCAAAATATTTCAGTCATTATGCTTTCTGATCATCTTCAGGTAATATATGTCGGATTACTCAACCAATGATTTTATCCCCAAGGACACATGGCCCAGTGTATAAAAGTGTTAGTTGAGTAATCCCAAAAGTGACTTGACCCAAAGAGTTATGAGTTCAATACCTGGCCAGAGGGAACAAAATCTTGGAGAGTTAAGTTACTAAAGGGAATTAACTGAAACTGAGAAATACCCAAAAAGGCATGTCGGACAAAATAAAGAGTTCAGTTCAAAACTCCAACTTATATTACCTGAAGATGGCAGGTGCATACAACTTCCAAAATGTTGTGCATATGGCAATAAAGATGAGGACAACAGTGTAAAGATAGTATAAGAGTTACAATATCTTATCCTAGAAAGATATATATATATATATATATATACACACACACACATATAATATATATATATATATATATATATATATATATATATATATATATATATATATATATATATATATACAGTGCTGTTTGATAGAAGTGACTCACCTGATTTTTTTTTATTAAATGTTCTCTTCTCCGATGAAATGAAAGTTGAGCTAAATTCAAAGGATAAGCGATCTAAAATCCGAAGAAGAAGCTTTGAAAGCTCTTTGAATTTAGCAGTAAGTACTGTCAAGCATCCGTTCAGTATAATGTTCTGGAGATGCTTTTCTTTTCATGGAACTGGTTTCTTAAAACCTATTGAAAAGACCCTCAGGAGCGAGTAGTACAAGAAAATTTTAGAGTCTTGTCTGCTCCCTTCTGTTGAAAGGGTGCAAATCGACCCCACCAAGCTCATTTTTATGCAAGATAATGCTCCCTGTCACAAATCAAAATTGATGAAGGAATACTTTGATGAGAAGCAGGTGAGTGTTATGACATGGCTGCCCCAATCTCCTGACCTCAACCCCATAGAAAACTTATGGAGCATTATAAAGTACAGGCTCTCAAGAAAGCAGTTGAGCAACAAAGAGGATTTGATTGTGAATTTCATATCCAAATAGAATTCAATGCTTGGAGATGAGATTTGCCAGACCCTAATCAAGTCAATGCCAAAAAGGGTTGAAAAGGTTATTCAAAATAAAGGAGGAACCATAGATTATTAAATATTTCGAACTATATTACCTATTATAAATAAATTATACCTCTATTTTTCTTTATTTAAAGCTGTTCAGTTATGTTTCTATTGATTACTAGTTGCAGGAAATAAGTGAGTGACTTTTTTTGCACAGAGTTTTTCCCTAAATCTCATTTATATCCAAAATTATAATTATCAATAGAATACCTTAGGGTGAGTAAACTTTTTTTACTAGGTGGTCAGGAGGGGGTCTTTATATTAGTAAGATTAAAAATTAGTTTGACTCCAAAAACAATAGGCAAAAAAATTTTTAAGTAAAAAAATCAGGTGAGTCACTTTTATCAAACAACACTGTATATATATATATATATATATATATATATATATATATATATATATATATATATATATTATATTATATGTGTTTGTGTATGTGCTTTTATTCAAGAGTGTGGAGAAAAGCTCTCCGCCTGATCACTTTCCAGAATCACACCAAATGACCAAATATCAAAATTTGCAGTGGATGTGTGTGAGGAGGGGGTGGGTATGGAACTTGTAGTCTATCATTAACAGAGTTTTATGTGAGAACAATATTCAAGCAAAGAGGATCTCTGGGAAACAATAACGACTCCTGCATTTAATATCAAAGACAAAATAGTAGAAAAATTAACAAAAAATCAATAGTTGAAAGACTGATGATTGTTACAGAATATCATATCATAGAATAGGAGGGTGTTGTTATTCTCTTTCTCCATTGTGAACTGTATCGATAATAACAACAAAAATTGTAATATGAGCTCTGGTAAAAACCATGCAATCATAACAGCAAAAATTGCAATATGAGCACTGGTAAAAAATGAGTGCTTAAGACATTAGGTTTATAATACCCAGAAATTCATACTGAAGGACACATGGCACAGTGGATAAAGGTGTTAGTTAGATCCAGTGACAGGACCCAAAGAGTGTGAGTTCAATACCCGGTTAAGGCAGTGGAGAACTTGGAGAGAGGAATTAACAGGAGATAACTGATAACTAACATGGCACGTAGAACAGTCTACTCCAGTGAGCGAAATAAAGTGTTCAGTGCAACATTCCAACCACCTGAAGAAGGGCAGAGTGTACAATGGCTGAAACATTGTAATAAATATGGTGACAAAGATGAGGACAATAGTCCAAAAAATGTAAATAGTGAAAAAGATCATTAATTGAAAGACTGATGATTGTTATAGAATATCAAGAAGCTTCATGTGAAATTTAGGGATTTATGATATTGTGTTAATCAATATATTTTTCTTTAACCTGAATTGTTTGGATTTATTTATAAATAATAATTGATATTGTATTTAGTTTGTTTGTAATTACTAATATTTTAATAAGGACAGATATTATAAGCTGAAAGACAACTTGATGTATTGTTCATATAAATATATCCTTAAAATTTCACAAACATTGGTCAGTTTTGTTATGACTTGCCAAATTTAATCTGACATACAGGATATAATGGGTTTATATTTTTAATTTTGCACATGCACATCATTTGTTTTTGATTTTGTCAACTGCACAGTATAGTAGGGTCAGTTGGGCACCATCTGTGAGAAAAAGAGCACCATGATGCAATTCACTTTGCTAGAAATTTGGAAACAACATGCTGTACCTCTTGGCAATCGTGCCAGAAGCTCCAATACAAACATTTCAGAGTGTTTAGTGTGTGTCAATATGAGTACGGTGCAGTGGATTTAGAAAGAGTTGGATGATTCTAATGGTGATTAAGAAGGTATGTTAGTTGGGAAAACTCACTCTGATCATTCTGATAAGAAATGAACTCTCTAATTTGTTGGTGAGGGCCTTAGACTCAACATGGAGGTGTATATCAAATGCCTTGAGGAAGGATCAGGTAATTTTTGGATTAATTGATGGCAATCTGGTGTTAAAACATGACATTTTCCTAAACAAGTTATTGCTAATATTTTATGGCAGATTTAAATTTTGATAAGATTCAATAGTGACACTTGAGAATTTTCCATCTGAGTAAGTTACTTTCTTTTTTTTAATAAGTGCAGCATTTTTTATATCAAAGTTGTGGTTGAATTTATTTTTATGTATGACTAATGTATTTGATAAATTATTGTGTATAAGATCCCTTTTGTGTTCATAGATACATTTTTAAAATTTTTTTATGACATCCTCCATAACTTGCCTAGACATTTCAGCTAACCTGACAAATATTTATGAGCATTCTTATATTTAACTATTTTAAATGAAGAGTAACATTTACAAAATGTTCTTATGGTGTATTAAGGACTGCCAAATATTCTGTTGAATCAAATGCATTTTCCAAGTCAAGCAAAGATAATCAAAGTAGTTATATTCAGATGGTCTCTTGTTTGTAGATGGTTTCTTGTTGTCAACCATTCCTAAACATTACTCATATTCATGACTTATTTTCATTGTAGGTGTTTGTTAATATGTTTGTAAGTGCTGCTGAGAATAATTTCTATATGTTCAATCATAATGTGATCAGTTAAGAATTGCCAAGGTTTTTATTATCACTTTCATTATAATGTAAATCACAAAGCACTATTTGAACTGCTAGGTAAGATCATTTTATTTGGGAAATATATTAGAATAATCCAAAACATCTATTGGCAGCAAATCACCTGCATACAGATAGAAAAATGAATTCAGTAAATACACAAAAATAGAAAGGGTCATAAGACAAGGATGTGTCTTCTCACCAGACTTATTCAGTGAGGTAATCCTGAGAGAATTAGAAGTCCTACCAGGATTTATTATTGATGGACACAATCTTAAGTACATAAAATATGCAGATGACACAGTGTTGATAGCAGAAACAAAAAAGTAACTGCAGGAACTACAGAAAGTCATAAAGGAAAGAGAAAAAGAAAGGACTAAGCATCAAGTAAAAAGATTTAATTTATGTTTGTCAGCAAAAGGAAAAGCTCAAGATGCGAATTACAAATTGAAGATACTAAAATAAAGCAAATGCAAAAATTTAAATATCTAGGATGGAAAAATGACACCAAAATCCAAACATATATTGGAATAGTGAAATATGCCTTTCAAAACTTAAGTAAAAGCTCAGGGTCATGACAGATTTGTTATTTTTACACTAAAGCATGTTTTTTTCAGTATTACCAAAGAAAATAGCTATGCTAATCCATTGGAAAAAAATTTTTCTCTTCATCTTCGAAAATGTCTGTAACTATGCCACTTACACTTGGTGTTTTTCCATGCTTTATATTCTGAAGAGAAAACACCATTTTTTCTGTTATTACATCTGGAATCATAATTGGTGATACTTTTATTTTTTAAGGTTACAGGCTTGTATATTATTTCTTGGTTATTCTTGACATTTTGTTTTTGTTTCTACATTTCTTCTCTGTTCATGTTTTTTAATGGAAGTATTTATTGTTTTACCAAATTGTGAATTGGAAATCGAGCAAATTTTTTTTTCAATTAGTTTCTGCTATTTTCCATTTCCATCTTCTTTTATTTCTTTCTTCTCTTGTTTTTTTCTTGATGAGTTTGTTTAGTCCTACACTTTCAATTTTGTCTCAGTTTTTCTCTCTATTTTCTTCTCTCTCTTTTTTTTTTTATCAATTCTAGCATTAACTTTGATTATTTTCTTTGCATCATTGTTTTTATTTTCTGTTTTCCTAATTACAGTAATTGTCAGACTTTCACTTTTCCACACAGCCTGGAATCTTTTTATAATTTCTCTTATTTTATTAGATTATGCTCTCTTCTTGAAAATCTTTTTATTTCAATTTAAATGTTAAATTTGACACAGCCTGCTAGCCTTTTATAAAAACTTCCCATATTAACTTTGTTTATGATAATTACCTCTTTTACTGTATTAACTTTATCAATAATTTTAAACTCAATTTCATTTTTTCTACCTTATTTTCTTATTTCCGAGTCCAGTTACAGCCACGTCATCTGAAAAAATGTTTTCATAATTGTCATATTTCTCTCTCTCTCCCTGAGTAATTAACATTATACATTTTAATTTTTTCAACAATTAACCATTTTGAGTAAACAATGTTTCAGTCGATATATACTAAGACCTTTCTCAAGAGATGGAAAAGATGTTAAAACTTTTAAAAATTCTTTTGATTTTGTCAAAATTTGGTTGCAAGAATAATTGATTGTTGTTGATAATTAGAAACTTTTTTAAATTGTCTGACAGTTTTAAAAAAAATTGTTTTTATTCCTTCTCTTTGATGTATACATAGCATAGTGGTTATCAACATGGAAAGTGAGATCAACATGCCAAGTTCAAATTCTAGCTGCGGTTATTGCATTCACTTTTGCACAAATGATCTTGGAAAAACTATGAACCCATTTCCTCTGCCACTTGCTATTGGCTAAATAACAGGGAAAACTGGACTCTCTAGTCTTGATTGGCAACCATTCTTGATGCAGGAAAAGTTGATTTAAAACTGGTGGGGATCTCAACTCAACCCCATAAAAAGCCTAATTCTATGGAAATGACAACAACAGCATCTATCATGGTGAGGCTGTAGCCTTTTAGTCTATAGGAAGTTCAAAGTATGTATCTCTCTCTCTCTCTCTGATTTATTGAACTGTAGAGATTTCCAATAAATGTACCAGTGCGCTATATGAGATGTGATTCATTCAAAAAACATTTTAAACATGAAAAGATAACCACAAATTAAACACCACAAAAATGGAGACAAGAAAAAAATGAATGAAAATAGATGCAATTGTTAAAGTCAAAATGATAGAAAAAGAAAACCAATATTTTATAAGTGAAAGGCTTCTTCAGAATAATGTCTGTTCTTTTAAGCATAGGATTTTGTCTTATTTCATCTTCATTAATAAAATGAGATTATGAGCCATTGTTTGTGACCCTGATTATGGTGAGTGAAATATAAAAATTCTAAGTGTACGAATTGTTTATTTGTCATAGTTGTAGCATCGCTAATGATTCATTGTGTAAATTTTTCTCACATTATGTCATTCTGAAACATCAGGCCGGAAAATATGAAAAGATGTTTTAACATTTATTTATTTCTGCTGGTGAAACCAGTAATGATTCTATCATTAAGAATAATTCTATTAAGAATAGTTTTTAATGATTCTATCATTAAGAACATAACAACATCCATGACAATTAATGCTAGGATTCAATAAGTGACATTATTTCATTAGTACCATCTCAACAGTTTTAGTACAAACATCAACTTTTATTTTCTTAATAAAGAAGTATACATGTTCTTTTCTTTGACATATGTCTTTTGGTAATGATACAGAAATGTAGTTAGGGTTAGGGGGAATTATTTTCTTCCTTTAGGACTTGGACGATCATAGCTCTCCACAACTTCCTATCTTTTGTAGCTCTTAGCAATCTTTGTTTTTTTACCATCCCCCCACTCACGCCATTCTGTTATCCATTCACAGAAACTCATCAGGGAGTTGACCCATTGCTTACCCATATCCCTTTGCCTTCAGTATGTCCTGTGAGTGTCAAATTCTCCAAGACCACTTTCCTCATTAAATTCCCTAAATATTCCAACTATCTCTTTCTGATTCTAAGTAGAAGTGTCCATTTCGCTTTCATGTTCCTTACAACTTCCTTGTTATTTACATGCTCCATCTATAATATTCTCAGCATCCTTCTGTTGAGCAACATTAGCTTCAAATCTCCTTTTTATCTCGCATCAGCATGTCAGACGATCGATATTGTATAGAAGTTCAGCATTCTTTTCTTCGTTTCTCATGGAATAGTTCTACTTTATACTTTACTTTTTTTTTGCTTTATCTTCTTTTATGTGCTATGTTCCTTCAGGACGTGAACTATCATGGCTCTCCACTACTTCCTATCCTTTGTAGCTCATAGTAATGTTTGTCTTATTACCATAGCTCATACTCCTTGTTCTGTGATCCATTCACATAAACTTTATACTTTACTTTTTTTTGCTTTATCTTCTTTTATGTACTACTAGCAGTAGAGCCCAGCATTGCCTGGGGATGTAACAGTAAGAGATAGATCAAGTATCGACCATCATAAAGACTGAAAAATAAAATTGACAAAGATTATTGTTTAAGGTTGATGGACACGCATGTCTTAATTAGTTATTTTCTTTATTTTGTTTTTTTTTATGAATTGGTCAAACCCAAACTCAAACAAAAACATTGTTTTCAATCGTTATGAGTCTACCGATTGAATAGAATTTTATTATAAAAAATTGTCTTGTAAATGGAATTTTTAAAGCATTCTGAATGTAAAAATAAAGAAAAAAGTGTGCAAGAGAATAAGAAACACTACCTGCCAAAAAAAAGTGAAGTTTTGTTGAAATCGGTTGAAAAATGTAGGAAATCCGATCCCATATATAAACGAACACACACACAAACAAACAACCTGGGTTTTATAATAAGTATAACTCGATATTAGTTGTCCCCCTTTCATTCTGGCGACAGAATCATGTTTTATCATGTTTTCAAATTGATTTCGTGTAAAAACAATTGTGTTTTTCCGATTTTTGGTGCTGTCAGAACCACCGCAAGGTAATTTTATGCAGTCCTATGAAGTTTTGTTGAAATCGGTTGAAAAATGTAGGAAATCCGATCCAATATATAAACGTACAGACACACACACACACACACAATCTGCGTTTTATAATAAGTAAGATGTTCCTTCAGGACATGAACTATCATAGCTCTCCACTACTTCCTATCCTTTGTAGCTCATAGTAATATTTGTCTTTTTACCATAGCTCATACTCCTTGTTCTGTGATCCATTCTCATAAACTTGTCCGGTAGATGGCCTGCTGCCTACCCCTGTTCATTTTGCTTTCAATATGTCTTGCATGTCTTGCAAATTCTTTCCTCATTATGTGTCCTAAAAATTCCAATTATACCTTTCTGATTCTAAAGTTATTTAACTGCAGCTTGAAAGAGAAATCTTTCCCAAGCCAGAGGGTGGCATGCATATGCCCGGTCTTCAAGAACACGGGTGACTGATCCTCTCCCTCCCAGTATAGACCCATTAACCTCCTCTATATCATCAGTATGCTTTTTGTGGCCTTAATCAACAAGGTTTGTTGAGCAGCTGGATAGGAACAACCTCTTGTGTGAGGAGCAGTATGGGTTTCAATCACCCCCATCCACTGCTGACATCCTAACTACAATTACACACAGAATTAGTGAGGCCCTTGGCAACACACACACCACAAGGACTATAGCATATCTGAAAGGCCTTTGACAAGATGTAGCACAATGGTTTGCTACACAAACTCTCCAGCTATGGAATCACTGAAAGGTTTTTCTCTATTATAAAATCCTTCCTAACAGAAGGTAGTTATTAATGGCCAGTCTTCCAAGGCCCTAGCAGTCAATGCAGGCATCCCCAAGGGGTCACTTCTTGGACCAATCTTCTTTCTGATTCATATAAATGAGCTACCTAAGAATATACTTTGATTCTTCATAAACATTTATGATGATGATACGACGATATATGGATGCATATCTCTAAAACTCTTGACCATCAGAGATTGGTAACTGACCTCTCTTTGAATCTAACACTAACTTCCAAGTGGGGAAAAAACTGGCTAGTTACATTCAATGCCTCTAAAATGAAATTGGTTACATTTCATTACCTCTGATTAGACCCCAAACTACCACCAGTCACGATGAATAGATGTCCCCTCAAGGAGGCTCCATACATTGAGAGGTTATTAGGCCTCAAACTCACACCTGGCCTCAAGTGTAACTTCTATATACGATCCATTGCTAAAGATAGAGGTAAAATGATCAGTTCTCTGTACCGCTCTAGTAAGTACCGGACTCCTCATGCTATCCTCTACCTTTATAAGAGCCAGATCAGGCCAAAAATGTTAACGTATTTGAGCAGGAGTTGATCAGACTGAACTTTCCAGTCTTGATAGAGTCCAAAAGCATCTCCAACTCCTTGTGGGTGATGAATTATTTTCCACCCTCCAACCTCTCTCTCTTACAGGCGAGATGTGGTGAGCCTCTCATTGATCTATTACTACTTCAATTAAAAGTGCTTGGACAAACTGCATCTTCTGTTTCCATCAGATCTGATCTTCATGGCTAGGACACGCCATGTCACTTACTTAGTAGCAAACCACCCACATTCCCTTCATATTCCATTGGTGACAAGTAAGTACCAGCTTCTTCCCATGAACTAATGCCCTGTGGAACAGACACCCAAGAGGATGTTTCCTTGATCACTACAATCTTAACCTGTTCAAGTCTAGAGTCAACCATTATCTTCCTTTCCTATCTCTATAAACTGCCCCTTAACATAACCGTCTATGTCAAATGGCCCCTGAGCCTTGTAGAACATGAACCTTATTGTAAAAAAGACAAAATTTTTTCCATTTTCCGTAAAAAGTTCTTTCTTATTCGCATACTTCATCTATAGTATTTGCAGGGAGAGTAATAGAAATTGTTAATTAATGCATGTTAGTGATTAAGTGCTGTGTGTGTGTGTGTGTGTGTGTGTGTGTGTGTGTGTGTGTAAACCAGCCTGCTTATTTCATGGTTTTAGTTGAGGCCTGTAACATGTTTACAATGTCCTACCTCCTCCTGTTAGTCACATGCATGCCATTTTTTTTAAGCATTTTACCCCAAGCAAGTCATGAGTGCCACTAGCATACAAGGGGTTACAGAGAGTGACAACAAGATTAATATTGAATATTTGAAGATTATAACCATCAGGGAAGCCAGATACAAAGAGAATAACATAGGTACCAAGATGGATCCTTGTCTTAGTCAGGACTGGAAATTACTAGCACACAAGGGGTTACAGAGAGTGAGAGTAAGAGTAAAGAGGGGTGTTTGAGGAAAGGATATTGAGAAGGAGGGGGATCAGGATCAAGGCATCAGAAGATGTCGATTGACATTACATTTGAATATTTGAAGATTATAGCTATTACAGAAGCTAGTAGGAGGAAGGGAGTTCCACCATTGGAAAGTGCGAGAGAAGAAGCTGTTGGAATAGAAGAGGCAGTTACATTTAACTGTTTTGACGTTAAAAGGTTGGGACCGAGATGCCAGCCAAGTAGCATACTTAAATTCATACAGTTGAGGTACCAGTGAAAGTAGCTCTTCAATGGAAGTTATGTGTGGAGCCTCCCTGATTTTTGGTATTTTTCAGTCACAAATATGTAGGTTCCATTCCTGCAAACTTCCAGTGTTTTTGGTCGGGTTCAGTCTTCTCTTCTTCTTCCTCTTTTTATTTGACGGTTGCCTTCTCGTTAAGTTGTGAGAGAAGCATAGAGAGATGAGTTTAGTGAAAGAGAGAGAGAGAGAGAGAGTGGGTGGTAGAAAGAAAGAGATAACGGTTTTAAAGGAAAGTGCAACTGCCTTATTTTAATTTGAATTCTTTCATTTATATATTTTATATATTATTTTTCATTAGGACTCACTACAAATTAACTGATATTGTGGAACTTTTTCCTTTTTATCAAATTTAATTTTCAGAAAACCCATGGCTTTTCTCCCATGTTCCTTTCATGGTGATTCACCATGCATCAGAATTTTTATGACAAATTTTAGCCTTCCAAAAATATAATGCTAACTTAATCCTCTCATGCATGTCAGTTGTTCTTATAATAAACATGTTAATGTTATTTGAATTATGCATGTAATCATAATAGTAATGTTCATATTAACTGCTTCCTTATAAGGAAACATTCAGCATTTACTGACTGAGTAGCCAGTGCTACTTTCAGTTAAAATTTATAAAATTTTTCAAAGTTTCTCAAGTTCACTGTTATTGGTCTTTGCAAGTATGGATGAGTGTTTCTTTCTAAACTTTTGTTTGAAGTAGAGTAGAATGCCACCATTTTGATTATGTCATTATCTTTGAGTATCATGTGCATCCATTTTAGTTGTTGCTGCTGTTGAATGTCTTCAATGAAGATCAAAGAATATATTGGTCAAAACAGTTATAAAACTAATAAAGATTAGGATATTAGTCCAAGCATCTCCTGAAGTCACAATAATGACTCCATACCAGGAGAGAGCTATAGTAGAAAGGTTTATTCTCCCTTTATATTTCCCCTATTATGAGCATTATATCCATGATATAATAACACAATAATTCATGGATGGATCAGAATAGCTGGAAGGTAAAGGAATGACAGACATGCTTTGTTCTCAGAGACTTTTATACCACTAAGACATACATATATATATATATATATATATATATATATATATATATATACATAATTAACACATCTCTTGTGCAGAGAAAATAACATATATTTACACAGCAAAGCAGAGTGTAAAAAGAACCAATAAAGAAGAGTCTTAAATATAATATGGAGATACTCCTGTGTCTGGAGGAGCTATATTTTGGACTCCAGATTCAAGTGGGCCAAGTTTATCTACTATGTTCCAGGTGAGGACATATTCCATAAAGGGGAAAAAATGAGTTTTGGGTTTTCCCAAATTGACTACTGCAATCCGGAGTTTCTTTCTATATCTGGGAAAGATATCTTCCCAAAAAGAAATGGTGTGGTGAACATGCAAGCTGCAGGGGAGGCAAATTTAGCCTTTGCCCATCTAGGAGTGGGGGGCAGGGTTTAAAGAAATCAACCTCTTGGTTGGGCTACTGTAAACAAATTGAATGACTTGCCACTTTTGTCACTGTATGAAGTGACATCATTAAGTGGCCATCATGTGACATATGTGATTTATATCTACAAAAGGGCAATAATTGCTTTCTATATCCCTACAAATCATTTAAAAATTTCACATAATAACAACAAATCTCAATGTTTTCATGGTTATGAAACCAACAAAGATGAGGATGTTAGTCTGAAAAGCATGTGGAATGATAATAATAATTCATTTGTTTCTCAGGTTAAATATTTTTGATGTTTAGTGTTTGCATCAGGGCGAAGTAGACGTGACAAGATTTCTCGTTTTGACTTTTTACTCTTTCATCCAAGTTGATCAGGAAGTTTTTGCTTCTATTCACACCAAGTGACAACAGCAGACGACAATCAACATTTTTTAAAAAAAAAGAAAAGTTCACCAGATCCAGTTTCTATAGTTTCATTCACACAGCCATCTTGACACTTTTCAGATTCTCTTTATAATCATCATAATAACTAAATACATCTTCATCTTAATTCATGACGCCATCACGGAAATTTAAAATCCTTTAGAAACTCAGTCATTTCTTCAAGTAAAAATATGAGAACAAGACAAGTTTTAATGGCAAAGCTAATAGTGTCGCAGATGGTACTGATAGATTCTTTGACAATGCACTTCAAAATCTCAGATATTATTCTGCATCTGACAACTTCCCAACCCTCTTTCTCTGGACATTATACTTTGATACTTTGGGAACTTCTTGGCCATGTGATCAAGTTAAACTGAAAATAGAAATGCAGTTTTTTTTCATTAAGTCTGATAGCAGCTTTCTTTCTATTGTATTTCTCTAAGGACTTGCAATAGTGATTTTCCAAGCATAGCTTAGATGTGGCACAAGGCCGATAGTAGGGGGCATCCAGTGAGGATCAAACACACTACTCAGTCATAATTGTTCTAGCTAGACAAGCTAACCATTACACCGCTTCGAGGTGCCCCAGGACTTGCAATATGTATGAAATAAGAACATACTGTCTTGCCCTTCACAAGAGATTTCAGTGGCAACAAAATGTAAAAACTACAATTATAAAAGCAAATTAGTCACTCAAGAGATTAGTACAACACAATTTCATCTTCTGGCACTCAGTCTATTTGTTTGCATGGTTGGGCATCTTGGTGTGGTGTAATGGTTAGAAAGCTTGTCTCACTAGAACAATTACAACTGAATAGTGAGTTTGATCCTCAAAAGGTGCTCTATACTTTCGACCTTGTGCCACATCTAAACTACACTTAGAAAATCACTATATTTGGGCACCTCGAGGCGGTGTAATGGTTAGCAATCTTGTCTCACTAGAACAATTACAACTGAGTAGTGAGTTTGATCCTCACTGGGTGCCCCATACTTTTGACCTTGTGCCACATCTAAGATATGCTTGGAAAATCACCATTTGTCTGCATGATGTAAATACTAATTGTTTTTTCACTAAATATATTTGAATTAAATTATTATAATTTATAGCATGCTAGCTATTTACACTATTTACATTATTCAAACTATTGTCCTCATCTTATTACAACATTTCGGCCATTGTATGCTCCAGCCTTCTTCAGGTGGTTGTAATAAATATGGCGACAAAGATGAAGACAATAGTCCGAATAATGTAAATAGTGTACATAATACCTCATCTCAGAAATATAGACAGATAATGCTAGCTATCATATAGGTGTATAATATATTAGTATGTACTTATAGTTAAATGATGTTCTATCCCTCAGATGCCACTTGTACAACCCCGAATGCTCTTTCTGAAGACACCATTCTCGAATTCGTGCATGCATCACCAGCAGAAAAATAACCACCTACTTCTCATTGCTCCCCTTTTTATTATGCCAAAACCATGGTCGACTGACTGATCAGCTTTCTTGGCTTCATCTTCAGTCACACAATCAAATATCACCCACCAGTTTGACCAATCAGTATGCTGATTCCTATTGGTCAAACCATGCTAAGCTGTATAAAAGCCAACATTTCAGAATCATACACTTCTGGAATAACTTGGTGTGTGTGTGGGGGGGGGTAGATTCATGCCATTTTCAAAGGAAAAAAATGTTGCTGCTACATGTCGTGTATTGAGTTAAGGAAGTTATTATTTTCCTTTACACTGGATGCAAGCCACTCTGACTTGTTTACTTCTACGTAATTGTTCACTACAGAATTATTCTTAGGGGTCTAATATATGAGACAGAGGCATTTGTTTAGGAAATTCTCCAACCCTAAAAACTTATTAAAACTACCTTTTATTAATTTCATGCTTTTTGTCCCTTTCACTGGTTTTATGACTTTATTATGACAGCCCCCACCTGTTTATTGCATATTGAGAAATAATCTGCCCCCCTTCCCAATTATTAAGACCACTCCTTGTATTAGGTACCAACTAGCCAATCCCTATTACAGACGCTTGCTCAGGCACAATTGTGTTTATTCAACACCCACAGAGCCCACCTGTGGTTTATACTGCAACTATGCTGAGCAGACTTTAGTTACAGTTTCTGGGAAAGAGTGTGTTATCTAGCATGATCAACAATTTGAACAAGTCCAGCGTGCTTAAGCCCTCTGGCAAGATGACTTCTGACTTTGTGCTAGCACAGCTGTCGATGACACCCAAGGGTTCCATCTACGCAATTTCACTCACAAGGCTTGGGTCAACCCGTGGTATGATTTTCAGGCACTTTCCAATGGTGCCGCATGCCGGGATTGACCCCTCCAGTCAGATAACATCAGGAAGTCTCCTTCCTGACAAATCAACTGCGGTGAGATTGGAACCCAGGTCTCATGGTCAGAATTCGAACATTCTAACTGCTCAGCCATGTGCCTGTTATATTCTACATACTTATATGCTATATAATTTGTTTTTAACCCTGAGATTGTAAAAATCAGACTGATATGAGTTTCCAATTGCCTTAGGGTGACCCAAACTTTTAAAGATGGGGGCATTCAATCCCTTTGACAAAAAATGTTAAAGATAAAACATTTTGAGAAGCATATTATGACCAATCTTGAAGTCATCCCAAAAAAAGTATTTTTTTTTCCTTTTCAAGATGAGCGGGGTATATAATGTTTTAAGTTAAATTCTGAAAGAGATTGATATAAAATTAACAAAGCAGACACTTTAATTATTAGGAATGAGTAATATATTTTTGTGCAGTTATTATAATAATATATTATTAGAATACAATTAAAAGGTTTAGTCTAAAATCTGACATTATTTTCTAAACAATCTAATATTAACCAACTGATATTGTAAAATTTCAGGATATACTAATAGTTATATGATAAATATAGAATATGAATTTCAGCTTATGATATCTGCTTTTATTAAGATAATATTTTATGATAAAAGTGGAAAGTGATATTTATTATTGAATTTCACATACATATAAAGATTTGCCATAAGTCATAAGAATAATATAATCCCAAAAGTTATTGTGTGATGGGAATACAATGTTGGAATTTGCTAAAAAGTTGAAGAGCAATCAAAGAACAACCAGAAGAAAAGTAAAAACACAGACAAGATAAGAACAAGAAAGAAAAATGGTTTTAAGAATGCCACAAAAATATATTTGAGAAAAAATTTAAAGGTTAATAATGAAGAAGATAGCTGAAGTAGTTGTTGTGAATGTAAAGAGAGAGAAAAGAAAGAGAATATTAAGAACATTGGCTAAAGACATGAAAGTAACGAGACTATTACCTTTAAGTAAACATCACAAAGTGAAATGTGTAATTACATGAAAACTAATTTCTTAACAGCAATTATTAGTGATGAATATAGAGCTACATTGGATGAATCTGATGACTGAGTTGAAAATAGTCAACCAACACAACTTAGAAGACAACATGTGGGAGAGAGAATAATATTTGGAGTTGGCATTAAAATTATTATAGATCCCTTCAAAGGTTGATTTTCTTTTTCTTTCTTGTGTGTGTGTGTATATATACACCTGTATATGTGTGTATGTGCACATATTTAAGATGTCTCCAGGTTACTTTTCTTTTTCATAATTTTCTTGTCTCCTCATACTCTCTCATTATTCCTTTTCCTTCTTTTCTTTCTTTCTTTCTTTCAGCTCTGAGTGTCAAAGATAACAATGTTATTTCCGCTGTCAGGGACAGGACTTATTTTTAGGCTAATTTTTCTCAAATATTCTGGGGTTTTCTAAGTTTTTGAAAATATAAGTGTTTTCTGTTTTTTTTTTATTTATTTCTTGTTTAAATAAAAAATTTTCTTATAAGTATCCATATATTTAGTGATATTCATTATTATTTTCATTTTAGAAAAGATTGGCATAGGTTATAAAGACATAATCTCAAAAGAGAAAAAAGATATTGTAAAATTAATGTTGGAAATTGTGAAAAGTTGAATAAAGATCCAAGAACAATCGAAAAAAAAATGAAACATTGGTAAGAATAAGAAAAAAATCTTGCTTTAAGAATGCCACAAAAAGTGACCCAAGAAAAATTAAAAAGGAGTAATAAAGAAAAGTAGATTAATTCGGAAGGAAAATATTTAAAGAATCTGTTTTTTTTTGTGAATGTAAAGAGAAAAGAAAGAGAATATTAAGAACATTGGCTAAAGACATGAAAGTAATGAGACTACTACCTTTAAGTAAACATCACAAAGAGAAATGTGTAATTACATGAAAACTAATTTCTTAACCGCAATTATTAGTGATGAATATAGAGCTACATTGGATGAACCTGATGATTAGGTTGGAGTTGGAAATAGTCAACCAACAAAATATAAGTAGAGGTTGAGTCCTTAATGAAAATATTCAACTGTGGGGATTGATATTTATAATAATTTTCATTATAGATCTATAAAGATTGGCATAGGTTATAAAAATATAATCTCAAAAGAGATGAATGTAAAGCTACATAGACTGGACCTCATGGCTTGGATAGGGGTTGTGTCCTTAATGAAAATAGTCAACAAAGATCAACAGTGGGGAGTGATATTTATTATTATGTTCATTTTAAACCTAAAATGATTGGCATAGATTATAAAAATATAATCTCAAAAGATATTGTAAAATTAATGTTGGAAATTGTGAAAAGCTGAATAAAGACCCAAGAACAATGAAAAAAAAAATTACAAACATTGCTAACACAAGAATAAGAAAAAAATCTTGGCACAAAAAGAGACCCAAGAAAAATGCAAAAGCGGTAATAAAGAAAAGTAGATTAATTCAGCAGGAAAATATTTAAAGAATTTTTTTTTTTTTTTTGTGAATGTAAACAGAGAGAAAAGATAGAGAATATTAAGAACATTGGCTAAAGACATGAAAGTAACCAAACTTTTGCCTTTAAATAAACATCACAAAGAGAATCATTTAGATTGGGCAAAGAAGTACATGAAAACTGATTTCTCAACAGTAATTTCTAGGGATAAATAAAGCTACACTGGATAAACACAGTGAAATGTTGGGTTTTTCATAGAAACAGTTACATGATTTAAAAGACACCAGTAGAGGTGGAATAATGTAAGTAATGTTTTGGGCTTTTCTTGAAGGAAGTAAAACTATTGATACTTTAAGGGTGATTGATACTACTGTAAAGTTAATACAAAGTAAAGAAATCCGCAGCTGACCTGGTGGTCACCAAATTTTTGTTACTCGGTCAAAGGTCATGAGTTGACCAAAAACTAAAAATGTTAAGAAACTAGACGAACAAAAGAGTGAAACAAAACAAGATAGAAATATTTATTCTATCAGGAACATCTTTCGTGCAAAAAATTTCAAGGAATTTTCTTAAGAGTATCAGTAAATAATAAAGAAAAAGTTGAACTTATTCTACTGGTGAATTTGTGAGTGAGTGAAGTATACACCACATCTACATCATGTGCATCTATTGCATGGTGCATTAACTTTAGAGTCCTATCACAACCTCAAACTGAAATGAAAAAGAATTAGCCTCTTCAGGTTGCCAGCATGCATATTTCCTGTCCTTTTCTTTTTGTGCATGCTCAAAAACTGAAAATTGGTTACTTCCACTGACAGTGTTTTTTATATATGCATGTCTGGCAAAAGGGTTTAATCTCAACTACAGTGACAAGATAAATGCAGAGAATTATTGTAAGACATGCTTTTGAGTGTTACAGGTCACAAACAATAAGTTTTAAAATAAAGAATATATTCATGTATGATAATACTTTGGTGGCATATCCATTGAAATAAAGCTTTGAAGTAGACAATATATTATGATGATTCTTTAAAAAGAACTTGTCCCTTGAACTAAAACCTAGGAAAAGACAATCAGCATTTGTCAATAATGATGCTTTAAAATACAATGTAAAATCATACAACCTACACCCAATATATTTTTGTAGAACCAGCATCATGAAAACATAATATATTGTATAAACTTCAAAAGATGAAACGGTGTTTAACAAATAAATATGCTTTTGTTAGATCTTAATTTTAAGATGGTGATATATACTGATTATATTTTGTTCATAAATTTGGTTGCTATTTTCATTTATGTCTTTGCTGTGAAGCTTAACCACAATAATTGTTTATTTCCATTAGAATTTTAGGCATAAATGAATTCTATTGCAAGAATATGTTAAGTGAGCATTTTAAAAATTAGATCAGCCTGTTCTTTTCAGCTTGTTAATAAACTTTGGTACTTCAAGATGTAATTTGTAGATGTGCACACAGTAATACAGGTGAGAAAATACCTGACATTTCTCTGTTAAATAAACCCCAAATATATATTACTTTATATATAAAATGGTTACAGTTTCTGAGAGAGAGCACATCATGTGACATGATCAACAGTTTCAAATAACACCAGTATTCTCAAAACCTCAGTCATGCTGACATGTGTCTTTATGCTAACAAAAACATTGACAGCTTATGATCAGTTTCATCTTCCATGTTTTATTTCCAATGTTTGGGTCAAGCTAGGATATGGGTTTCAAGCATTTGCCAATGTTTCCGCATGTCGGATTCACTTCCCCAAGCCTTTATTATCAAGAAGTCACCTTCATGACAAATCAACCATAGTGAGATTTCTATCCGGGTCTCATGGTTAGAATGTTAACATTCTAATCACTCATCCATACAACCATACAAGAAAAAATAAAAGAATTCTGTCAAAAGCCATAATCACTTATGTTCTGAGAAGACATGACATTAAAATAAATACAATTTATAAAATGTATTTGCATAGAAAGTATTTTACTTTAACATTTAACAGAAAATATAAAATGAAAAGACAGAACAAAATCTTACTAATAAGGAAACAATTTCAAACATAATGTCTATATTTTATCAACAACACTCGAAGCAATTCAAAGTGACAGCATTTATCTGCTGTCAAAGCCAAGTTTTCTGAAATATAATAAACAAGTATGAGATATTTGAAGCATAAGTTGATGCAGTCATCTGCATTTAATTATCTATATTTTGTTTATATTTTGTCTATATTAAACTTTTATGAATATTTCTGTTTGACATTCTAGGATGAGGAGTTATCATTATTTACATTATTTACACTTGGACTAATATCCTCATCTTTGTTGTTATTATCACCTGATTGCCTTATTTCTGAATTTCTGAGATGAGGAGTTATCATTATTTACATTATTTACACCCATACTGTTGTCCTCATCGTTTTTGCTATCATCACATCTTTGATTGTTATGCTATCTGACCTTCATTATGATCATGTGCTGTAACCTTCTGTGAATTTCAAACTAAACACTTTACTTAATTTATGGAAATAGATAATTCTTGTTTCTTATCTTTTATGAATCTTCTTTAAAATATTACTGCTTTATGTTAAAGTGTTACTTCTGGATTCTCTTTATAATATAATTATTCTTTACCAAAGTGTCTCCAATTTGTCTCTGAAAATAGGCTCCCTCAAAATCATAGGCTCATTGGAGTAATTGTCCACTGTCTTGGCCTGATTATAGACCATGATATCATTACCTTGTCTACCTCTACAGCTATTTCAGTCACCTAAAAAAAAACTAGTGTATATTGTAGCCTCCTCACTATTTAGAGGAGAATTATTTATTTTCTTTCTTCTTGTTTCATGTGCCATGTCTCTACAGGACAGTGATCATGGCTCTTCATAACTTCCTATCCTTTGTAGCTCTAAGCAATGTTTATCCCCTTACTATTCCTCCCAGTCCTTGTTCTGCCATCCATTTACACAGGCTCAGTAAATAGGTTGATCATAGCTCTTCACAACTTCCTATCCTTTGTATTTCTAAGCAATGTTTATCCTCTTACTATTCTTCTCAGTGCTTGCCATCCATTTATACAAGTCCATTAGGTAGATGTTTTTCTCTGTCCATCTTGCCTTCAAAGTGTCAAATTTTCCAAGGCTTCTTTTTTCATTATTTGTTCCAGAAATTTGAACTGATTCTTTCTAAGTACAAGTGCACTTTCTGTTGCCATTTTCCTTAAAACTTCCTTACTACTCACATGTTTAGTCTATGGTATTCTTTGCCTTCTTCTGTAGAATCATATCAAGTCATCTGTGAGGAAATCGTCCAGCATTCATTACCATGTAGGGAGAGTGATGTTGTACGGCAGTTCAACATTCTTATGAAAGAAAGAAAATGTCTTTAAAGAGATTTTTAGTTTATCTAACCATATCATATGAGAGTTTTTGCTGAATATTTCAAGCATTTTTCCTTTTAAAAATATATGTGCTGTAAGATTGGAGAATCTTACAGCACATAATGTTTTCAGCAAAAATCATCCTTTTCGACTATCTGCTGGTTAAAATATTATTGTATGTATTAATAAACTTAATTATTCAAATAATTTTGCCTCACATATGACTCCTAATAGATCTTCTATTTCCTATTCATTACTTACCATTGATTACAAGTAATTGCTTCAAATTAACACCTGTTGATTATGAATAATTAGCACTTGATTTCATTTGCTAACACTTCCATATTGAACTGATAATCAAATGAAGGCATCCTTGTTTGTTGTTTTGCTTTTTCTCTTTGCTGTCATTTGAATTGTGAGATCAAAACTGTCATTTTCTATGTATCACTGTGGTTCAAATAATGGGCTTGGAATCGTCAGACTTGATCTCTGCTATAGTATAGATCTGCACCTGGAATTGAAATACTGCTAGTATATTCATATCAGTGATGACATATCAGTCTTCTCAGATTGAAGTTGGCAGCCAGAGTGGAGGCTTATCTTGATGGAAACAACAACCATGTGTCTATGGCTGAAGCAAGCCTTAAAATCAAAGGAGATCAGCTGTGATCTTACCTGAAAAGGGTTGGTCTATTTTCCTCCAAGACATGCTAAGCAGTGACCCTACAATTGAGAGCAGTAAAATTTTTCTTAAAGCTGCTCTCTTCAAGGATTGTTCCTTATGCATATCTAAGACTCCATGCCAAATTTGAAGTTGAGGTTTAGTTTGCAGCATTTGCAAATGAAATTTAAAAATTTACTTATGTTGTGTTGGTGCAGTGTAATGTATATTGTACAAACGTACAATGATTATATTCAATTTTGTTTATTCACTAATTTTTTCTTCTTTCTTATCAGGTTAACTGGTCAATTTGCTATTGAGATGGTGACTATTAACAAAAGCAGCCATAGATCATGTATTGTTTGGCTCTGCAAGCGTTCTTCCATTAGACAAACTTACCTCAAAAGGCAAGATGTTAAAGAACTGCTGGTGATAAATATATGATGATGAAAGTTTGCAGAGGTTTCAATGATTATGAAGATGGCTGCCCAGGATTTTTCAGAAATATGAGAAAAAGCAATTGGGAATCGACAGACTGTTCCTCTTCTTAGCCAGAAATCTATTGAGGAAAAGTTGAGAAAATTGTACAGTAAAAGAATTAAAGTTATGAACAAGAATGCAGACAAAAAAGCTGTTGTTTGATATCTGTAGCTATTAATGTCCCTCTGTCTCCTGTCAGGATGTGAAGTGCAAAGTTAAGAAGTGTGACAGATATCACCTGGCCTGTAATTGTAATATAAAAAATCCCAAATGTGAGATGCAGTTGCTCCTTGACCAGTGAGGTGATAGGAAGATGAAAATTGAAGGGATTGACATGAAAATGACAATAATGTGGGACAAAGTGACACTAAGAGAGAAGCATGATAAAGACAGAGCCAGCAGACAGCTTGATCAAAGACATAGAGATCTGATATATGTTCTTTATGTTGAGGATAATTTGGATAATTCAAGAGATATCCCCCTTGTCTATACAGATGATGATTTTGTCCCAGATCCAAAAGCTCTGACAGACACCAACTAACAGAACAGGACAAGACTCCCGACACTGGCTGCTGCTTGTGACCAATACTTGATTAATGATTATGCTGGAGCTGTCAATTTATTGAACCACATAAACTACAAGATGCGAGACAAAAACAATGATTGAAGAGGCAAGAAATTCAGATGGCTAGTTTTGAAAATATGACATGTATTTTATATATGAAGTGTATTTTGATGAAAAGAAGACTGCCACTCGTGCAATGATAAAGAATGAGAAGACCAATAAATTGAGTTCGACGATGATGGTGCAAGATCATTATGTCATCATGGTTGAGCCTGGCAAGGAATATCTCACACATGTGACTCTAAAGACTGGACATGAAAAAAATATTGCCCAAACTATTCATGAGTTTTGGTGGAGAAAAATCTAACCCAGCAGCCCATTGTATATGTTGGTAGTGATGAGACTAATGTAAATGTTGGATCAGTAAATCAAGCAATTTACCATCTTGAAATGTTCTTTGGTCACTTACTCCATTATTTCATCTGTTAACTTCACAGAAATGTGCTGCTTTTCTGCACAGTTTTCTATCACAATTACACTAAACCAAATGGTCCTGAGCATTACTGTGGTCCCATTAGAAAGCAGATCAAGGAGCCTTTGTCCGAGCTGCCACTTGTTGCCTTCCAGCCAGTCAGTTTCACTGATTACCCTGTCCTGAATGAAGAAGTAGAGAAAGATCTATCGCAGGATCAGAAATACCTGTATAGAATTTATAAAGTATTTATTACAGGTAATATCGATGATGAGTTGGTTGCTATTGAGCCAGGTCCTCTCGGCATTTCAAGGGGAAATATTTTATAGAGTAGAATCCTCAGTCTGTATGTATCAGCATCAAGAGCCAGCAATAAGCTGAAAAGAAATGTCATTACAATGATAAAGTTCAGTGATCCAATGTCGTTCTACATCAAGATGAACCATTACATAACACACGTCTCAAGGAACATATTTCAATCCCTGCTATATATGAAAAACCTGAATAGTAAAGAGAAGACAATAATGAAGACTGTCCAGGGAAATGCATATTTCACCCACACAGATCAACTTCTTGCTATGTGTCCAGATGAGGATGTGACTGTTAGAAAAAAAACTGTCTCAATGGTAATACAAATGAAAGAAGAGAATCAGCTGATGGAAGAATACACTGGCAGATCTGATGATGGGTAGGAAAATTCTGATGCAGCTGTTGGTGGGAATTTATTAAACTACATTGGTGATGAGGAGGACAGTGAAGATGGAGATGGGAATGAGGATGTGATTCCTGCAGTCAACATGAGAAAATTGGTGACCCCCAAACTAAAGTGATAAGTAAAGAACTATCATTCCATTATTAACTGGATGACTGAGCCTCTTTATATTGCTTCTCTATCAGATCAACAGGTTAATGACATTCTTGAGACAACTTTAGTAGTGGTCAAGCAGCCAAACAGTACTCAGGCAGTCAAAAGAGGGATAAAAGTGATGACTGAAGCTTGCACTGACAGGATACAAAGCAACAGATGAATATATTAGACCAAGTTTAATATCTATGCAAAAGGGAGTCCTATATTAACAACATTGAAGTCCTATATTAACAACACTGAAGTCCTATATTAACAACATTGAATTCCTATATTAACAGCACTGAAGTCCTATATTAATAATATTGAAGTCATATATTTACAACACTGTCATCCAATATTAACAACATTGTCCTGTATTAAGAATGATGAAGTCCTATGTTAACAACATTGAAGTCCTATATTAATAACATTGAAGTCCTAAATTAATAACATTGTCCTATATTAACAACACTGAAGTTCTATATTAATAATATTGAAGTCCTATATTAGCAACATTGAAGTCCTATGTTAACAATAGTGAAGTCCTATATTAACAACATTGAAGTCCTATATTAACAACAGTAAAATCCTATATTAACAATGCTGAACTATATTAACAACATTGAAGTTTGATAGTAAGAACATTGTCATTCTATATAAACAACATAGATATAATATAGTACTATATTAACAACAGTAAAATCCTATATTAACAACACTTAAGTCCTATATTAACAACATTGAAGTCCTATAGTAACAACATCGTCATTCTATATAAACAAAATTGAAGTCCTATATTAATAACATTGATGTCCTATATTAAGAACATTATTTGAAGAGAGTCCTATATTAACAACATTGATGTCCTATATTAACACATTATTTGAAGAGAGTCCTATATTAACAACAGTTTTTGATTGAGTATAATTTTGCTAGCAATCAAACTTACACATTTTAAATATTAGGCTGCATAAGATTATTTTATTCTAATAAACTACACTTTTTGAAGCAAATGCAATTTTCTACATATATCTTAATTCTTCTGAAAATGTTTGACTGCTGGTAGTTGGCTTCTCCACAGATTTGCATTTTAAAGTATCATAATTGACAACTGATGCTTGTCAAATTCTGGACCTTACTTCCAGAGACAAGTCACAATATTTAAAAATCTTAACCACATCCAACTCACACAAAAATGTCTAAGGTATCATCTATATACAGGGTGAGGCAGAGAGGATGGACATCTTTGAAAGAAGCAGCCATTTCAAAAATGTCCACCCTCTCTGCCGTATCTTGTATAATGGTTTTCTCAGATCAATGATTAAAAATGACTTCAAGCAAATCCAACAGCTGCAACAACTAAAATGGATAGCACATGTAACTGGAAGGGAAAATTATGATTTAATTAAATATTAACTTTCCACAAAACCAAAAACAAAAGGTTTGCAAGGAAACTCCCATCAATACTAGAAAGAGCAATAAATGAATTGATAAATCTAATTTATTTGCAAAAATTCTTTTAAAAAAGATTTTATAAATTTTAACTAACAGCAACACTAAATGTTTGGTCAATGAACACCAAATATTTCCTGCATGAAAATGGTGAATTTGATCATTAGCATCACCAGACACACATCTAAATCCGAAATTTCCTTCAAAATCTATCTTATATATCTATAATATCTTTCATCTTTCATCCATGCTTAGAATATTGCTGCCACATATGGTCCAGTGCCCCTGCTATTTACCTTGAGCTCCTTGCAATATTACTGGTCTTGATCTGGCAGCTCAACTTCAGTTACTTTCTCACTGCCATAAGGTTACCTCTCTGTATCTTTTCTCTAAATACTTTTATGGTAATTGTTTGAATGAACTCTTTACTATGGTACCTAGATTTTCACTATAGTACCTAGACTTTTTTAAAAATTTAAGCAGTACTAGACTGGCTGCGAGATCTCATCAATTTACAGCTGAGCTGGCTAGATGTAGCTGTAACTTCTATGCTAGCAGTTTCTTTTCTTGCATTTCTTGCTTGTGGAACTGCCTTCTGGCTCAATGTTTTCCAGCCAACTTTAATCTGCAAAAATTTTAATGCAATATCAATAGCTGTCTACTATCCTCCTGATTACTCTTTTTCTCTTTACACTCATTATTAATATTTCTGTTCCTAATTCTTCCACACTCAGTAAACACCTTGTGTCTTAGTGGCTTTAGTGCCTTACATAGGGTGAGCTGCTATCCATTACCTCACCATGCTTACTTCAGTCTTCATACAACTGAAACATAAATAATATGACATTGATTGTGCTCATCTTGAAATTTTCTCTTAGTTGATTATTTACTAAGAGGAATTAATTAAACAATTTAGTATAAATTCTATGGAACTCTCCATTCTTTTCATTCAACTCATGGAAACATTATTAAACACTGTGTCTTTTTTTTTCTCATCTAAAATCACGCTCTTCTCTAAGTGTTGAAAAATATTGGAATATTGTCAATTATTTTGTTTAATAATAATAATATAATACTAATAATAATATAATAATAATAATATAATACAGTGTAACCCGGATATAAGAGACCCGGATATAAGAGAAACCCGGATATAAGAGAGATTTTTTCTGGTCCCAAATTAGAGCCTGTGTTAATGTATATAAAATAGACCAAACCCGGATATAAGAGAAACCCGGATATAAGAGACTTCTTCTCCTGTCCTGACAACTCTCTTATATCCGGGTTACACTGTAATAGTAATAATAATAATAATGTCAATTTAAAGATTGTCTTTATATGTGAACTTGAAATAAATTTTAGTCTGTAAAAATGAAAATATTTTTAATGCACTCTTATACAGCATAAAAAAACTGAAAAACTGCAAATATAATATTTATTTTTTGTATATTTATTGTCATACCATACCTATGGACTATAATGGGTATGTCCTAATCTGTATAAATACATTAGAATATATTGTATATGGTAGTCATTTGCACTCAATGTGGGATTCACTTGCAATTCACCTTGATTCACTTCTAGCTCACCACTAGCAATTGATTACTTACTACACACCATTGGCAAATCTTGTATGTTGTTTCTGTTATAAATATTACCATTCCATTTCCAACCTTCATTTTGGTTATTCTTATTCAGTAACCTTTTCTTAGGTTACAAGATAAGAGCAGATCAGGAGTGCTGTGCACCCCATATTTGGCTATTTTGCCAATCATGTCCCAATTCCCATAAATACATTGGTATATAATGTATGTTGTCTTCCACTTGGGATCCACTCGCAATTCACTTCTAGCTCACCACTAGCAGTTGATTATTTACTACACGCCGCTGGCGAATCTTGTATGTTTTTCCTGTTATAAATATTATCGTTCCATTTCCAATCTTCGTTTTGGTTATTCTTATTCAGTAACCTTTTCCTAGGTTACAACATTTATTTCCTTATTCTAGAAGTTCTTCAGATGAGCATCATTATTTTTGTTGTTTTTATAACTACATCTTGGCTGATTTGTTCTTTGCCCTTTCTTCATTGGACATAAGGGTTCTAATTAAAGATAGATCTATATTACTATTTTGTATTGATCTAAGTGATATATACTTTTATACTATTGTTTACCCAATACTCGAGAGTCACTCAAGGTAGAGAGTTAATGAATGGAGTTGTTGCTGGTAAGTAAAAGGAGGGAGTAAGAATTGTATATATGAGGTTATGTAGGATAGGTAATGGCTGACCCTAGGCTTGAAGAGATTATTATTAAAGTAAAGCATTTCTTGGGAGTGTTTTCTACAAAGAAACACTTCTTGGGAAGAAGTGGTCTTCTGAGTGGATCATCGTTCTTACTAATGAAATACGAAGGGAATGATGATGAGTCACTCTGCTGTACATGGCAATGGTAGATCCCAACTAAGGAATGTAGTTCATCTGAACATCTGCCATGAAAATGGTAAGTAAAAGGCTAGCAGTATTTTTTATGTGAGGAAATTTGTTGTAGGGTGGAACATAATTCATTACTCACAAGGCCACTGTTGAGATGTTGGGAGTGTTCCCGTGTGCGTGTGTTGAAATAAGGAACAAACACATATGTAGGGAAAAATACTGGTATATTTGAAGAGGTATTTACAATAGAGTGATTAGTAGTAACAAACGTAGGTTAGTAGTAACAATCAGCAAGAGTCTACAGTCCAATGGTATCTTCTGATCGAGAGACGGAAGTGAGATGGTCACCTGATCTCTTAGATCTCCTGATCTCATGATTACCCCTGATCTCTCTAGCACTGTCCTATATCGTAGATAGATCAGTCCATTATCATCAGAAGGTGGGTGGCCCCAGCAGCCACATAAATTCTTTTGAACTCTGTCATGACAAGCAAATGAAGACTGGGCAGTTCCAGCACAGTTATCCCAGCAATATTCTAATTTTGGTCTGATCTGGACATCTATGAGGAGGCATGTGTTCTTTGGTTTTAATCCTTATCCTTCTTTATCCACTACTCGTAAAGTGAGGAATGGACAGTTCCAACTAAGGTATAGCAGCAATACCCAATCTTTGGTCTGATCTGTCTCTTGTAAAGATAAAACATGGCAGAAGATGTCAAGTACTTTCTGGAGCAGTACAAGAAACTGACCATTTTTCCAGTGTCGTTAGCAATTTATCATATATAACAGTTCGACTTGAACCCAAATAGATGTTCAAGGCAAAGAACTTCATTGAGAGTACCTGAAAATATTAAAATCTCTCTCCATTTTCTTGTCCAAAATTGAGGTAAAAGATAATGCCTGCCTTCAAAACAAAATATGAATTCTTAAAAGGAAAAAGAATTTTTGTCGGAAAAACATATTTTCTATTTTTTAATGGCTCTTCAGTCAGTTTTTCCATTAATTCAATCAGTTAAGTGCCATACGTGATACAGTTGGGCAATCATGTATCAAAAGGTACATGACTGACAAGGCAGATTTTTTCCCACAGTAAGTTTCCATTTCTTTCTGCAGTAGACTGTTTGCCAACCAAGGCTAAAGAACCCTGTCCTGCTATTCAACCCATAGCTAGGAGGAGAAAAGATGGATTCATACCATTCCCAAGGGTTCCAGTCAATTCCATTAATTACAGAATCTTAAAAAGATATAAACTGTAATTCATAATTATGTCACATCTTTTTAAAAAGTGTTTTCTTGGAAATGAAATAATTATATTTATATCCAGAGTCAGAGCATGATTAAGAATTTACACACTAAAATTAGTTCATGTCATTTTCACAGGTGGTGATGGTGACTAAATAATTTTCTGGTGTTTGGCCCCTCTCAATTCTCAGCAAAACTTTGGCAACAGGATTTTTTTTATGAACAGTTCACTACAATCTTTTTAGTTTTTGAAAGAGTGTATTTCTAATTGCCATTTTGCATCTCTTTAAGATAACCATCTCATTTCTCTCCCTTATTTCTCATTTCTAGTTTTATCATGAATAGAAACTCAGAATGAGAAATCAAAGAGCTGACTTTGAATTCTAGTTGAGTTCCTTACATTCACTTACACTCAAATAACCTTGGGAAAGATATGAATCCAAATCTGCCTCCCATCTATGGGTTAAATAATAGGAAATGTATCTGGAAAAATCATTTATTCTCAAACAAATTGTTCATGCAATATTCACTCACAAAAAAATTCTTACAATTCAAAATAGGTTTCAGGATTTAAATAATCCACAAAGGGTTGATAACCTATAAAAAATAAGTCAATCACTCAAATTCCTTATTCTAAATTTTCCTACACAATCTAAATTTATTCTTGTCCCTATTTTTGAAGTCACCCATCAAAATAGTGTCATTTTTTACCCATCAATAATGCTACTGAAACCTTTTAATTTCTTCATCAGAACTTTTCAAAGTTGGTGCATACACTTTATTTAGTATTCATAAAAATAGTAGAAGACATTCTGATTCATAGCTTAAAATATGGAATTATCCAAGCAAACTGAAATTCTCATTAAGACTTTTGCTTTCATATTCTTGAGGAATGCATGACCTCAATCCTCCCTGGGTCCAGTCTCAGTGACAGTTATTTCAGTTATCCTCTTATAATTATGAATGATCTACCTTACCCCATATTTTTTTGCAAATGTAGTGGCTACATAATGGTAGCTACATCTATTTTCCATCTTGAAAGATGGAGTCTAGCGTCATAAGCAAATGGAAAATAGGTCCATGAAACGGCAGAAAATATTAATATTTACACTATTTGTATGTGGACTAGGGTCCTTATCTTTGTTGTTGTTATCACAACTTTTCGGCCATTGTGATCTCCAGCCTTCATCAGGATTATATCAATCCAGGTAACCTACAGGGAATTCTGAACTGAACCTTTTATTTAATCTGGGGATAGACTTCTTGTTCCACTGTCCATATCGAGGGATATCTTGTCTAGTTCTTATATTTAGTACTGCTCAGTTATTAGTTATTTGTTTTCACTAAGTTCAAGTACACACTTCCCGGCCCAGAGATTGAACTCCTAATTACGATGTCACAAAATTCACTAATTAACGCTTTAATCCACTAGGCTGTTGCCCCGAGGGACTCAATGGAAACTGGGTGAGCAATAACTAAAACATAATAAATAAGAACTAGACAAGTTATCCATAGACATGTCAAGATATCCATTTCTTACGGGAATATTACCTCGGTTTTTCTGAATTTATTTCTTACGGTAGTATTACCTCGGTTTTCATGAATTTATTTCTTACGGTAGTATTACCTCGGTTTTCATGAATTTATTTCTTACGGGAATATTACCTCGGTTTTCATGAATTTATTTCTTACGGTAATATTACCTCGGTTTTCATGAATTTCTTTCTTGCGGGAATATTACCTCGGTTTTCCTGAATTTCTGGAATGGATTATCCCTGATAATCAAGGTTCTACTGTAGTTAAAATGGAGAAAATATTGAATCTGTAACTTTTGAGTGATTTCATGTGCCGTTTATTAAGTTAAAATATCAAATTTTAGCTTTAATCTGAAAATCCTTATTTTTCTTGACAGTTGTTCTTGTTTTCGTTTTACTGACCTATTCCGTTGAACTTGCTAACTTTATTAATTTCTTCCCTAAATCTAAAAAGAAGAAAATTGAAGTGATTAACAAGTGAGAGTTGAAGTTTCCAATTAGAATTAAGTTTCCTTTCTGTTTCTAATTATAAACAGAAAAATGAAAATTGCATGAGGAAAAAAGTAATTAATTGATTACGATTTCAAGATTAAATCCGTCATTTCTGTTGTGTTATCATAACTGGTTATGCAACCTAAAAATGGCACAAAATATCTTTGCATTAGATTTACCACCATAGGACCAATTAGGATCATGGGTGGGGTAGGGTGTGTGGTTTACATCTATCTTGAAAGTTTGATTTTGTCTGTCTGTAACCCTTTAAATAGCGGAATTGATGCAAAAAAAACCCAAGTAATTGCATTGGCAACATTAAAATATTAATCAATGCAAGAAATATTCACATGATTTGTAACGGAATAATATTTTCCAATCTGAATTGATGCTGAACTTAAAAAAGAACTTGTTTTGCAAGAAAGCTAACTAGTAAATGTGCAGCTGGGTGTAATGGATAACATCTGGGAATAAGTTCTAATTCCAGTCAGGTTCGTTACATACATTTATGTGTAAATACTCTTGGGAAAGGTATGAATTCATCTCTTCTCCGTCAGCTATGGGTTAAATAGCAGGACAGATTGGGAGCTATAGCCTTGTTTGCCAACCAGCCTATTGAAGGCAGTAACAGCCTACTGTGGAAAATCTGCCTACTCAGGGAATGAATCAAAAGAGACATGATCGTTTTTTAAACTATTGATGGATAATTATTTATTTATTGGCATATGAATGAAAAAGTTGAGAAAATGTTTTTTTTTTCATCATGAGATTCACAGTTTCCTGGTGTTATAGAGAATAGAGCTTATGTAGATATAAAAGTGGACACTGACGTCAACACCAAGTGGAAAGTTTATTTGGTTTGACAATTGCATTTCAGCATGAAACAGGCTGTTAATGCTGGGTGATGACATAAATGTCCACTTATATACATATACACACCATTAAACCTCCTAGGCTGGTTGCCATCCAAGGCTATATGACCCAGTCTCTCTTGTTATTTACCCATAGCTATGAATCCATCTCTTGTCCATACATTATTGTTAAGGTTATTAGCAAATAAATGAATGTAATGAATTCGACTGGAATTTGAAAGTGGCTCTGAAATTCCTCAATTTAAGCCTCAGTCCATTACTCTACCAGGCATCCTACTTTTACCAGCAGTAATGTCTAAATACACACTCACCAGAAAACACACACTCTCTCTCTCACTATCTATCTATCTATCTCTCTCTCTCTATATATATATATATATTTATATATATATATATATATAAAAGCTCAAACACTAATATTCCATGGTTATAATTTATTACATTGGAATCGTAATCACGATCCAATTCATCAGACCTACAAATTCCTTCAATTCATCAGATCTACAAATTTGTAAGTCTGATGAATTGGATCATGATTACGATTCCAATGTATTAAATTAAAACCATGGAATATTAGTGTTTGAGCCTTTTATATTATATTCTTACTCTGTCCTGGAAATTGAGTTCTACCTGGATTCTATCCTCTTGGGAATTTATATATATATATATATATATATATATATCCTTGACTGACCAGTCTGCTAAATTCTGTTTGTCTTTGCTGGTGACAGCATTTGACTGTTTTAGTAGTGAAATGTCACCAACCCATTTGCTTCGGTAGGCTGATTATTGAGCCCTTGCAGATTTTGAAATTCAGAATTATCCTTTTCCTAAACTGGTTGCCAACCAATGCTAGATAACCCAGTCTGCCCTGCTACTTAACCCCTAGAGAAGAGGAGGGACAATCTTTTCCAAATGTATTTCTGTAAAAGTGAATGCAACAACCTTGGTCAGAATTTAAACATGGCATGCTGATCCCACTTTCTGTAATAACTGCTATGCTATGTACACACACACACACACACACACACACACACACACACATATATATTATATATATTATGAATTAACTGGTTTAAAATATTTTTTGCTACACAGTAATAACCATGTTTCAAATTTTTGAAACATGGTTATTACTGTGTAGCGAAAAAAACATATTTTAAACCAGTTAATTTATAATATTTATGCTCTGTAAATTTACAATGAGCACTGTTTTGTAAAAGTAAAAATAAAAATATCATTAAGAACACTGGATTATATATCTTACTGCTCTTTTTTTATATATATATATATATATATATATATATATATATATATATATATATATATATATATATATACATACAGAATGCATGTGTGGTAATAAAATAAACACACCCATCGCCTCTCTCGCTTGTAACCATCCACTATAATAAAATAAACATTTTCAGCACTAAAATTGAATTAATCAAGGTTTCATAAGCTTGTAATAAGAGTTGCCACTATATTACAGCAAGCAGTGTCTTTAAATATACCGGGTGTAACAGCAAAATTGTCCAGATTGTTTAACAGTATGAGATAATTGTCCATCCCACAAAAGGTTTCATATCTAAAAAAACTACTAAACTAAATTGAGTTTCTTTTTCCCAGGTTTACAGATAAGGTATTTAGCTGTCTTGGTACCATTTGTCATAAGAATCACTGATAAACCATTTGAGTTATTCATCTAGAAAGAGAAAAAGTTAAAATCATTTTGTGCCAGACCCACTGTCTTCCCAACTGAGCAATGGTGAGAGGAAAAGATCATTCAGGCCTTCAGTAATTGTACCAACATTCATACTCCAGCTTTCATCTTAAAAGTCCATTCAAGAACCATCAAGAGAATGGTGAATAAGTTTATAAAAGAATGAAGAGTAGAGAGAAAAACAGGATCAGGAGGTCACAACAGGAAGAGGGATCATCATTTCAACTTAGTGCTAAATACATTCTTATTGTTCAAAAAGTTCAATAGTTTTATAAAAACCTTGGAAAATTCTAGATCAGTGTCCAGGACAGAGTAAGAATATAATATGAAAGCTCTAGCGAATCAGTAGTGATTTATGCATCTGAAAATAATTCATATTTATCTGTATCTCACTCATTTAAACTGTTATTTAACTCCTCTCTTTAAAACTCCTCTCTGTTAAATTTTAATCCCCACCTTCACCTTTAGGCCTTCCTGTTCTTCTTTCTTCTATTACACCCCTCTCTCTAGAGCTTTCAGACATTTCCCTCTCACACTTGTTTCCCACTCCCACACATACACTCTCACTAAAATTTTGCCTTTTATACCCGGAGTTATATTTTCCAATTCCTTTTTGAATTTGTAGGTCTGATGAATCAGATAGTGATTATGATTCCAATGTAATAAATTATAACCATGGAAGATTAGTGTTTGAGACTAATATATATATATATATATATATCTGGCCACTTGTATTTGAGGATACCTGTCTACTAGGGCAGCTACCCAATCCCTAACACAGACGCTTGCTCAGGCACATCTGTATTTGTTCAACACCCACAAAGCCCACCTGTGGTTTATACTGCAACTATACTGAGCATGTCTTAGTTACAATTTCTGGGAGAGAGTGTGTGATCAAACATTTGAACAAGGCCAGCACACTCAAACCCCTGGCCACGATGACTTGTGACTTTGTGCTGGAACAACTATCAACACCCCCACCCAAGGGTTCAGTCTACACAATTTCACCAACAAGGCTTGGGTCAACCCCTGGTATTGTTTTCAGGCACTTCCCAAGGGTGCCGCATGCTGGAATCAACCCCTCCAGTCTCATTCCTGATGCATCAACCATGGTGAGAGTTTCAAACCCAAATCTCATGATCAGAATGTCAACGTTCTAACCACTCAGCCACACGCCCATACATATATATATATATATATATATATGAATAAAAATGACAATAGGAAAACTGGTAATTGCGGTATTTATCGATCCACCCATGAGGATTGAATGTGGCACAAGGCCGGTTTAATGTGGGTATCTCCGAGCCCGTAGGCTCAGCCAAAAATATAGCCTTTGAACCCGCCTAGATGGGTTCAGGCCCTGTCTACCTCCTCGGACAAAACCTTGCCCTTCGGCAAAGCTTCGTCTGGGTTCCTCTCTGCTAATGCAGAGATTTCGACAGACGTCGCTTACAGTCAAAGACTGTATCACGACGCAGCTAGACTCAGAGGAAAACTGGTAATTGCAATTACTAGTTTTCCTATTGTCATTTTTATTCATAAATATTGTCTTCTCTACTGGTGAAATCGGAGAAATTTATATATATATATATATATATATATATATATATATATATATATATATATATATATATATATATATATACACTAATGAAATGAGAACAAATCAAATATAAATTCAAACATTCATAACATTAATGTAAAAATAGGGCTTAATACAACAATAGAGCAATAATTCTTTATTATAGGATAATACATGAAGGTCACATGGAACAGTGGATAAAGGCATTAGTTTGATCCAGTGACAGGACCCAAAGAGTGTGAGTTCAATACCTGCTTAAGTCAGTGGAGAACTTTCAGAGGGAAATTATTACATATTTACATATGCTCTATCTCTGATATTGAGCACTTTAACTCATAAATAGAGTATATTTTAAAACTATATTTTATCACACACTAGCAGTAGAGCCCGGCGTTGCCCGGGGATGTAACAGTAAGAGATAGATCAAGTATCGACCATCATAAAGACTGAAAAATAAAAATTAACAAAAATTATTGCTTAAGGTTGACAGACACGCATGTCTTAATTAGTTTTTTTTTTTTGTTTTTTTTTTACGAATTGGTCAAACCCAAACTCAAACAAAAACATTGTTTTCAATCGTTATGAGTCTACTGATTGAATAGAATTTTATTATAAACAATTGTCTTGTAAATGGAATTTTTAAAGCATTCTGAATGTAAAAATAAAGAAAAAAGTGTGCAAGACAATAAGAAACACTATCTGCCAAAAAAAGTGAAGTTTTGTTGAAATCGGTTGAAAAATGTAGGAAATCCGATCCCGTATATAAACGAACACATACACATACACACAAACAACCTGGGTTGTATAATAAGTATAACCTGATATGAGTTGTCCCCCTTTCATTCTCGAAACAGCAATGCCTCTTAATCGTGTTTTCAAATTGATTTCGTGCAAAAACAATTGTGTTTTTTCAATTTTTGGCACTGTCAGAACCACCGCAAGGTAATTTTACGTAGTCCTGTGAAGTTTTGTTGAAATCGGTTGAAAAATGTAGGAAATCTGATCCAATATATTCAACAGACACACACACACACACACACAGACAACCTGGGTTTTATAATAAGTATGATAAGTTGTAGCCTCTGTTTGTTATCGAACTTCTCCTAGGGTTTTGGAGATAGAACCCCATAACCATATATATTCTGAAACTACATTACCGAGGGTACTTGGATAAGTATATTTCATTTTGATCAAAGGGGGCCCCCGGGGGCACAAAACCTCACAGAATTTTTTTCTGTTTGATTAAAGTTAAATTTAAATTTGAACAAGGAAATGGCTCATATCCAAAATATAAAAGGTTTGGTTTGGTTTGTTTTACTGCATATCAACCTCAAGAAGTTATTTAATGCCGACAAAATTTTTTATTACTAGTAATATGTTTTTAGCTCTTTTTCTTATTGTTGTCCTTGTTCAAGATTTTCTCTGGATGAAGGATATTTAGGTCTTTTGGCAAGTTGCCATTTGTTCTACCTACAGTTTTCCTTTTTCTTTAATAATTTTCTTTTTCTAAATATATGTATATAATTATTTATTTAAAAATTATAACATATATATGTTATAAAATTATATATACTTGGTTATATATGTATATATATATATATTATTGGTTTAGAACAAAAGTTTAAAGTGTTTTAATTGAATTTCAAAGACAATACTTAGATATTTATAAATATTTTATTTTATTCAGGCAGCTTCATGATTCCATCCTCCCAGGACTTTTATCACTGTTGAACTGGTTCAAGTGTTTTTTTTTTTCAAACATCCAAAGTATTGAAGTTGTTCCTATTAACAGAATTTTGTAGGGATCAAAATCGTAAGTTGTAGGACATTTCATGATTTGGTAGGAATGATTGGATTTAATCAAACAAATCATCCTGTAAGACCGTAGCCTTGAAGCTTACATAGAAGACCAGCATGCCAAACTCTGTCAAATGCATATGAGGTTTCTGGATCCACAGATCAAGCTTCACCGTTATTATCAAGAGCTTGATATACAAATTCAGTGACGGCTGTAAGTGTGTCAGAGGTAGACCTGGTAAAATGGAAGCCATATTGTTTGTCAGAGAGTAGGTTGTTGTGAAGGAGTAAATTATTAGGAATTATTAGGTATTATTTGTGTTGGTTGTATGAAAATAAATTTCTCTGCAAACATTTCACTTTGGGTATGGCACAAGGCTATCAAATCCAAAATATAAAACAATGATATGTTTTTTAGAAATAACAAAACATTTTTATATCAACAATATACAAAACGGAAGAATGAATTTACTCAGGTAATTTAAACTGAGTTGCAAATTGTTACAAAGTGTATGCTAATATGTAGCATTTATGCTTAATAATATAGCAGGAGTTATTTACCTTTAACTTGAAATTCTTAAAGCCTTTTAAGAGAAAATCTGAACTCACAGAAGAGATTTCAGTTCATGAAATAATGTTCAGTCTCAGTGAAAGAAATGTTCTTTGATAAAAAGTGTTATAGACTAGAAAGTTTGTATGGGAAGAGTTCAATAAAACTTGTTTAGTGAAAGGAAATTGTAGTTTTTACTTGCAATATCAAGAAATTGTTTGGTACTAAAAATGGAGTTTTTAAACATCTGAATAAAATTTAGTGTAAATAAATTGAAATAACTTGCCGCTTAAATTTTTCATTGAAGAGAGATGAATATGAATGAGAAAATTCCGGAAAGCTGAGATTATGTTGAATCAAAACTTATAGCTCCAGAAGATTGTGAAGTAATATTTCTTGATAGTGAAAAACTGGTAAGAGTTGAAAACTTTAAGTTAAATTCTTAACTGATGTGGCAGCAATGTATACTGTTGACTTTCAAAGGGTCTCACTAGTAAAAGCTGAAAGTTGTATTCCCTCAGATGGCATGTTTGTTGCTGAAGAAAA
>CAHIKZ030000345.1:445000-465000 GCA_903632075.3 Acanthosepion pharaonis
AAGTATACATCCTGTGGCTCTTTCTGCTATCATTCTGAGCATAAATATCACATGACTTGTTTCAATGTCTTTAACGAATCCATACTGTTCTTATCTTATTTTCTTTTTAACTCTACACTGTTCACTCTTCATTAGAATATGGATGATAAGTTTTGTTATGTCTATATTTTTTTTTGTAACTAATTCTTGTTAAATGACTTATGTACCAACATTGTTCACCCCTCTTTCTGACTTTTTTATTCTTTTTTTTCGCATAATGATCAAAATCGTAAATTTTATTTGTTAATCTCACATGTTAATTTTACAAGGTTAATCAACAGATTTAATCGAATTTTCTAAGTTTACTCATTCAACTTGTTTTAAACAACATTTATTTTCGTTTTAACATGCTGATTAAGTCGTAATTTATTATTTTAATCGTAAATCAATGTAAATTTCTAATTGTTTTAAGGTTGCATTTTTTATTTATTTTATTATTTTTATTTCATTTTTTTCTTTTATTATTTTTTTTTTCTTTACTAACAGTAACTATCAGTTAGGGAGATGAAATTTGAAAAAAGTAAAAAGTAAAAAAAAACCAAAAAACAGAAACCTTCAGAGTGTCTGACAAGTATCCATATAAAAAAGAAAAAGTAAATAATCCCCCGTAAACAACTTAAGTAGAGCTCACACCATTGCGATTGGCTGTTGGTCAATTTCCAATCAAATGCATGACTATTATTGACTTGATAAAGAAAATCAACATCAATAAAGATGTTTAGCATTATGAATTTAATTCAAAGTCAAGACACAATATTAAAATGGATGTAAATTTGTGGTGATTTGATGTCAAAATTAAAAAAAATTTCAGCTTTTGATTCCACATAAACTGTACAAAGTAATCATCCATCATATTGTGATTTGTTGGTCCATATTGTTGGTCCATTTGTTGGTTCATATTGTTGGTCCATATTGTTGGTTCATTTATTGTTCCATAGTGTTGGTCCATTTGTTGGTTCATATTGTTGGTCCATATTGTTGGTCCATATTGTTGGTCCATTTGTTGTCCCATATATTGCTTTGATTTCTGATTTGAATCTTTGTCACATAACTTCCACGTGATTTGTGGTTGGGAAAGTACAAAAGTGTAACTGTGCCAAAGATTTCTGGGAAGCATTACAATACAAACTGTTGGTGGTAATGTTAACAAAATCAAAGTTTGAAAGAATTATGAAAGTTACAGAATCTAAAGGAGTCCATCTTAATATGTAAAATAATAAAATAATCTATTCAGGCATATGTTGGTTGATTGATTTGTACTTGTAGCTTATCAACCCTTTGTGGGTTATTTAACATTGAGATGTATTATAGGTTGCATGATTAATTCATTTTTTTTTTAATGAGAGAATATTGCATGAATAATTTTGTTCAGATAGCAATGATTCCTCCATATGGGATATTGTGTTGAGAGATTAAAATTTATGAGGCACTTTGATTGCATAATAAAATCTGACCACCCAACCCCCACAAAAACAAGTTTATTATGAATGATATTAAATCAGGATAGATATTATAAGGGGAAGCTCAGTTGATATAATGCTTACATGGATATTACAATATCTGGAAAAATTTACTAATATCAGCTGAAATATATCAATTTTATTGTGAAAAATTAATATGCATAATGAAATGTGATATATTGTATAGATAGATAGATATGGACAAACATATATATATATATATATATATATATATACATTGAAGAAATTATAAGACAAAATGGAAAACGTTTACTTGTGACATGTTTCATCTATTAGGACTTCATCAGACTCGCTTTGGTGACTTTGTTATGACTACATATTCGCCGCATGAATGAGAGATGCTGGTAGTCTGAAAATTTTAAAGAATTTTTTAAATAACTTTTTTATTTTTTCAATCTAGCCAAATTCATCAATATTCTTTGTCTTTCCATCAACTTTGTTTTTAAACATCCCTTATTGTCATAACAGAAAATCTGCCAATGAATGATGAAACATTGTATGAACCCGGATGAACGAGTGATTAAAACACTTTATAGACATTTATGTCTTAGTTAATTATTTTCACTTTTAATTAGAGTAACTGTTTCTTGATATATAAAAAATGTATACTGTTATCTCATATATATATATATATATATATATATTGAAACAAAGTAATATATATATATATTGAAACAAAGTGATATATATATATATATATATATATGTGTGTGTGTGTAAGAGAAAGAACAAATGGTGTAAAAAGCGACAGTTCATAACATTTAATTTTTAAAAAAAAGTGCTCAAAACAATTTAGAGCAAAATATTATTATAATATTTTTATTATAAGAGATTATAATAAAAACCATTTTAAATTACTACACAAAATCTTTCATGTTTCAATACTATGCCTCTCTTTCCTCAGGTGATGGTTGGTGACAGGTGATAAAATGATTTTTTAGGGAAATATAAAAGCAAATCCTACCTCTTTTCTGAAAGTTATAGGGGTGGAATAAGGACAGAATTAAAAATATACTTGTGGGTATGTCTCATTTAACCAATTGAAAGTCAGATCTAGGCTAAATAGAAAAATAAGGTCTGAGGGTGGAGATGGGTGAGTTATTTTTCCATGTCACGATAAACCAGCATGTAGACATGACATATATATATATATATATATATATACTCGACTCCCCCGTCAAATTCGACATATGAGGGTCAAGCAGATCAGTTCCCAGGAAACCGACAGCCTGACAACACCACATGAGAATTGATTATAGTGGTGAAGGTTTCACACAGGACAAACCACACTTTTTGAAGTGTTGAATACAGAGACCTGGTGCAATACGTGCCACAAGATCCCCAAACGACCCTCCGCAGGTTTTGAATTCAGAGTTGTCCTTCTCCTAGACCAGTTGCCATCCAAGGCTATAGAACCTAGTCCGCCCTGCTATTTACCCATAGCCGGAGGGAGAAGAAGAGGATTCACACCTTTCCCAAGGGTATTAGCATGTAAGTGAATGTAATGGATCTGACTAGAATTGAACTCAGCTCTCCGATTCCTCAATCCAAGCTGCTATCCACTGTGCCTCCTCATATATATATATATATATATATATATATATATATATATATATATATATATATATATATATATATATATATATATATATATATTAAGAGTGAAACAAACTGTTATATATTTATTTAGATTGAAAGATAAGTATGAACAGACAAATCGATCAAAATGGTTATAGATTCTTGTACACATCCATCTTTCTATATAATTCTTTAAAAGTAAATGAAAGTGAAATGAAAACTAGGAATCATGGGAAAAATACAAATATAATCAAGAAATATGTCTTTGATTTGTGCATCATTTTCTTGATTTTCTTATGTTTTTATTTCTGCACTTTATTGTCTACATTTTTTTCTTTTCATTATCAAATCTATTTTTATAAATAGATCTTTTGCTGCTATCATTGCACAAATCATCAGCATTAATTTCTTCTCCTTCCTTATTCATCTCTCTGCTTCCATTCTGATCACATAATTTTATAAAAATCTCATCTATCAAATATCAATCTTGTTATCTGTCTTGGTCTCATTCTTAAAATTTTGATATTTATTATTAAATTATTTATTATTTAAATTATTTATATTCAAACTACTGTCCTTATCTTTGTTGTTATCACAATATTTTGGCTGTTGTGATCTTTAACCATCTTCAATTGTTTGCCAATCTGGTACCCCAGGGAATTTCAAACTCAACCCTTTATTTAATTAGTGGTGGTAGATTGTTCTCATTCCACTGCCTATGTCTAGGGATCTTTCATTGTCACAATGTGGGATACTTAAAAAGAAACAGAGATAAAAAGAAAAACATTGGGTAATTGAATAAGATTGGATGTGACAAAATGAACCCTAGAAATTTTTTAAAAATTTGGAAACTTAAAATTTAAAATTTAGCTTTCCTTCATTTTTAGCATTTCCACTCATTGCACAAATATAGCTAACATTTACCTTTGTAATCCCCCCACTCCCCTCTGCATATATAATTTCATCAATTAAAACATTACTTCAGTTTTATGAAATCCTTATGTCATTCAATATAATATCTTGTATAAATTTCTATATATCAGAAAAATGTTGAGTAATTGAATGACAAAATAGAAAAAAAAAATCAATGCAATGCGTTTTGTCCTCTAAAAGGACTTCATCAGACTAAAATAATATCCTTATTGATATTGATGGAATTAGATATATGTAGGTTGAATTATAAATGTAAATGCTGATTATAATTATGTACCGAGGAGAAATGCTGGAGATAAAGGAATGTTTTAAATTTTAAATTTCATTTTCAAATAAGATCAGCTAATATCAAAAATTTTAAAATTTAAGATTTTAAAATTTAAAATTTTTTAATTTAATTTTAAAATTTAAAATTTAAATTTTAAAATTTAAAGTTAAAATTTTAATATTTAGTGTCACAACATCTTTAGCCTTTCTCCTTGGTGCATAATTTTAATCAGCTTTTTACATTTATTTCTCTCCCTCCCCATTATTTATCTAGGAACACTATCACCTGCCTTGTTACATTCTCCTTAATCTCGTCCAGTGTTCAATGGAAAGTTTGGTTTTGAGAAAGCCAAAAGTCATAGGAAACCAAATCTGAACTTTAAGCAGACTGACAAACAGGGGTGATGGATATTTTGCCAAAGACACTCTGCACAAGATCTCTTTGTGAATGCAACAGTCATATAAGCTTATTCAGTGGCATCTCTGGGTTGAATGATTCACTCAACAGGGAGTTTCTGCTTATGCATATATCAAGTAAACTCATTCCGTTATAGAAATTAGTTTTATCTAGACAAACTATTTATAGTCACATATATAAACATTGACCCATTCATTATGTCATCTTTGTTCACAATAAAATTTATGATTTAGCTTATTAAAAATATTGATAGCTTGTTTTGAAAGTTTTGGGTTACATTAAATAGACAAAGTGCAACCTAAATTTTTAATTATAAGTCTAAAAGATTCATGCCAAATAAACATGTATTTAATTAAAACAAAATTCCATACACTTGTGCATATCATTATTTCATTATTTAATGTATTAATATGAACTCCTTGACATTCTATAAACATCATCAATCTTCCAACCATTGATTTTAACTTTTCAACTGTTTCAACTTTACATTATTTGTAGGAGATTTTATTGCACAGATCTTCTTTGCTCAATTATTGTTTTTCATTCCCCTATAGATCTCTTTTTAGGATGAACCCTAATTCTTCTTACTGCATTCAGTTCTGGAGACATTGGGAGTCATTGCATTAATTTGGTAGCTTTGTACCCTTTTTTTTTTTGTCAAGGGGGACAATAGTCAGTTTTGCAGAATGAAATATTCTTACAACTCTTTTGCTTAAAGCTTATTAGTTGTAACCTTTAACACTCAAAAAATGTCTTATCTAAGAACTTAGAAGAATTTATTATCATCAACTTTGACGACAACTATAATTCTGTTGCTTACACCCTTGTGCAAATTAATTGAAATAACTGCTTTAGTTTCCTTTCTTTCACTATACGATCAGTTTTAGACTCATTTCTATTTTTTCCTCAGATTAGGTCACTTGTAATGGTGTGCAGTAATATGAATCTATTTTCAGGGTGTATGATGAAATTTGTTTGGCCTTGAAAAATATTGTGTCATTTGAGATTACATCAGATTTTCATCATGCCCAGACATTATTGTCTCAACTGTCCTTCAGCCATTTTCTACAATGGACATTACTCAAGGAAGCATACAAAAATTGTAATGATGTATAAACACAATGGCAAGCCTTACTAGTGAGCAAATCAAAGTACTATTGACTGATTCAGAAACTCTCCTAATTTAAATCCAATCTAGAATCTGTGATCAGTCTGCAAGCAATGACTTCATGAAATGGACATATGAAATACTAACATGTGTATTGGGTCATGTTTCATTGGAAAAATATGAAAGTAAATAATGGAATTATTCATTTTGTTTCAATTAATTTGCATGAGGGTGTATAAAACTATGCCCAAACATTATTCCACCTCCCTGTTTTCTTCTAAATTATGTTAATTGGTTGTCTATTTCTTAAAGTCTAGTCCAGACATCAGGTCCAAACAATATAGCTTTAAATTCATCATTAAAAAGTACTTTGCCCAGTTTAAATGTTTTTGCTTACTCAAGAGTGATACTTTGATTGCTTATATATCTTTAACTAATGTTTTTAATATTCTATGACTTTTCTTTTAGTTTACATTTTAACACCAACTTCTTCAAATGTTTTCTAGCTAGTAAATCCTTTAATTTGCTTATTAAAATTTTAACTTTTCATTTCTTTTTGTGGCATTCTAAATCTTAGATTTTTTTCCCGCTTCTTATCCTACAAATGTCTTCAATTTCTTGTGATCATTATTTAACTTTAAAAAATATTTCCAATGTTCATATCATCCATTAAATTCAAAATATTTTTTTTCTCTTTTGAGCTTATATCTTTCTTACAACCTATGGTAATCTTTATACGTCTGAAATTAAAAAAATAATTATCAATAACTATTCTATATACTTATTTACAATATGATGAACAAACTTTGAATTAGATGCTGAAAACACACACACACACACACACACACACACACACACACACCAAATTGTAAGTATTTCTAATAAAATAGATAAGTTCAAACTGACATGATATGTTTAGCAGATAAATATTATCTTCTGAAGATTTTACCAACTTTAGTTGTTTTTTTTTAATAATTTCACCACAAACAAGGGGCTACTGAACATGAAAGAATATGAAAAAGAAAGACATTATTAAGGATTGGTTTGATTTCGTTTGGTTTTACAGTATATCAACATCAGCAGGTTATTTAATGCTGACAAAATTTTTATTGCTGGTAATATTTTTTTTCCAAAAATATATCACTCGTAATATTTTTTTTTTAACAATGTATTGCTGGTAATAATGTATTGCTGGTAATAATTTTTTCTTCAAAAATTTATTGCTGGTAATAATTTTTTACAAAGTATTTCTGGTTTTAAAACATATTTTTACACTTTCATAGTGTTTTGAGCCCAGTTTAGAGGTTAACTATTTACTAATAGCTGGGACCCTAATAGGTGCTACCACCCTGGGTCAGGGTGGACTTGGGAACACCAGCAATTAATAGGTGGTTCCAAGCTCCTCAAAACCTCCTGATCAGATGTCTTGCTGTTGGACGCGTTATTAAGGAACAGGAACAATAAAAGAATCAAGAAGACGATAACGATTGACATTACATTTAAATTCCCAAAGATCAAAGTTGACCACAAAGCAAAAAGCCAGAAGAGAACTCCACAAGCAAGAATTGTGAGAAAAACTGTTAGCACATTTAGAATTCAACTTTAAAATGATGAAACCTTGACGCCAATCTAGTACTTTGCTTAAATTTATGAAGTCCAGTCACCACAGAAAAAAAGTGATATTATTTGCATGATTATACAAAATGTGGCACAAGGCCCAAAGGGGGAATGGGGAAAAGGAATGTCTTTATCTGTCTTAAACTTAGCTAGCCACAAACATACCACAATATTCCTAATACTAAAAAAAACATTCTTACTTACCTTTCTTACTACATCCACCATAATACCTCATTGTCTCTATGAAAGTCCTAACTAATCCCCATATGTGAAATTCATTGTCTGTGTGGGGAGGGGAATAAAATAACAATTGAAATATCTAAACCCTGATGAACATTTACAAAAATGAACAAAAAACTATATACAAGAAACTAAACAAAAAGTGTTAGTGATACCTACCCCCCTCACAATCCTTAACTGAGGCAGAAACATCAGTTCACTGGATGAAATCAATGCGGGACTTTAATAATGTAAGACATTCATTCATCTCAAGCACTCACTCAACCACAAACTCATTCAAACACAACAAATATGAAAATCATGCCTAAAACCAAAGATGCCCTGCATCTGCCAGAGAACTGACATCACAGACGACCTAACGAGAAATGTATTGGAGAATTAAACTGAAGAAAACAGGGGACAGAAATAAAAGGGGCCAATGAGCATACTTCCCTAGCTAAGTTAACTGGAATAAAGGAAAGTTCATCAGAACAATTACCATGAAAATATTTATAGAAGAGGCACTGGGAAGCTACATTACACTGCTGGGAATGTGACTGAAGTCAAGATGCCAGGCTAGAAGCAATAACATTGAAGATGCTTTTTTGTATTTTATTAAGAACCTCTAAATATATATCTGGAACAATATATAAGATAGATTCTGTTGAGAAAAATTGTCTAGCACAACAAAGGGAAGAAACTGTCCTAACAGCAGACTTAGCCAATGATTCAATATCCATTTTATGTCAGCAGGATATGTTAATCTGAGAAGGCGTAATGGTTTGGTTTGGTTTATTTTGTTTTACGGCATATCAACCTCAATGGGTTATTTAATGCCGACAAAAATTTTTACTGCAGGTAATATTTTGTTTTGTCATAAAACTGTTTCTGGTAATATGTTTCCTTCAAAATTGTATTGCTGGTAATAATTTTTTTCAAAAAAGTATTGCTGGTAATAGTTAATAGTTAAGTTAAAGGGTGGACCTGGGAAGACCAGCAATTAAGAGGTGGTTCCACACTCCTCAAAACTTCCTGATCAGAGGCCTTGCTGCTGGACGTAGTTTAACATTTTACCCAGGACGTGGATGTAGTTTAACGTCTTACCCAGGATGCAAGAAGGCGTAATGAATCACTTTCCTGGAGATTAGCATCAGCCATGCTGATGAAAGGTAAACAGGGTTCTCTCAAATGATTAAAAGAGAGCAGTTTCATTTTGCTTTGTGACACCAAAATCTCAATGTACATTGGATAGCAAAAGATGCCTTCCACAAACTAAGCCAAGTATTAAGTAACAAGAAAATTTTGTTAAAAACAATGAAAGCATGCTATGTAATGTAAATCCTCCTATATAGCAGTGAATGCTGGGCAATTTCCTTACAGATAAAGTGAATACTGGCAGCAAAGGAAATGTGGTTCTACAGAAGGATAATGAGAATACCATGAACCAAACTTGAAGAAGTCTTAAAGAAAATGTGAACAAAAAGAACAATAATACATAGAAACATAAAGAGATAGTTGAAATTTCTGGGACACATAATGAGACAACAGGGCTTGGAAAATTTAGCACTCCCATGGCATATTTAGGGCAAAAGGAACAAGGAAAATCAGTGGGCCCCCTACCTGATCAGTTTGTGAATGGATAGCAGAATGGGGGGGGGGATAAGAAGACAAACATTACTAAGAGCTACAAAGCATATGAATGTGTGGAGAGCCATGATCCTAAAAGAATATAGAAAGCATAAAAGGAGAATATATCAAATGGCCATCCATAAAAATAGCAGTGCTATTTATGATACCATAATTGTGAAAATATTCTTGTTAGGTGATTGTTAGTGTAGTGAGATCAGTTTTCATTGAGTTTCCCACTACTTAGTCTGGCACAAGGCTAAAGTTGAGCAAATAAATACATAGAAAGAATACATACATAGACATAAATATAAATTTGTAAAGTGTGTATTGCTCCTTAGATCATGCCAGAGTAGCCTTGTACTCACTGTTATACCAGACCATCAAGAGAGCTAGGTGTAGGGTTGTTCTTAGGGGACCACCCAGCTGCCAAATACAGATGCATGTGACCAGACAAACTGCACCTGGGTTGCAAGCTTGGGAAAGAGCTGCATGACAGAGATAAAGATACACACCAGCATTAAGAAGGGCAGTCTCCCAGATATTACAGATGAAAATGTAAGGACCACATTTTGGATGAGGGGCCTGTAGTCACTCTCACTCACTGGCTGACAGAAATTGACAAAGTACTGAAGGGAAATATTTTTAATGTTATTTTAGTGGAGACACATGTTCGAGTAGACTCCTTGTTTTTTTAATTTGTGTGGATTATGTAATGATTACTAAAAATGACTGAAATATGCGTCACCTTAGAGTCTTGGCTACTTGGTAGTAACATGGTAGCACTAGTAATAGTTAAAATTATGGAGAGGATTTTTGTTGTAATCTAGGGAAGGTTACTGAATAGAATAATCACACGAAGGTTGGTAATGAACGATAATACTTAGAACAAGAACAACACATATAAGATTCGCCAGCCAAGAAGTAGTCAACTGCTAGATGTGAGTCAAGTGAATTCCACAATGAATCTCCACCTGCAGGATATCTACCAACCGCCCCACGCGGTCACATGTGACACTAGCCGAATTTAATGTGGGGTATCCGATCCCGTAGGCTTGGCCAAAAATTCCCTGTAGACCCGGTATGAAAACGGGTCGGGTTGCTATTTCCCAAGACGAGACTCTGCCCTTCGACATATCCTCGTTTGGGGATCCTCTCTGTCCGGAAGCAGATAGTTTGACCAGCACATCTGGAAACGAATCTCCAACTGTAGACCAACATACAGTATTTACTATTGTATTTATGTGAATGGGAACATACCCGTTATTCTACAACAATTTTAATATTTTGTAAAAATATAAAAATAGACATTTATCATATTTCTTTCTTTTTATGTGCCACCTCCTTCTATCCCTTGCAGATCTCAATAAGTTCCTTCCCTCTGCTTCCTCCCCCAGACCACGTTCTGTCATTCACTTGCCGCCAGGTATGTCACGCGTTGTTTCCACTTGTCTCTCTTTCCCTCTATTTGATCCGTGAGTATCAGATTCTCCAAGCCCTCCTTTCTCATTACGTGTCCCAGAAATTTCAGCTGCCTCTTCCTGATATTAAGTATAAACCTCCTCCTTGTTTGTATCCTCTCGAAAACCTCATCGTTGTTCACACGCTCAATCCATGATATCCTTATCTGTTTAATGATAATTGCTGAGAGCCTGCACATAACTCCCTCGCATAGGGGTAAGGAACTGCCACGTGTCCTTTTTTTTAGATACCTTTGGTTCATGTGGCAATACACGGTAAATTTCTGCTTTGTATGAACTGAAATTCTCCTCTAAGACACCATGTGCCTCATTAGAAGATTTTGAGTTTATTCGAAATTGTTGTTTCTGTTTGAAAAGAGTTTTCCTTATTTTATGTATTTTTTAAAGATGAAAGTGAGCATGACCTCTACCTTCATGAGTCAATGGAAAATACAAGGAGAGCAGGTATGAAACTGAATGCTGAGAAATGTGGAATGAAACTGGAAAAATGTAAGTTCATTAGGATGCTATACACGCCCACCGGAATAAAGCCAAACCCAGAAAAAATGGAATCACCGAAAACTAAAAAGTTTGCGTAGTTTTCTTGTCATAATCTAGTACATGTGCTCATTCATTTCAAAGATGTCAAATAGTACAACAGGCCTTAGAGGACTGATGAAGGAAGATATGGAATTCCAGTGAATGGCAGCCCATCAAGAACACTTCAATGAAGTAAAGGAAATGTTATGCAGAGAAACAGAGTTCTGCTACTACGACAGAAAATGAAACGAAAACTACGACAGCGCTACAGTTAGACACATCTACCATAGATCTAGGGACAGCATTGGTACGGGAAGGAAAACTAATAACATTTTCATCAAAAGTACTAATGCCAACTGAAACAAGAGAGAGAGAGAAGAAAAGAGAGATGTTTGCTGTAGTATACAGATGTGAAAAGTTTCCAAAATATCTACATAGCAGAACATTTGCAGTAAAAAGTTGACCATGTACCATTAAAAAAATCAATGAAATGAATCTACACACCGGTCACAGTACAATGTTTATTCTTCCGGTGACAAGGGCATGACTTCATTCTGACAAACAAACCAGGAAAATATATGGTGTTAGCCGATGCCTTGTCACGCCTGTCTGCAAATCACAAATTTGAAATGAAAGACATAGGTATCAAACTACACCACCTCGTTATGGTGACTGGCAACAAACTAGAACAGGTCAGAGAATAGCTACAAATTCTTTCGCAACAGGTGTTACAAAGGTGGCCAGAAAAATAACCAAACTAGACAACTTACAATATGGCCGTACTGGTCTATCAGAAACGAAATTTCACTAAAGAATAGTGTTTTGTTGGCAGGATCATGCCTGATAAAACTCATGACAATACAACCAGAAATCCTTCAGAAAATCCACCAAGGCTACAAGGGGAAGAGAAAAAGTAAATTGAAGGTAAAATTTGTGATGTCCTGGACAGGTACAGAGAAAGACATTAAGAAGATGGTTTAAGAATGCCACATATGCCAAACATTCAATACCAAAAAAAGCCATGATATTCCCTTCAACACCAAGCAGGCCATTTTTGAGAAAACAAGAATGGCACCTAATTATGGTCTGTTAATATCCCGAATTCCTGTTAGTCAGAAAATTGAGAGCAATTTAAGCAATATTTTCAGAACAGGGAATACACGAGAAAGACTTCATATCGCACGATTTTAGTAAATTAAACGAAGACCTATGGTTTCACTGAAATGATATTATCCCCACGTTACCTCAAATGCCATTGACTCATTAGGAGATATGAAAGATATGTACTAATAATAAATGAAACTCTCATGAAATGCTGAGAAACAAGGGAGGATTGATATCTCGTATTTCTCTCATAAAGAAAAACACCAATCAAAACAGATTTGAAGTCCCGAGTGGAGAAGGAATTATAAAACAACCTTGCCAAGAAAAATCAATTGTCTAACTGATCAGAAGGAAACCAGAAAAGAAAAAAACAAGCTGATGATCAGAGAGAAGAGAAACAATATTACAACAAAGACACACTCGTTCTTTGGGCACTTTGACGTGATGCAATGGTTAGCAAGCTTTTCTCCGCAGAACCATTACAACTGAGTAGTGAATTCAATCCTCACTGGGTGCCTCTTATGTTAGGCCTTGTGCCAATCTAAGCTGCGCTTAGAAAATCATTTGCCACAATTCTGTATGTTACAGAATAAATTGAAAGACACACCCATCCTACCAGAACTATTCCGAGGGCAGCATTTATACAATCCAAGACCCAGAAATGAAAAACTGGGTGTCCAATAAAATAATCAACAAAGATTCTACATCATCATGAGAGAATCTGGCAAATAACTGAAACAAAAAACAGAATTCACATTTGTCTAACACTAGAACAGACAAGACAAATAACCACACCCACATTGACACACGCATCTGTGGATGAGGCAATATCAATAAACGAAGCAGCTATGACCAAAAGACCACAAGATTGACAAATGATAGACAACCACCATCATCACAACACAAACACCAAACATCATCATCACTAGTTGCATCTTCAGAAACATCTTCAGTGAGATCTACAAGATGAAGGAATCACATTTTACCAACTGTGTGATTCCAAAAAGGAAATAAAACAAACAAAAATAAATAAATAATAAATAAATAAATGTCATTCTTCTTTCAAAGAAAGGTGGATGTTAAATAAATACCCATACAAAGTACAAGAATGATAAGTCAGTCCCTACTGGCTGAACAAGAGCATGCATGTAGTGGCTGTGCCAACAACACACAATGAATGATGATGCAGTTTGTAAATAACACATGTAAAATAAAATTACAAGTGAAGATATAATTAAATTAAGTATCTGCTATTATAAACAAAGAAGATGGTCCTGTGGTGTCAAAAGTGATGGCAATTGTTAGAAAGTTTTAATCGTGAGATGCAATAAAACAAAAGTCTTGAGACAATTTATTGAGAGTTAATAAAGAGGAAATAAATTCATAACTAAAATGGAGGCCAATGAACCATTTCATTAATCCGTTCCTTTTATATTTTTTTAGATGTTTAATGGTATCTAGGATTCATTGATTACTTCTGGTATTATAGAAATCAATTTATATGTTTAATATAACAGTGAAATGGAAATATCTTTCGGAAGGAAAAGATTAAAACAGATGATGTCGACGATAAAGCGTTTTTGATGACTCGGTTGAAGGAAGATGATCACATAATAGACAAAAGTATCTAAGTGCCTCACATGAAAGGCTTGAACAAATTAGACTGCAATCTGAGAAAGGTAGGAGTAAAGGAACTGATTAATGAAATGTTTCTTTTTTTCTTGGAAACTGATTTTATCTAAATAAATAGATAAATCTTTTATTTGCATATATTATTAAAATGACTAAGCGAATCATTCATAAATTTACTAATTTAAGTTGATTTACCTCCTTTCCCACTACAGATGGGACAGGAAATATAAAAATAAATACACATTGATGATTATTATATGGCTTGATGTCCTTCAAACCTGGCAGGGTGATTACTAACGAGATTGAGCTTCTTTTAGTGTTATTTTTTTAGGTGACGGCCCTTTCTTCGGTGGCAAGAGACTCTGCCTCTTTCCCTTGTATTTTTCAACTGACAGACCAGCTACATTCGTCCGCTTATATATTCATCATCTGTAACAGTCCACAAAGGGCCCAGTATATGCGTTACAAATCTTAGAGACCTGGCTACTTAGTAGCAGTATGGTAGCAGGAGTAATGCTAAAATTATAAGGATGATTTTTAATGTCCTGTAACATATAAAAATATAAATTTATCACATATATACATACATGTGTTTAGCTGTAATTTCTGCGAGTCTGCTACCACGTAAAAAAAACTACCATTTCTTTTAGCTGCTGCTAGTCTACGAGGCAATACGGTAAATATCTGCTTTCTACTATGTTGGCAATTCTCCTCTAAGACACCATGTATCCCTTTATCATTTGTCTGAGTTTATTAAATAATAAGAATTTGGAATATTTTAAATAATGAGTGGACTAAATAAAGAGTTTGTCTGAAAATTCCAACAAATATCACCCGAAGAAGACTGGAGCATACAATGGCAGAAATTTGGTGAATATCCGTGATATCGTCAGTTTCCATTTTTTCTGGTCCACAAATGTTGGCGTGTGTTCAATGACAATATGGTCTGTTTTTGTGTGTTGGACATTTGCGTCACGTTAGGGGTTCCGTCCCCAACAAAGCGTGATAGTTTCCATTAGTAGCGCTATCATTTGTTGCATGAGTTGAGCAATCAAATCAATGTTTTCACCTGGTGCAGATGCCATGTCTTATTTTCTTAAGATAGTTCCATTTATTCACCAGGTCCTGTTCACAGCATCATGTAAAATAACCGCAGTGGTAATCCTAAATTAATTTATTCTTGTACCAACGAGATACAAATAGAAAAATATATCTGGCCCTTGGCCATTCAGATGCTTATATTAACACTGGACGATGTAACTTATGTCTGCCTGTGGATGTACCTCATTATCTAATGGGTCCTTCCATTTCTACCCTACACAATGCATTCTTTAAGATAGTTCTTAAAATGCATGTTATGATAGTTCGTGAATATCGACGATATAGTTTATGATGAAAACAATGGGAAAATAATTAAAGATACCTTGAAATGCACTATAAGAAGAAAAAGAGAGAGAGATAGATAGATAGACAGAGAGAGAGAGAGAGAGAGAGAGAGAGAGAGAGAGAGAGAGGCCCCAAACCCTTGCTCTAGAGCGAAGGTGACGAAACGGAAAGAAATGTGTCTCTCAAAGAGACAAGATCAGTAGAGGCTAAAGCACAAGGCTGGGTTAATTAATGTGGTATAATTGCGCCCTTACAATCCACATAGGACGATAGGATACCATAACAGAAAATATTGTTTCTTTACAACCAAAAATAGTAGTAAAAGTATACTTAATAGGTTTAAGCTGTCGTGCATATATATATATATATATATATATATATATATAGATACGTGGTGGCGTACACACACTCTCACACGCACACACAACACACACACACACACATATATATGTACGTATACAGACATATCATCATCATCATTATCATTATCATCATCCCCATAACTTTTGTAATCTCCACCTACGATTACAAAAGTCAAGTCAATGGAGAAGCCATATTAAATCTCCTCCACAAAGGTCTATCAACAGCGGCCATCAGCAATTTTGGTACAGACATACTTGTCTATTGTTTGACATTGTCCAACCAGTTTTTGCGTTGGCGTTCTCTCCTACGTCCACCTTCAACAGTGCTTTGCATAATGGTCTTGCACAGGCTGTCGTGCCTTGTAAACCACGCCATTTTTCTCCGTTTGACAGTGGCGAGAAGAGGTATAAGAGAACAGTCACACACACACACACACACACACACACACACACTCACGTCTGTGTGTGTGTGTGTGTGTGTGTGTGTGTGTGTGTGTGTGTGTGTGTTTGCTCAGCCTAATGGAAAGTGACTCGAAATATGAAATCGGAGATCCGAGTTTGAATTCCAGCCGAGTTCGTTATATTCACTAACGCGCAGGTAACTTTGGGATAGGTATGAATTTGTCTCTTCTATCTCGGCTATGGGAAAAAAAGTAGGGCAGACTGCTCTTTATAGCCTTGGTTGGCAACCAATCTTGGAGAATTCAAACCAACCTGGAGAGGTTTGGAATTCTTCAGGCTATCTTGCTCATGACACAACACTGCTACTATGACTGCTGCCCTTCAGGAGTTACGGAACATGTGATCGTCACATATATATGTTCGTGGTCGTATGTGCACAAATTCTGATATACACCGATCTCCTCAATAAAGCAAGATGGAACTTTCACCGATGTACAATCTTGGAGCATCAATCTTAATAACTTCTATTCCCGATTTCAATGAAAATAATTCCCCAGATTCAATCAACAAAAGACATTCTATATTTTAAAAATATAGGAGATAATGGGGTAATGTAAACTTTATAAGGCACATGCTGTAGAATCGTATGAATTAACGCGAAGAAATATTCTAACTAAATATAACAGGTCTACGCTGTTATGCAACTAGCAGTTTTTTTACGTGTAGCATTTGCTATTCTCCGCTTAGTGGCAGTAAGGAAACGGAGTTGCTAGATTACTTCTCTTGAAGTAATCTAGCAACTCGGTTAGCGCTATAGGGATATAGAAGGCGATTATCTCTCTTTCTTTGGTGGAGATAAGTCACACTGGTCACGTGACAGCAACTTAGTGACGTCACTTCATACAGTGATGAGAGTGACCAGTCATTCAGTCACTAAGCTTATTGGTGTCAAGACACACGTGTTTGTTCGTCTTACCCGGGATTCCTCCCGGGGCAGCCAGCTGCCAAATTCTACAGCTTACAAGTCTATGGTGCCGTTTCCTTTTGGGAATATATCTTTCCCAGATATAGAAAGAAACTCCGGCTCGCAGTCCTCAATTTGGGAAAACCCAAGACTCGCCGTTTCCTCGCCTGGATCTGGAGTCCTAAACATGGCTTCTCCAGAAACAGAAGCATTTCCATATTATATGTAAGACCTTTCTTCTGACAATCTGCTCGGTATATGGTGATATATTATTCTCCGCGTGTGGCACGTGTAATATGTATATATAGTTTTGTGTATGGCTTAGTATGAAAGTCTCTCTGAGAACAACGCATGCTTGTCATTCCTTTTGTTTTCAGTCATTTCGTTCCGTCTGTGAATTACGGTGTTATTACGTCATCGATATAATAATGGTAAATACAAATGGGAGAATAAACCTTTTTTACATGGCTCTTTCCTGTTATAGTATTATACTGCATGGCAGTTACTACTACAAATATTTTTGGGGGATAAAGATCGTTAGATGTTTTACGAGGATTAATGCAGTGGTCGAAACGCAGTTAATCAAGAAATTGTATACAGAATAAAGTTGTCTTTCGTTTAAAGTATTCGATTTTATCAATTTATCTCTCTTTTAATTTTCGTTTTTCATAAAATCAAACACGTCTCCTCCCCTTTTAAACATGCCGTAATTCCCCATGTATAATACGCATTTTTTCTAAAAAAAAATAATAAGCAAAATCAGCTACAAAAAAACTAAAAAAAATGCCGTTTCATAGGTCGATTTCAGTTGCGAAATGACTACTGACAACAAACATACGACAATTTGACACTAACATTCGGCGATTCCGACTCCATAAGGATGTCAAATACAATCATATGTACCTAACAATACTTACAAATTTAAAATAAAATAAAGAATTATCATAAAACTAAATTAGAATAATATTATTCTATGTTTAATAATATTTTTTTAATAAGAGTAGCAAATGGAATGGGAGAAGTACAATTTATAGGGTTTGATTACCAAACAAGGGGTGCGTTTTATGAATAGGAGCATTTTCTCACACTTTCAGCACAATTTTACGAGTGCGTATTATGGATGATGGCGTATTATACATGGGGAATTACGGTAATCGCTTAAGTATTAAAAAAGTTATTTTATTTTGTAGATTTAACACAAGTTTTCTTGCTTTTTTTCGATTGTTTTGTGAAAGTCACGTGATTGCAGGATTTCCATTCTTGGTTGGTTGGTTGATTTTGTTTAGCGGCATATCAATACCTCTATGGGTTATTTAATGCTGAGATCTAAATATTTTGAACACACTTTTATGGCTTCAGCTAAATATTGGTATTCGTTGGTAATTGGTAATTTTTTAATATAAAAATGTATTTTTATACTTTCAAAGTGTTTTGATTTTGCTTGGTGGTTGACTATTTGCTCATTGCTGGGACCCTAAATGATGCCACTACCCTGGGTCAGAGTAGACCTGGGAATAACAGCGATTAAAAGATGGTTGCATGCTCTTGAAAACCTCCCGATCTACCGAATGTAGTTTATTGTAATACCCTGGACGTCCATTCTTGGTGGATTGTTTACTTTGCAAAGGAAATATTCTTCTTGTAACTTGTAAATCAGTTTTTATTTTTTTAAGTAACCATCTGCTGTCAGCCCTCAAAGTAATGTATGTAATTTCAAGTTGAAAGGTGATATTAATCCTCGTTCATTTACATCCCAAGAGATTGAAAGAGGAATGAAACCAAAAACTTAAAAATAATGGGGAAAATGAAAGTATGTACATAAAGAAACAAAGACATTGGCAGATCATATACGGAGAGGAAAAAGACCACGCTGCAAAACAATTGGCAAAGGTCTATACAATAAAAGAAAATGTGTAAAGTGAAGACAGTGCTATATATGACGTTGTCAAAAACAAATTGAATAAATCTAAATATGAAAATGAACTCTGCGTATATATTAGCTAGAAATAGATTTCAACAAGACTTGAATTAAAACACTATTTCAGGTTAACACTTGATCATCTTTTCACACGGCTAAGTCCGGACGTAGAAAACAAGTCACATGTCATATCCTCTAATTTATTGACCAATGAAAATACACAACACCTAGAGTGACTTTCAAGACACCCCAAACTAAATATAAGCAGAGAATGGGAAAATAATCCTTTCTCTCTTGAAGAAAGCAGAGACCCGGCTACAGCATAGATATCGATAAGTTCAAGCCTGACCAAAATCAACAATTACTAAATTATTCTAACTACCATTCCATATATATAGACAATGCTTTTCTTACTCAATACAAAATAAACTTCCCAAAGAAATAACACTTTTTATATGAGAATGAAAAATTCTGTCTTAACTTTGTGTTTATAAGTACTTACTTTGAATATATATCACCCCAAGGAATACAGTAAAGCCATTAAGCCATAAAGGGGTTATGTGGTGTATAAAATTAGAAAATGGGAAATTTACTAAGAAGCAGGAACAAAAGAAGAGTAATCAGGAGGGCAGTAGATAGCGATTGACATTACATTTAAAATTTTGAAGATCAAAGTTGGCAAGAAAGCATGGAGCCGGAAAGGCATTTCACAAGTGAGAAAAGAAAAGAACATATGGTTAGAGTTAGGCAATTAAACCGTAATTTGATGAGACTGCGTCGCCAGTCTAAATTAATCTAAATTACGCAAAAATGAAAATAACACTGATATCTTATTTTGACAGATATATTTACCAAAATTACACAAAAATAACTTGAAATACTAAAGAGTAAATTTATTCAATAAAATTGCCATTGGCTTCTGCCACGGCCTCTAGACGACTTCGGA
>CAHIKZ030000345.1:467500-625000 GCA_903632075.3 Acanthosepion pharaonis
GAAAAAATAAGATGCGCTTGATTAGAAACGTTTCATCCAATTCATTACTATTTTTAAATTTTATATATAAAGTACAGTATATGTGTTTGCGTTTGTGTGTGTGTGTGTGCCCAAACAACTCCTCCGCCCCCACTGGCCCGATTTCAATGATTCATAGCCCATTCAAAAGTCCTAGAAAAGCTAAGCGCAGGGAACGATTTTCGTTGAGCTCAGATTCAGGGTTGCTAGGTTATGCGGGGTTAAGAATATATATTAATATATCAGGTCATCCCATAAGTTCTGTCCGAATTTTGAATAAAGAAAACAAATGACCAAATGTTACATTTAATTGCAGATTCAGTCAACAATGTATTTTCCCTGATTATCTATGACTTCCTTCCATCTATTAACAAGCTTACTAATTCCATTACTGTAAAATTCTTTTGGCTTTGATTCGAAGAATTCACAAATGTCAGTTTTAACCTCTTCCTGTGTTACAAAAGCTGTTTCTTCCAAATGACTCTGTAAGCTACGAAACAAATGGTAATCTGAAGGAGAAAGATCGGGAGAATAAGGTAGATGAGGAATTTTCTTCCAACCAAGTTCTTCGATCTTTTGTGACGTGATTCTTGCTGTGTGAGGTCGCGCATTGTCCTGATGAAACATCACCTCTTTTCGATTCACTAGAGCAGGTCTTTTTTTCCTTAAAGCTTGGTTCAAACGCTCTAATTGCTGACGGTATATTTGAGCATTAATTGTTGCATTAGGTGGTAAGAATTCAAAGTGGATTATTCCTTGGCGATCCCACCAGATTGAAAGAAGAACTTTTTGCCCATGAAGTTCCCTTCTCGGTTGTGGCTGGGGTTCTTCCCCTTTACCAAGCCAATGTCTACGACGCTGAACATTTCGATAAAAGATCCATTTTTCGTCGCCAGTTACAAGTCTATCCAAAAAAGGTGAAACAAGTTGGCGAGAATGGAGAGAAGAGCAGATGTCAACTTGGGATTTGAGGTTGTTTTCAGACAATTCATGAGGCACCCATTTTCCAAGTTTAGGAAATTTTCCAAGTTGTTGAAGATGATGATGAACAGTTGTATGGTTTGAACTGAGAACCACTGCCAATTCCTCAACTGATAAAGCAGGATTTTCTTCAAGGGCTGCTTCAAGAAGCTTTTCATCAAACTCAACTGGACGTGCGGTTTGATCTTCATCTTCAAGGGTGAAATCTCTACCTCTGAATTTTGCAAATCATCTTCTGCAAGTTCTTTCATTCACACATTCCTCTCCATAAACTGAGTGAATGTTTCTAGCCGCTTTGGCTACTGAGTTTCCTTTCTTGAACTCATAAAGCATTATGTGACTCAAATGATTATTGGGTACTTCCATGTTAGCAGGGTTTTAATCAAACAAAATTTAATTTTATTTGATCAGTTTTAATGCATCTAAACATAAAATAATGTTCAGCTCTATTAGACATTATAAAATACTCTTTAAATTTCGTTCATTTTAACAAAAAGTTAAAATTCGGACAGAACTTATGGGATGACCTGATATATACTAGCAATTATCGTTGCTTTCATTATTCAAGGGGAGTATCTTTTTCTTTTGTATACAAATTTCAAATTTTAAGCTAGCTAAAATTTTAAGCTAGCTTAAAAGCCACCCTATCGACCGTCATTTAAGCTAGCTTCTGTAGAGGACTCTTGGTTTGGCCATCATCACAATAGCTAGGGAGGAGTAGATGCAATAGGCATCAATAAACTACAGAAGAATTCAAAATTGATCACCGCATTTAATATTGAATTAATGTTTATGGTTACCTTTTAAAAGTTCAATGATAATTCTTCTGCTGCCACTTAATTTAAAGACGATTTGATGTACGTAGGTCCTTATTTTCCGTACAAACAATTATTTTTATTTCATGGGTGACAGAACAGGGGACAATTCAAAAGATAAAATTAATATAGTGTAAAGATGGGAAAAGAGAAATTAGAATTAGTTACACCTGGGCATCTGTCAGTATAATTTTCCTCACTTGCGACTCTGTCCTTCGACGGAGCCGTTTCTGAGTGCACTCTGCCCAAAGACAGAGACGCAACTGAGAGCTGATAATAAACGTGTTACAAACTACTTGATAGTAATTTGATCTTTACTCGACCCCTCCACCACCACCGCCACGAAGAGGCGTTGTGACACAAGGTCGGTTTAATGTGGGGAGGCCGACGTCGTGCACCCGGGCTAGGAAAAAAAATTGCCCGTCGGTTGCGCTGGCCACGGCGCGAGAACCGATCCTGCCTCTTTAGGGCTCAAAAGACAGAGACGTAACTGAGAGATGACAAATAGGGTGTTACAAACTACTCAAGAGAGCAATTTACGCACGCTATTTACTCTGACTCCCCACTAAGACGATATGCGACACAAGGTCAGTTACTAAGGTGGGGACCCGAGCGCGTACACCCGGGCTAGGAACAAAAATTCCCCGAGCCCCGGCAACCGTGGGTTACGCTGGCCTTGGTGCAAGCACCGATCCCTCTCTCAGTGAGAGGGCGCGGCTTCGGGCAGCTGTTCCCTAGGGTTGTGCACCTCTCAGTATAATTTCCTCAGTTGCGACTCTGTCCTTTGACGGTGTCGTCCCTGAGTGCACTCTGCCCAAAGACAGAGACGCAACTGAGAGACGATAAATAATGTTACAAACTACTCAAGAAAACAGAGATTTACTTGATCCTCTCCCACCCGAGTCAAGGTCGGTTTTTTACGTGGGGACCAATTGTCTTCACAGAGGCCGCTGGTCTTCCCTAGTCATAGCTTGTCTAGACTGGTCAGAGATGGTCTAAGCTAGCCTTAGCTGTGATACTACCAGCGAGGAATGGATCCCTGTGACTGGTAAGTATCAGAATGTGTATACCATTCATGAGAAGTTTACACTCACAGTATTTACTCTGTCTCCCCACCGAGACGAGCTGTGACGCAAGGTCTTTTTTAAGGTGGGATCCCGAGCACGTATACCCAGGCCAGGAACAAATATTGCCTACAGCCCCCGCAAACGTCGGTTGCTCAAGCCTTGGTGCGAGCACCGATCACTCTCTCTGGTGCTATGAGAGGGCGCGGCCTCGGGCAGCTATTCCCCAGGCCCGGACACTTCTCAGTATAATTTTCCCCAGTTGCAACACTGTCCTTTGACAGAGTAGCCCCTGAGTGCACTCTGCCCAAAGAGAGAGATGCAACTGAGAGATGATAAGTAATGTGTTACAAACCCCATAAGAGACGGGTTTGTATTTACTTGACTCCCCACTGAGTCAGGTTAGAGCCCCGGCCTAAGCTTCTCATAGCTGTGATACTACCAGCATAGGGACGGTTCCCTCTGACCGGTAAGTATCCGAATGTGACTCCCCACTGAGTCAAGTTGTGACACAAGGTCAGTTTTTAACGTAGAGACCCGAGTGTCTTCACTCGGGCCGCTGGTCTTAGCTAGTCATAGCTTGTCCAAGCTGGTCAGAGCTGGTCTAAGCTAGTCATAGCTGGTCTTAGCTGGTCCAAGCTGGTCAGAGCCGGTCCAAGCTAGTCATAGCTGTGATACTACTAGCATAGGGACGAATCCCTGTGACCGGCACGTATCCGAATGTGTATTCCCCTCGAGGGAGGGATTTACACACTAAGAGCTCAATATTTGTATTATATATTATCTACTTCTAGGCAATATCACTTTTCCAGTTTAACTAATTTGCAATTATTTTTTAAAAAGTATATTTCATTAATTATTGTTCTTTTATTTGAGGATTGTTTTGATTTTCATATCAAAAATATTTCTGTTTCTAATATCGTCTTATATAGCGCAGAAAAGTGTTTGAAATTTGCATCTTTACCTTGGCCTTCCACAAGTTGGCATCTATTTGCAAAACTTTCCTTCACTATAACAAGCCAATTTATGAATGAAATGTTCATTTTAATTTTTTGTTTCAAAGATTTCAAGTAGTAAATATATCTTACTTTGCGAAACGATAGCGAGCGGGCGAAACCTGCTAGTATACCTGCTAGAATATAAAATTGTCGGAGTTAGCTCCTCCTTAATTCCCTAATTGTCACTAGGGGCCATTCTTCCTATACTATAAATACTGGGTGACTTCTCGCCTCGTCCTCTTTTTCCTTCAGGCCTCGTTCCACATCCCACCTCGCGTGGAGGTGAGGTAAATCATTTTCTTTCTTCATTTCAGCGAACACCGCTATTATGTGAGCTCTCAAAAAAGACAGCGTTTCCCATTTCTGGGAAGACGCTATGAACATTACAAAAACATACACGTACGTACGAATATTCACCAAGGAACAAAAAAGCACAAATGTTCACACACAAGCACAATGTTAACTGTCTATGTCCACTGTAAAATTGTTTTGTTCAATACATATACTTGTTTATATATATATATATATATATATATATATATATATATATATATATATATATCGGTCGTGTTTGTTTGTCTTCTTTATCTTCAGTTGGACTTAACTTGAGTCCGGCAATTTTCTTGTAGTTGCACCTTTTAATATTCTACCAGGAGTTACACGCGTGTTTCTAATAAAACAACACGTAAAAACACACGGTCCTCTACAAAATCTTTGCAAGAATTGAAATCTGCACTTTAGTGTCAGCAATGGTAACAAGTTGATTTTTTGTTCTTAGCCAATAGAGAGAGAAAATTGATATAAATATGGTTTGTATACGATGTCTGAGAGAGAGAGTGCGAAAGAAAGAGAGTCCTCTTACCGGTGAGGTGAGTTTTTACATATCTTTCTGTGTCATGTGAATCACTCCTATGCTTGCAACCAAGGTGCAGCTGGGCCGATCACTTGAGTCTGCACTCCCAGCTTAACCCTGCAACTGGCTACTCTGAAGAACACTCAGTGAAAAAATTATTCTGGCATGATCTGAGAGTGTGGGTGGGTGTTTGAGGCACACGTAGTTTGAATAAATTATCAAGGCATTCTCTTTTGGAGCGAACAGACCAGAAAGCAATGGATTGTCTTGGAGGAGTGCCATGATATCAAATGTATTATAATAAATCGTCTCAATCTCAGACTGCTTTGTCCAAAAGGCTGCCTTGGTCTGGAAGTTTAAGGAAAAAACAACAAAGTTAATGCTATATTATTTAAACAAGGTTCCTTATTTTATTACATGATAATTAACATAATCAACACAAAATGCAAATTCCTTACTACGAAAGAAATACAGTTAAAAATGGCAAATTATTTAATGAGACACTTGTTTCTGTTTATTGTTTGATAACTTCTTCACATCAGGTGAAATATTTGTTGATGACAAGAACAAAACATTATCCAGGTGGTCATCACCTAATCTTTTCTTAAACAACTTTTATTTCATTTTCGAAAAAAGTTGTTCATAAGCATGTGTACTTCCAAATAATGATACCATCATTTTTGCATTATTTAATAAGCTTTTCTATTTTCCATTTGTCAAAACATATTTCTTGTAGAAGTTGTACCGATTTGTATCTCACACACATACGTACATACACAAATGCAAATTACATACAACGCCAAGCATCCATTGGTTAATAAACCACCACTTCGTTATTATAGACAATTTACAAATCGCAGTAGTCAATTTTGTGCACTTTTGGGAGAAACGGATCCCAGTAGCGTTCTTAAGTCTCCCCAAAACTTGCTCGCTGATTGGTCAATGCCAACCAATCAGGTCGTCTGCCCGTGAAGAATAAGTTCTCCGCGCAGCGATCTGGAGCCTATGGTCACCTATATAAGCAAGAAATATTCATAGTGAGAATTCAGCTGCCAAACGAATCCACGACAGTTGAAACCATGCGTCAACCTTCTCACTCACACCACCACTCACATGCTGAACATTCCTTATACAATCTCATAAACTTTCTTTTAGTGAACTTTGAAATACAAATAATAGTTAAAGAAAGACAACTCTTGTTTTATTCAACCTTTTTTTCCTACTCAATATATGCCTTCTTTTACATCGTTGTACATCGTTGTTAAATACATATTTTATGTGTAATGATGTCTTTTGTGTTTCGACGCCAGTTTTGTTTCCTAATCTAAAGTTAAATTAATTTGGTGAAGTCCGCCACAAAGTCAACAGTGGATTCGGAATTAAATTTTGATTTAGAAATTCGTCGCATCGTAAGTCAATTAACTCCAAATGATATTTTTTCCTGCAAATTGCTCCACAAATTAATTACGTAATTAGTATATTAAGCTGACGAGCTGGACAAAAATCCTTCGCGTGCCGGATGTGGCCCAGAGGCCCCGAGGGTTACCGACCCCTGTAATAGATCATCAAACATTCGATTCACAAAATTTGATGACCCGCGAACCAGCATTGAAATAAAATTAATTCCATGTTTTCTTTGTTAATCAATTATTGTACTTTAAGAATATTTATATTCTAGTATTTCAGCTTCCTGTATACTACTAGATGGCATTCATATTAAACGATATCCAAAACTATTGCTTTTTATTGAATTGAGACAGTTCTCATATCAGCGTGCTATTTTTATTGACAAAATTGGTGCAGTTTTCTTGACTGACTCTAATACTAAAGAAAATAGACAGAATTTTTGGTATATTATGCTTTTTCCTCACATGATAAAGTATCAAATGACATGGTTGGCGACTATCTTCTCATTATGGCTTCTACCTAATGGAAGACAAAATTAAGACTGGCAGGTGAAAGATAAGGAGATACTGTTTATTTGGACAGTGCTGCCTTGAGAGTGAAAGAAGAGATGGCGAGAGACAGAGCCATATCCAGTTGGGACTAAGCTTGTAATCTCCATATTTTCGTATTTTTCATCGCAGTATCATTTCGTGTTTTAATAATAACGGTTTTTTTCTTAAGCAACATAAAGAATAAACGATCATCTTTTTTAAACACATCGTATTTGCCATGTGCTTTCAGGATCAGGAGAAGTATAAGGTTAAAATCGGGATTTCCCAAAATCTATTTTCATCAAAAAACTTATGTTTTTGGCCTCACACTCAAGAAGTTGTCTTCGGAACACTCAGCGCTGATATACACTATATATATATATATATATATATATATATATATATATATATAATATAAAGTTATTGGTCAGAGGAGTAGTAGTATTAAAAATTGCTCAATACACGTATAAAGAAAATAAATATTTTTAAAATTGCTTAATAAACACTTCCCCCAAAATTCTGAATTACATAAGATCTGTAATAAAAACGCAGTTAAATTAAGCTACAGCTGCACTAGAAATTTAGAAACCACAATAAACGCCAAAATGCCAGCAATTTTAAAACTAATGTGCAACAAAATACCCTTAACCGTGAAACATGTAATTGTAGAAATAAAAGTAGATGTCCACTAAAACTGAAGGAGTAATTTATAGAACTGAATAAAAGATAGAAATTGCCAGTTTATTCATTTATTTTTTTTAGATAATAAAGCGTTAGGAAATTATTTAGCCCGGATCCCCTGAAGATACTCAAAGGTTGAAACCATGGTAACGTGATCACCCGATCTCCTAATACCAATAAAAAATATATATATATATATATATATATATATATATTTGGAAATATATATATATATATATATATATATATATTTGGAAATATATATATATATATATATATATATATGTGTGTGTGTGTGTTTTCATTTTTTTCATAAGTAAATGAACTGCTTCACTATCTTAACAGTAGGTTATAAAAAATAATATTTAAAATTTACAACGGTTAATTTTCAATCCGTGCCTAACGATTGATACGTACATGAAACTCAGAGTTTTACTAAACAGTGAGAATCAAAATGTATATTTATTATTACAAACACACACACACACACACACACACATACACATACACACACATATTCAAGCATGTTTGGTTAAACAATTTAAACATATTATTTATATTTATTTTAATTTTAATCCTTTCAAGTCCACGGATTAATTTCTTGGTAGTTATAGAAAATTGTTCCAAAAATTGTTCCAAAATTTTCTTTCAATTAATTACTTTTAATATCTTGCAATAAAAAATATTTACCGATTATGCAAGGGAGGTAACGTATGTGATTTTTATGAGTATATTTTTTTTATTTTTCTGGGTTTAAAAGATTTTCTAAATTGTAGTTTTTTTTTAACAATTCTAATTTAGAATTTTTATAGACCTTGCTGCTATAAACATTTAAGTACTTTGTTGCTATACCCGTAGTTGACTTTATTCATTTTGGTCGCAATTCTCTTATATAAAGTGCTTGTAGAATTTTTAATTTTTTGCTTATTATTGTCTTGGTGGATTACTGTTGTAGTTTTGACTAATATCTGCCTAAACTGTGAATGTGGACATTAATGTGCCTTTAAATGCTCAGCGATTGAACTGTGATCGTTTAAGTGATATGTAAGCATTCTTGTTATGGTTGTTGTAGTAAAACCAACATACATATTATTAACACTTTTGTCAGAGATGCAATCTCCCAAAGGACATTTAAATTGATATACGATGTTGGTCTTTTGAAAAACATCAGTTGACGGACAAGAGTTGTTATGAATGCCAGTGCCAACACTCAAACCCGAACTCTATCTGCCAATGTCCTTTCTTTGTGCCTGGTGGAATATTGAAGGTGTTGTCCATTTATAGCTAATGAAACATGGGTTGACCATCACAGCACACGTTTATCGCTAGCATCTTGATTGGGCAAACGGAATATTTTGTCAAAAGTGACCTGCATTTGTAAACAGAAAAGGCGTGATATTCGAAAAAAAAAAAAAAAAAAAAACAGACTCAAGAGAAAATACTATCATTAGAGAAGGGAGGTTCACTAGATTTAGCATCAGCAGATTTTCATTTGTTTTGATCGCTTCGATTTCTTTCCCATCTTTAGGAGATGTTTATTGTTATGGGAACCTACCTTCATGGACAAAATAGACTCGTCTTATGACTATATTATGCCTCGCAAGAGGACTGTAAACAGCGAACGAGTTAACTACTCTACTTAGCCGTCAGACGGACGTGCAACACTTCTGTATTCGTTCTTTTTGTTAATAATACGTTTTCACTGAATTGCTGAGTTCGAGTTAGAGTTCGCGTAAATACCTCTTCCATGTCCACAACATTTATCTTATTTGTTTAGTTTAAAGTATTGGCTTTATTTAATATCTGTGTTGTATATAGAACATATATTTTCATTTATTTTGGTGATGTTTTACAAGGAATTCTTTTTCAGTTTTCGATGAAGTAGTGCTATAAAAAAATTCTTCTGAAAAAGTTTACAGTTTTATAATTTATTTTTGCAGGCTGGTGCTGTTTCCTTATTTTTTCATGATATTTTTGGTGCAGTTTCTTTTTAATTTCCCAAATATGTTTAGAAAGGGTTGTGCTATGGTTAATTGGCCGTAGGTGATCTGAAATTTCTTCCAATGAGACCATCTTCAGCGAAGCCAAAAATGATTATGAAACAACTCTTAAAAATAGTGGTTTTTCGCTAAAACTCACGTACACAACACACAGGGAAAAAAGCCACCAGAAAAAGAAAGATCGTAGGGTTTAAACCACTCCAGAGCAAAAACATAAAAACAAACGTTGGAAAAGTATTCATTACGCTCATAGAAAAACACATCCCCTATCAAGCAGTCTCCACAACAACAACAAAAAAGTAAAAAAACCAGCTCTAGTTGCACCGAGAAAAAAAGTACAACAGAAAAATAATGAACAAATCACTCACCCAAACCAAACCCACCTGTAGTTGCGGAGCAATGCATGAATGTCCCTTAAACGGCAATTACCTGAAAGAAATATAATAAGCAAAGCAACAGTAAAAACAACAGATAACGAACAAATATATATATAGGAATAACAGAGAGACCCTAGAAACTATGTACACAAAACATCCTTTAGCAATATTAAATACGCAAATTCCACAGAACCTTCTAAACATGTATGGGAATTTAAAAGCAAAATATACCAAAACTATCATGGAAAATCAGGAAAACAGCACCAGCCTACAACAATAAATCCCAAAATCAAATAAAAAAACACTAAGCGTTAAAGTAGCGTTTAAATAAAGAAGTGTTAGGTTTGTCAATTTTAATTCTGGGGATTGCTATGTAGCATCGAGTGGAGAAGAATAAACATACAATTATTCTTAGTATATATATACATATATATATATATATATATATATATATATATATATATATTGTCCCCAACACTTTATTAATAGCGTTTTAGAAAGAAATTATTTGCTGTTTGTTATCAATGACAGTTTATTCGAAATGTTCAAAATATATAAACGAAATCTGTCAATATTTTTGAGATGAGGTATTATGTACACTATTTACATTGTTCGGACTACCATCCTCATCTTTGTTACCATATGTATCACAACGTTTCGGCCGTTGTACGCTGCGGCCTTTTTCAGGTGATGGGAATGTCGAACTGAACGCTTTATTTCGCTCAAGGACACATTGCACAGTAGATAAAGGCGTTAGTTAGATACCTGGTTAAGGCGGTGGAGAACTTGAAGAAGGAAATTAACAAGAGATAACTGTTAACTGACATCCATTAGACATGGCACGTGGAACTAGAACAGTCTACACCCAGCGAGCGGAATAAAGGGTTCAGTTTGACATTTCAATCACATGAAGAAGGCCGGAGCGTACAACGGCCGAAACGTAAATATGGCGACAAAGATGAGGATGATAGTCTGAACAAAATGTAGATAAAATGTTTTACAAATCTTTAGACATATTTTTAAACTGAAGTTACTTGATACTTTATTCTTTCTTTTTTCAAAATAATTAATTTTAAGAAAAGATGTAAATGCGTCTCTATTTTGCCCAAATCTTTTCAACATAACTTCCCTGCTAGTAAATACATTTAATTCCATAATGACTATTAATCAAATACATTGAACTTGGCTTCTGGGCATTTATTTTTATCTAGACAGGAAGTTGACAATTTTCTTGTCCATTCTTCAATTTAATACTAATCTGGGACTTTCTTTCCTGTAAGGTATTAGTTTACATGTTTGAGAAAAAAATGGTTATCCACAGGAAAGAGATCAGGGGGGAATAAACAAGGTACAATGAAGTATACATCTTCAAGTGAATCGACTTTATTAGCGTCATTTTTTTTTTTACAAAACGATGTATTTTCATTAAACAAAATGACACTTTTTCGGATACTGGATTAATATCATACCTTTGAACAGGATCGTTGCAAAATGTGTAACTGATAAATATATAAATATATAAATATGTATATAGTCATCCACAGCTAGCCTGTTTTGCTGTATCACAGCTCATCAGTGTGGATAGACATCCGATTGTTTCAAGCTGGGATCGAAACTTGACCAATTTGACATCAGTAAGAGACTCTTACCCCTAAGCTATCGATGCATGGCAGAAAAAGGGAAATTTTAACGCATTATATACGTGCTATACAAACGCCATACCGGCCGACATAGCACTCAATTCTTACGAAGAGAGATGCATTAAAGCAACAACAGCCGTTAAAAATTCCCTTTTCTCCATAGTGCTCAATCGGTGAACGAGGGCATAAATAGTCATTCACGATCAGCCTGTTTCGCTGTATCACAGCTCATCAGTGTGGCTAGACATCCTATTGCTTCAAGCCGGGATGTGTGTGTGTGTGTGTGTGTGTGTGTGTGTGTGTGTGTGTGTGTGTGTGTGTGTGTGTGTGTGGTGAATGGCTGACGAAAGAAAATGTGACGCATAACTCTGAAGTTATGTTGGAATAACGAAAGATATCTTCCGGAAATTAATCAATGTATTGAGAAGCGGGAAAATATCCTCAGAAACAAAGAAAAAAGTGCTGAAATTCTATGTAATATCTAATATACCAGTGAAAGTTGCACAATTTCTTTACAGATGAAGAAGAGACTTGAAGTGACATAGATGTGGTTCTATGAACACTGATAATACCATGAACAGAGCACGTAAGAAATGATTTTAGGAAAACAGGAACAACAAGGAAACTTATATTTACAATCTGAAAGCAACTGTTGAAAATACTGGGACACAGAATGAGGAATTTGACACTCACAGTGCATACTCAGTTGTGGAATGGCCAGGGTCACTGATGGAGTAGGTCCCCTATTTCAAATGAAAATGCAATAAAAAATAAACACTTGTTTTAATAATAAAAAAGGAATAAGAGCTTTATAAAGTCATCTGCATACTATCAGTTACTCAAGTCCAGTGTGAGAGGAGGATATTTTCAAAGATCAAGAGCCTAAAGACAAGGTTAAGAAATTCGCCGTTTCAGGAGAATTTGGAATCATACATGTTGCTATCCATTGAAAAGGAATTGTTAAAGGAATTGGATGAAGAACCAATTATTGACAGATTCGAACAATCATCGAGCAAATGATTGATTTTAATATAGTAGACTGCATGCAATGTTCTATTATGATTTTAAACTATCTGTTAATGTGTATATTGTACAGTAAACTATGAGGTTATTAAAAAAGAATGAACCCATTTCATTACGCAATATTTTAATAAGGAAAAGCAATAGAAAGGAATTGTTAGAGGAATTGGATGAAGAACCAGTTATTGGCACATTATCACAATCATCTTGTGAACAGAAACGATTGTTCTTAATATGGTAGACTGCATGCAATGCGCTAATGTGCTTTGGAACAGTATGTTAATGTGTAAATTCTGCAGTCAACTATAAATATTTAAAAAATAAATAAAATATTCGATTATGACATTCTGTATTTAGTATCTACTGCCAGTAAAATATGTACAGTACATATTTTGCACTGTATTTTTTAATTCACTCCAAGCAAGGCGATAATGTCACTAAGGCACAAGAGGGCTACTGGCAATGAAATAGAATAAAAATAAACTTTAGGGACCAGAAACCCAATTCTAAACAGGAAACAAGAGATAAACATCTTCTACTGTTGAAAATATTGCAGAAGAGTGTGAATCGGACATACATCTTTTTTTCACAAACATTTTAATTGTACCCTTTTTCCATGAGTATTTTTTTGAAAAATTATTCCTTATGAAAATGATAGCATTGTAGTTGTGGATGCACCCTCTCTGTCACCTGGGAATCAATATTTTGAGATTCAGTTCGCCAGTCTGTATATTGAAGGTAAGAAGGACAAAGAGGAATCAGCAAGTAACGCGTTTGTGTGAATGGATAACAAAGCACGGGGGAGGGGGCACATAAAGAGGGATGGTCAAGAATTAAAAGTTATTTAAAGCAACAAAAAGCTGGAAGTTGTGGAGAGCCATGATCACCTACAGCCCGAAAGGGCCAGGCGCATAAAAGAATAAAGTACTTTTTTATTCAATAAATTGTTGTTTGTGTTTCTGAATTTCTAGCTTACCGATTTCTCGATGTGTATAGCTGAGCATTTTGAAAGAAATTCTGTTGTTCCACCAAAAATGCTTACCCAAAATTCCAAGGATTATAAAACAATTGATGCTTCAGCTTTTCATCTAATTGTCCGTATATTCTCTGATTATCCTGAAAAGATATTTTTCATCAACAATAGATGATAAGATGTAAAAATGGATTAAATGCTATTGAATAGAATTAATGCGAGGCTCCATAAATGTAATTGTAATGTCTTGTTTTTTATTTAATTAGAACTGAACACATTCGTTGTTCTATTGTTAAACAAATACAAATCGTAGCCAAGCATCAGAATAAGCAAATAAAAATACTAACAATGAGAACGATAAATCAGTTCATACTAGTGTCATATTAGTATACGCAGGGTCCGCAACGACATATACGAAAGATATTACGTGTAAATAAAGTTACGAATGAAGACACAAAGATGAACACTAAGCATTGGTTATTACCAAATTATAAAACAAAGTATCATATTCATCATTGTTTTTTTTTTGTTTTTTTAAGCATTTCATCCCAAGAAAGGCGAGAGTGCCACTACCCCACAAGGGAGTTACAGAGAGTGAGAACAAGAGTAAAGTGTTGTTTGAGGAAAGGATACAGAGGAGGATGGGGATCAGGATCAATGTGTCAGAAGATGCCGATTGACATTGCATTTGAATATTTGAAGATTATAGCTACCAGGGAAGCAAGTAATAGGAAGGGAGTTCCACTGTCGGGAAGTGCGAGAGAAGAAGCTGTTGGAGTAGAAGAGGCTGTTACATTTAACTGTTTCGACAGTGAAAGGATGGGACCGAGATGCCAATCTAGTAGCACGCTTAAATTTATACAGTTGGGGTACCAGTAAAAGTAGCTTGTCAGAGCAGTTGCCAGTTAATAGAATTAAGGGATTCGAAAATGTTTTTATATAATAAAGTGTTTTTGTGAATTACTGGGTTGGGATTTTTAATCATTTTCCTGAAAGACATAGAAGTTTTTAGCGCTTGATTGATATTTTAGGTCAGTCTCGCTGCAAATTTTATTTGGAAATTTCTAAAACCAAGTCAGATAAAATGCAAAAGATAAAAAAAAATTAAATAAATCAACAACAAATAAGACATTGATTAAAAATAATCTAAAAATAATGTCAATTTTGAAAAATAATTAATAAATTAAGTTAAAAAATCAGCAGTTAATTTTGAGAATTCTAGAATATGAAAGCTTGTTGAATTACCCCCACCTTGATTGCCAATAAAATTAGCGAGATGTCTTTGCATTCAGAAGTACGAAAGGAAGAGATATAAATCCACTTTTTTTTTTTGCAGCGAGATGTAGTATCGACAACAACTGGACACTTCCTCTCTGGGGAAACACTCCCAGTACAGGCCGAGTTCGTAATTTCACACAACAATGTGGCGCATCACACACGTACTCACGTATATACACACACACACTACAGGTAATCCCATAAATGTTTTTTTTTTTCTTTCATCTTTTTTTAGCGATCTATAGACAGGTAAATATGCATTTCTCTTTTTTGTTAGCTAAGTTTTTCTCTCTATAAAAGCATATGGATAAAAATCCTCTATGTGTTGTTTTCATTTCTTTTAAAACTTTTCGTTCGCAATCGTATGCATTACAATTTGCTACATCTATCCGCTTCAAACTATTTTTGAAATTCGTACCATTTTAGGCTGAAGTTAACCTTTTTTTTTTAAAATTGCGTAGGGTTTTTTTTTATAAACAAAGCAGGTGGAATATAAATTCCTTTGAAATATTTATTAACATCTGAAAGTTTTTCCCCAACATGATGATTGATAATTGTGAGCTCATAAAATATCTGATTCGTTCGTCAAAATTAGTGTTAGTCTAAAAGTCAAAAGTAGAAAATAAGTACAAAATGTATTTTAATAAGACTAATTTAAGAAAATCAACATGTTATTTACCTAATGTCACAGTACTGATCACACGAAAAAAGTCGTCTGTAATCATGACTGCATATCTGTGTCCAGATGCATGTGTAAAATTTGTGTGTTAGTTGTGTACAGAAAGAGCGCACGTCTTATCGCTGGTTCAGGCGAGTACAGTCATACTCTCGGTCACGATGATGTATAACTTCGTGTTAGAACAGCTTTCTGGTGTTCTTGAAGCCTTACCTTAAGGGGGCGACCTGCCTCCCCTTTATATTTCTTTCCGCAGCTGCACGGGATTCGACATTCCAACCACCTGGAGAAGGCCGTGGCGTACAACGACCGAAACGTTGTAATAAATATGGGGACAAAGATGAGGACAATAGTCCGAATAATTTAAATAGTGTACATGAGAATTTGTTTCACAGAGTAGCAGTTCTAGGAAAAAAGCTCTATGAGTGAAACTTCCTCCTTAAAAATGAAATACGGAGGAAATGTGGGTGATTCAACTCCGTGAACGTAGCATGGCGTAAGGTGGAACTCAAGAATGGAGTTCATCTGAACATTTACCATCAAAATAACGATAGATTAGCGTCTGTGAGAAGAAGGCTGTTGTTGTAACCTAGAAAGGATAACTGGATGAGGAATAACCAAAACTGAGGTTGGAAATGAAATGGTAATCTTTATAACATCAACAAAATACAATACTCGCCAGCGGTGTCGTTTAGGTAAACCACTGCGAGAGGTCGACTACTTAGACTGCATATTACCTCTGTAGTGGGCCGTGGCGGTTGCTACTTGTTGAGGGTTCATGGCGTGGCTGTTATGTTGTTGATAGAAGTCAGACGTAGAAGAAACGCATATAAGGTTCCGATACTCCTGCCCGCCGGGCCCAACTACATAAAAAGGTTGGACTTTGATTAATTCCAAAGAAGAAGGCAAAGAAAGCAAACAAAACACAAGACCGATAATATATGTATATACAAATATATATTAATAACAAGTTACAATACATGGAAACAGTACAAAGGACGAAGTGTGTGTGAATATTCTGTATGTGCGTGCGTGTGTGAATATTCTGTATGTGCGTGCGTGTGTGAATATTCTGTATGTGCGTGCGTGCGTGAATATTGTGCTTAGCGTGTTTCCACGCTATCCCTTGTTAGCGACTACATTTCGAGGTTGATAGCTGAAATCCTTTAGGAAAAAGAGAAATTACCTCAAGGTGTCAGTGCACAGGCCTGAAGGAAAAAGAGATAGAGGTGAAGAGTCGGCGGCTATTTATAGCCAGGGAAGAGAGACCCCTGGTGAAAGGGTTAACGGACTGAAGGAGGAGTTAACTCCGACACCTCACTTACAATAGTGTCCAACGTATTTATGAGGATTGGGACATGCCCATGAATGTTCATACGTACGGTATATAACAGCTGTAGAGTTGATTATTATTTTTTTGGATAACGAAAGTTTTATGCTTTATTTTAGATTTTATTTATTTTATTTTTGTAATTTTTGTTACTGATATGTATAATACCATGTTCATTATATTTCATGCATGATGCTGTAGTGGCGGTGGTGAGTATGTAAAACACACGTGAGTTAAAAATTTCCTGCTAGCCAGTCCAGCTACATGAGAATGTTGGACTTACGTTAAGTCCAAAGAAAAACAAACAACACCGATAAATATATGTAAACAAATATATGTATTAACAACAAGTTACAAGCACATGGAAAGTTACATGGACAGAGTGCGTGTGGCGAATATTATGTGTGTGTGTTGTGGTGAGTGTTCGTACGTACGTGTATTGTTCTTAGCGTGTTCCCAGAATTTGGGAAACGCTGTATCTGTGAGAGCTCACATCTGTGAGGTGGTATAAGGCCGAAGGCCTGAGGAAAAAAAGAGATCGAGGCGAAGGGTCAGCCAGTATTTATAGCCAGGGGAGAGAGAACCCTGTTGAAGGATTAAGGAACTAAAGGAGGAGCTAACTCCGACAATGCATGTATACTCCAGATGTTGTTGAAAAATTTTTTGTCCCAATCAATGATTTTTCCCCTCGCCTTCTCATCTGTGTGTAAGGATTCTTCTCGGTTAATTGTTGTGGGACTAATTATTTGCTACCGATTACAAATATTTTGCTTTCAGAGTTCTGTATTCCATAAGTTTGAGAATCTAATATTGCAACACTTGACTCATTGCTTTTCTTGTTGATGATGAGGTCATATGGGATGAGCCAAAGAAACATTAATAAGAAAATCGAGCCATTCAAGTATCTAATTTCACCCTGTGGCCACGAATCCTAGAATCCAAATATTCCCGTGTTTGACCGTGACTCATTCATGATATTCTATTTTAAATGATTTATGACCAAGATTAATCTAAGATGTAACACCAAAACTACGGAATACTAATCAGAATTTTAATCTCATTTGGTTATTTTTGAGGAATTAATGGAATTCATCGGAACATTTACCATCGTAATAACGATCGTGTAGCGTCTGTGTGAAGTGGATTATTATTCTTTTTAGATAAAAAGTAAGTCACGAAACTTTTTATGATTTATTTTAGATTCTTGATTAGTTGTTTGTTTGTGTTTTGCATTTTTGTAACTTTTGTTTCATATAATTTACCATGTTCATTATTTACAAATAATTCCTAGAATGCTTATCAAGGTACAGCGATGATCAAACTTGGATGTCAATCATATGTTCTCCTCATCCTAGACTTTTGTTTAGCACATAACTGTATGTTGTCAACTAATCGATGCAGATATGTTTGCTAAAGAACTTATCAGTGGTCCCTGAAAACCGAACCAGTTACTCGGCCTTACGTTCACTAACGCCAAGAAGCTTTTATCCTCCCACTAATGGTAAGACAAGGAAATTATCGATAAACATCCCATCGGTAATTCTAAAATGGTCAGCAGAGGTATTAGATTCATTGATTTTATAGATTTTCCATTGCAGACCTTTGTCGGATCACTTTTTTTTTTTTCTAAGGCTTTTTCCCACATGCTGTCTCTTAGGCGTGGGTGTATTTCACCTGTTAAAACCTCACTTTGACAGTGTTCCTTAATTGCATTTCGATCCACCCTAAATAGTTTCATTAAATATAAAGAGTGTACACTAGGAACAGGTACACTACCTACGTATATCGAGCGCCGACGAAAAGTTTCCATCATTGTCCTCATCTTACTTTTTTTTGGCGGGGGGGGGGGTAGCATGGAGTTAATAGTATAAATTTAGTTTTTACTTTAACTTGTATTTGGCGATCATTACCCACCACACACCCGATAATGGTCGGAGAATGGGTAGGTTTATTAACTCGACTACCTTGTATATACTTCCCCTATCTATAAGGGACGCTAATACATACAATTTATTTTTATTTACTAGAGTGAGCCACCTGATGAGCTATAGAAATTTCACAATCTAGTTGCAGGATCTGCCAAAAATGTAGAGGATCGTGTGGTTTGTGAGTGTGTTGTTATATTAGAAACACGTGTGTAATATAATATATATATATATATATATATATATATATATATATATATATATATATATAACAAAACAAATATATGTATTAAAAAAAAACAATTTTACAATGGACATAGGCAATAATATTTGTGAGTGTGTGTGTGTGTGTGTGAACGTTTGTGCTTGTTCTTTGGTGACTGTTCGTACGTGCGTGTATGTGTGTATAATGTTCATGGCGTCTTCACTAAGAGAGCTTACATTGTAGTCGCTGAAATGAAGAAATGAAAAAGAGGATTTACCTCACCTCCACGCGAGGTGGGACGCGACCCGTGGCCTGAAGGAAAGAAAGATAGAGTCAAGAAGTCGCCCAGTATTTATAGTATGGGGAGAGAGACCCCTAGTGACAATTTGGGAATTAAGGAGGAGGTAACTTGTAACAACCTGGTTTGTACCTTACACAAAGCGTTCATAAGACTTGCACGGATGACGATACTTGGCACTAAGTAACCCAGAAACAGCACATCGAGCTGGGCACGTGGCCTAGTGGTTAGAAAATCAGCACTTCAAATCTCAATGGTCGATTTATCTAAGTTGTGCCTTCTTTATAATATCAGTTTGGAGAGATGATCCCCAAGATTAGCAGTGTTAAGAAGTGCCTGAATAACCATATGATATGTTGACCAATACCATGTGAGTGAAATTGGGTACACAGTACTGTTCGGAAACCTGAAGCAGTCGTGCGAGAACAAAGCCATAAGACCTAAGTGATCGAGGGTTTGACGGTATGGACCTTTTTCAAGTGCTGATCTCACCAAATTATTCACACTCTTCCAGAAACTGTAACTAAGCATAGTTTGCATTATAAACCACAGATTGACTCTGTGGGTGTTGAAGAAATAAAAATGTGCCTGAGTAAGTGTCTGCAATAGAGATTATCTTGACACCCTCACAGATGGGTGCACCTGGTAACAAGCAACCACCCATTATATATATATATATATATATATATATATAATTGAATAAGTTACAAAATGTTATGTCTGCTTATTTTCATCATAATACTTTAATATTCACAGATATTTTTCTGTATATTACAATTAAATGAGGCAAGAAATGCACTGTAACAGTGAGAATCACTTTTGTTACCCAAGTAATAACTACAGTATATTTCTTGGCTCATTTAATTGTAATATATGGAAAACTGTTCATGAATATGAAAGGATTATGATCAAAATAAGCAAACATAATGCTTGTAACTTATTCAATGAGACATACCTTTTCTGCCTAAATGCACAAATATATATATATATATATATATATATATATATATATATATATATATATATATATATATATACCCAGGTAATATCTGAACAAATACAATACAATTCCAACATTCGTAACAACTAATTTAAAGGACAGCTCAATACAAAGTAGAGATATTTATTTTATTAATTTCATCCTTGAACTCATTTTGAAGATTATGTTCTAATAAGAAACAGACTGTCACCACTAGGTGTTGACATAAATATACATATATATATATATATATATATATATATATATGACCTGATGATTATGTTCAGCATGAAACAATCTGTTGCCTCTGTATGTTGACTTTAATGTTCACTTTTATATTTACATGCACTCTTTCTCTGATATTGAGCACTTTATCCCATAAATATAGCATACCTTAAAATTATATTTCTTTTATATATATATATATATATATATATATATATATATATATATGTTGGTCACTTTATTTGGTATATTCTTTTTATTATTGGGGGGTTAGGACCCTATTTTCCATTAGAGCTATATCAGTTTTTTCTTGCCATGGATGCTGTAATATTCTTGAAGCACTTTTTAAAAATTTGGCTCCCTGCTGTTATGGCATCCTTCTAGATTGACTGGTTGACTGCATATCCAGAATACAATTCCCCCTTTCTGCCGCATTTCAAAGGTGCTCTATAGAATTGTGATGTAATGACTATTGAGGCATATATTAGAAAACCCATTGTTGTGTTCCATGAACCAATCTGTCACTATTTTTGATTTATGACATGAAGCTTAGTCCTGCTTGAATGGCCACTAAAAGATGGCCATATTGTTATCATAAATTGAGGCATCTAGTCAACCACAATACCTAAGTAGGCCACTATCAGGTAAGTGACAGGAACCAAACTAGTACATCTTAGAATTTGTCATATCATTAACCATGTACTTGTAAAAAAATTAGTAATGCTCCCAAGAAAATTAAATTTCAGCTTTAAATGATCCATAAGGAGTTGATATGCGATTAAGAAAACAAAACAAACTTTCTCATACTAATGCATGAAATGAAAATCAGCAGGTCACCATGATTATATTAAAATTTGTATATCCATTAAATTGCTGCCATGTCATTACCTGTTTAGAAATTTGCATAAAATTGCATTTGTTTTTTTATTAAGTTGCCTGTGTGCATTTGTGCATGTGTGTACTCAGTTGTATCTGTACATGCCTATATGTTTATAGATATATACATATATGTATATTTTAGGCTGTTTCCAGTAATATGTTTCATACCCAGAAGCCCACACGTTCTTGGTTTAGTTTGAAAATTGGAATTGATTTCTCATAATTTACATTCGTTTTTTTCCCACCAGCAAAGAAGACCACCAATTATGTTTCACTTATCAGTAGAAATAATCAATAGATAAACAAATTCTGCCCAATGGAGACTTTTTTCTAATATTCTGGCAAAAAACTGGGATTTCTAAATGGAGTATTTTTTATGCTTTTTTCTTTTGTCTTGTTTTTTTTATATATCACACAGTAATTAAATAACTTTATTTAAAAGTAGCTGAAATAATAAAAATCTATAAGACAAGAATACACTTAAGACCAACTGAGGTTGTATATTTTCTACTATTAATTAGGGTTCATGAATTTAACCTAGGTAAAAAAAGGAAGATTTTGAAGGCTAATGTTTAAAATCCAAAGACCGTTCATTTCACCATATATTTTTCTCTCATTCAGTGTTGTGCCAGATGCAGTTATGTATGCATTTTAGTTGCCTTATTTGATAAAATATTGGAGTTGCTATGGAAACTTTAATGTGTTTCTCTGCATCTTCTATGCATGTGCAGTCATATTAGAAGGCAAAATCAAGATACATTAAAAGCTTTGTCAGTTTCCTTTTTACCCAAGACAAGTAACAGAAATGCAGCCAATTTAGAATTAGTCACCAGGAAGATTTAAACTGCAATGTTCTGAGTCAATGAGACTGATTCAGCCTCATTTGGAATCAGTCACCTTTACTGCTTGGCTTCAGGATGGCTGGATTCATGCTCAGTTACTGGAAAGACGAGCGAGCCGACAAGTGCATCTGGGCATAGAAGATGCAAAATTGCTCTGCCATATTGACTTCTGCTTTGGACCAATTAAGATAGTTTTATCTGGCAATATAACCTCAGGAGGTCTTCTTGTAGAATGAATTTATAGAATGTAATATGCTGGCCAGCAGAGGAGGGCACTTATCTTCCACCATCTCTCTGAGCTGAGAAAACATTTCAACATTTAAAAATAGATTTAAAAAATATTTTGATTCTATTCTCACTACTCATACTCACACAGCAATATATAGACATGCATACATACAATTTATATATATATATATATATATATATATATATATATATATATATATAAAGAAAAAAAGACCAGTTTAAGGTTCCGTTATAATAATTTATTTCACCAGAGCCCTTTTAAAGGATGCTGGATCTGGTGAAAATAAATTATTATAATGGAACCTTAAAGTGGTCAGTTTTTCTTTAAAATATTAGCTGTGGATTTACATTGACCTTTCAGGATTTCATCCTCCTTGGGACTATCCATACGGATTACCAAGTTTTTCATAACTTAATTATATATATATATAGGTACCACTATAAAAACACTAACATGCTCCAAATGTAATGAAAACATAGTGTTATCATCAAAATATTTGTTATTATTAGGAGGAAAGATCAAAGAATTTCTTGAAGATTTAATTAAAATTTTACTCCTTTTTAGAACATTCAAAATTTTGATTAAAAACTTTTTTCCTTGTCTCAGAAATTTTACTAACTTTTAGCATAGCAAATTTTAACTTCTTTTTTTTTTGGTAGTAACAAACACATTAATTTGGAAAGCCTTGCAAAAAAACAAATAATTGTTGGATTTTAATGAAATTTTCAGGACTTGAATGAAATTATTTTTGAAATTTTTTTATTAGAAAATCTTGGTAAAATTATTTTTTTTACTTGTGTTTCAGTCCATTACTTAATTTAATGAAAACATGAAAAATGCAGCGTGATAAATTTTAGTGATTAAAAAGCAGAATTACTTGAAGAATTTAAATCACTGAATGTTTTTTGCAAAATCGGATCCCATCTTATCTGTTCTGAATCAAAAAGTAAAAATTCAATAAAACTAAAAGACATTATTTAATTGGAGAAGGTTTTAATTGTTTTTATGAATAATATATATTAAAGACAATATTGTCTGAAGAAAAAAAATTTTGATGAAAAATGAACTTTTATAAGATTTGTTTTCATTTTTTACAATTTTAAATTGAATAATTTATAAAGTTTTTAAATCTTTTCAAATTCAGTTCCAATGTGAAAACTCTTAGGAAATATTGTTATTAACAAAAAACTATATTTACTAATCATATATTGTAAAGCTTATTACAATCTGACAACTCCAAATATTTTTAAAGAATTGTGATTTGTTTCTGTGTGAAATCCTGGATGAAGACTCCCACTTCTTTGAAGTCTTTGATCTAAATGACCAAAGAAGACGTTTAATCAGTAAAAGGAGGTTCTTTTAAACAAATGCAATAAAGCCACTAAGATGCAAGGGGTCACTGAGTGTTAGATAATATGACAAAAAAAAACCACTATTAAGGAGAGATAACAATAAAAGAACAAGAATTAAGAAGACAGAAGAAAATGATTGATATTGCATTAGAATTATTGAAGCTCATGGTTGACTTGAAAATGAGAAAGAGAGTTCCAGAGGCAAAGAGTGTGATAGAGGGAACTATTAACATAGAACTTACAGTTACATTGAGCCATTTCAACTGTAAAATGATGAGAAATTGTTAGCAATCTAGTACTGTGCTTAAATTCATAAAGTCAATGTATCATAGAGGAATGTAATATTTATTTTGTGTTAATACAAAAATGTGGCGCAAAGCCAAAAGGGAAGATAGGGGAAGGCTGGTCTTCAATCTGTCTTTTCTCAAACTTAGCCATGATTATTGACCCAAACACACCCCAGTATTCCTTACAGTAAAACAACACATTCTTACTTACCATTCTTACCTACAGCCACCATAATACCTCACAGTCTCTATGTAGTCCTAACTAGTCCCCATGGACCATGTGTACAATTTGTCTAGGTGTGTGGGGATAAAATAACAATGTTTAAAAATGAACCCTCAATGAATATTTACAAATTTATATACAAAAAACTTAACAATACAATGTTAGTAATAAACACCCCCGCAATCCTTAATTGTGTCAAAAAAATCAGTTAACTGGACAAAATTAATGCAGGACTAGTCAGTCACTCAAACACAAAGACAAATATGAAATACAAACTCAAAAAATGGAAAAGGTCCCACATCTACCAGAGAATTGACATCTCTGCCACCTAATGGAAGAAGGAGAATTAAACTAAACAAAGTGGGGACAGAAATAAAAGAAGCCAATGAGTATACATCTCCTTACTAAGTTAACTTGATGACAGAAACTAAGGTTTAAAAAACCCAAACTACCCTATTTTGGGCTGGGTTACCAATGTTCAACATGGAGTTCCCAACATTTTGAATGCCTAACCAGTATCATAGACAAAAGTTCATCAGAACAATTACTATGAAATTATTTATAGTAAAGGCAGAGGAAGGCTGCAATACAGGAGTGGGGAAATAACTGATGATTTTTTTAGTCTATGTTTTTAATCATGACTGTTCAAGCCTTTAAATTTTATAAATAATCTATTTACAAACAATTTACAAAAGTCACAGCTCACAACTCAAAGTGTCATTGCAAATATCTGACACTGGAAAGTCTTGGAATTATTTGCGAAATGTTCCAATGCTAAAACTTGATGCATCTTTCTGAAGCAAAATTTACATGCACATGCTCTAAGTTAGCGGGAAGGCCAAGACCAACTTTGCATTTCCCAACTCCCATTGATAGTGGAAATAATCGATTTTTTCATGCTTCTACGGCAGTTTTCATGTAGTTTGCAGCCATTTTCTACTGGCCAGAGTGAGAGCCAATAGCTGGCTGTCAAAAATAGGCAGGAAGATTCTATTGACTAGCATGAGAGCCAACAGCTGACTGACATGAATGTTAACTAGCATGCTAAAAAATCGATAGCTGCATTCGTCACAAGTGGGAAAAATTTAAATCTGCATGGCACTTTACTCCAATTGGCTCATTCGCTTGCTTAAACTCAACGTTGATTTTGATTCCGCAGAACTGGGTTGGGTGTGAAAAAGTATTTGTTGTTAACATTCGGTTTTTCCAGTTATGAGTACTTTTTTAAAGCTGATCATTTTGTGTTCATTTTGTTTAGTTCTTTTTTCATAACAGATTTAATGTTTAGTATAGAGCTTAGAAAAAATTCGCAGTGTGCGATAGGCAAGATGTAAGGCATGTAGCAACATCAGCACGGCAAAGGGCACTCCTTTAAAGGCAAGGAAGGGCAAAAATATTTTAAGTCAAATGATAGTGATTGCTGTATGAGTCGTACGATTTTTGAATCAAGCACGGGCAACACCGGACAATACTGCTAGTTAGATATATTTACAGTTTATTAACATATTAAAACATTCAATGTTGAAAAGAAACTTTAAAACATTTTCAACATTTCTGCACATTGTCAGCTAGTGACTTGCATGTAGAGTTCAACTCTTTGTCACTACTTCTTTTGCAGTCTATAAATATTGGTCACTGGGGTCCAATGAAAAGTGTGGGGAGAGGAAAACCAGCCTTTCTCAGATGTTTGTTTGGGGCTAATGTTTTAGATTACATTGTCCTGATGTTGGGTTTATTTTATTTTGATTATAACACACACACACACACACACACACACACACACACACACACACACAGGTCAATCCCTTTCAAAGAGCTTTCTTGTAATATTCAATAACAAGTAAGGATTTAAGGAAGTGTTATAATATGTGAGAGAATTGCCTAAGACTAAAATAGAAAAAGTCTTTTTTCATATATCATTTTCACAATTTCTCCACTTTCACTGCTTAAAGAAATATTTAGTCTTTCTTTTTCCTGTTTAATTGCACCCACCACTCAAATGCATTTAGATTTTTCATTAAGATCTAAAATATTTATTTCCCAATCGATTTACACGTCTTCTATATAAGATTCTCATTATTTTTTTTTATTAATGTTGCTGTTTCTCCATTTATAAATGCGTTTTACTCTATTCAACTAGAAGGTCAGTCTGCTTCCAAGAAATAACAATATATAAATGAACAATTCTTAAATTGCTATTGGAAACAATAAACATTGCCATTAGCCAGTATTTTGCTCTCAATCAAACGCCCTCTCCTGTCAGAGGTCACGACTTTCAAATTCTTTGTAAGCTATTTGTACGCTCCTTGTACACATTCACTAGTCAAATATTTCATCTGTCCTGTCAGCAGTACCTAAAATACATTGACCTCATCCCTTGCAGAATGAGTAAGAACAGTGCTTTGAGGGTGCAAAATACATTTTATTGTGATGCAAACAATAAGTACAACAAAACAGTCATCCCTACCTGAGTCAATACTTTGTAGAAGAAACTTTTGTTACAGTTACAACTGCCAGTCTTTTGATGTATTCCTCTACAAGCTTTGTACTTCTTGAGATTTAAAGCTTTTTGCATTCTTCTTTGCAAAATAACTCCAGATTGGATAGAGACCATCTGGGAACACCAATTTTTAAATCTTGCCACATATTTTCAATTGGATTTAGGTCTGGGCTTTGAGTCAGTCTAATGCATTAATATGCTTTAATCTAAACCATTCCATTGTAGCTCTGGCTGTATTTCTTGAGTCATTGTCCTGTTGGAAGGTGAATCTCCACCCCAGTCTCAAGTCTGCCCGTAACAGGTTTTCTTTGAGAATTGCCCTGTATTTGGTATCATTCATCTTCCCATCAATTCTGACCAAATTCCCTGTCTTTGTGAAGAGAAGAACCCTTATAGTATAAACGCTGTCATAACAATGTTTCATGGCGGGGATGGCATCCTCAGGATAAGCTGTAGTGTTAGGTTTCTGCCATGTATAGTATTTTCTATCAAGGCCCAGAAATTCAACTTTGGTCTCATCTGACCAGAACCCTTTCTTTCACATGGTTTGATGTGTCCACCACATGGCTTGTGGCTAATTACAAATGGTAAAACTTCTTATGGCTTTCTTTCAACAATGGCTTTTTTCTTAGCATACATCTATCAAGGCCAGATTTGTGAAGTGCATAGCTAATAGTTGTCCAATGGACAAATTTTCCCACCTATGCAGCTTCTCCAGAGTTATTATTATCAACCTCTTGGTTGCTTCTCTGATTAAAGTTTTCATTTTCTGGTCTGTTTACGTAGATGACCCTGTCTTGGTAAGTTTGCAGTTGTGCTACATTCTTTCCATTTTCAAATGATTTAAGAGTCCTCAGTGAAATGTTCAAAACATGAAATATTTTAACTTGGTCCATTATATAAACTGCCATAAAATTAACTTAAATTTGTGGTTGCAATGTAACAGAATGTGGAAAAAAAATTGAGGAGCTGATAACTTATGCAAGGTACTGTGTAAGATAAAAAATGGTTGACTCTAGACATGAAGGCGGTTAAGATCGTAATGATCAGGGAAGCATCCTTTTGGAATTCTATTCCCCAATGTAGTGATTCTTGGAAAGAACTTGTGTGAATGGAGCTTCCTCCTTACCAATGGAATATTCAGGGAATGTGGTTTGGTTGACCCCATGTACATGGCAGGGTATGTCTGAACTATGAATGTCTGAACTGGTGGAATTAAGAGATTTAGTACGTCTGATGTAAATTGTTTCGAACGCCTTCATATAGTAAAATGAACAAGCTGTGTTCGCAATTGCAAAGCACTCATCTTCATGTTCTTTTGCACACTTAAAATTGTCCATTAAGAGTCCATTAAATTTCTTTCTAGTGAATTAAAGTTTATGTCTGTGAATTTTGTGACAGTAATTGTGGGTCCAATACAGACTCGATCTCTGTGGAAATCTGGGTAATCAATAATTAAGCAGTAATAAATAAGAACAAGATGACAGAGGAACAAGATCTACCCTGGTAGATTAAATAAAGGGTTCAAAATTCCCTGAAGGTTACCTGGGTTGACAAGCAGTTGATGAAAGCCAGAGAATGTTAGTTAGTCAGTCAAGTACGATATGTGATGCACGTTTGGTTGATCATTTCTCTTTTGATTCATGATTCACTAAGCAGAAGATTTTCCTGCTGTCAGTTGCAGTTTCTTTATGCTGTAGACTGGTTGCCAACCAAGGCTTTTCAAGCTAGGGGGAGGGGAATAGATGGATTCTTATGTTTCCCAGGGGTATTTGTCCGTAAGTAAATATAATGAACCTGACTTGAATTCAAACTACTTAGCACTTTGATTTCTCATTCCAAGCCATTATCCATGCTGCCACAATGCACATCAAATGGCCAAAATGTGTTAATAGCAACAACAATGAGGACAATATGGATATAATGTGAATAAAGAGTTCATTAAATGTTCAGATAATTATTTAAACACTTGTTGCTGTATAAGGGATGCAATGTCTTATTAATTCCTCAATGTCTCAAAACTGCAACTTATATATTTGGCACAAAACTGGCACTTAAATTAAGGAACTCTTTTGTAGGGCAGACATAGAACCCCTTCTGACTGGATCAGAGAATCTTTCTTTTGTTAAACACTTAATGAAGACATACTATTGGAAAACAACAGGTCATCGGCACAATACTTGTGATCTGTCTAGCCCATCTCAAGCTGACATTACCTATCCAAGTTAATTTTAAGTAGAGTATTTCTTGGTTGACTGAATCTTTTGTTGCACAATTCAGAAACAATCCACAACAAACATTTTCCCATATCCATAAATAGTAAAATGTTAAAAGTTGTTGAATAGATGGCAATATGGTATATATATATATATTATTCAATAAAGTCAATGTTAAAAAAATTATTTTATTTTGTACTTAATAAATCAAATTTTTAGAATTACCCAGTAAAACCCAAATTAATTAAAAAATATTATACTCAGCAGAATTATCATTTGATTTTCTTTAATTTTAGAATCTGCAATATCATTGGTTCTGACTTGGTATCTCAGCTTCATTCACTTTCCAACCAATGTAATGTAGCTTCCCTTTTCAAAAGTATTGTCATGGTAATTGTTCTGAGGTTTCCTCCTTGGTACCCTGACTTCATGAATTTAAGCACAGTACTAGATTGGCAGATAGGTCTCATAATCTCACTATTGAAATTGTGAGATGGAACTATAAGTTCTATGCTATGGTTTCTTCTCTCACATTTCTCACTTGGGGAAATTTTTTCCACCTTTTTCCTGTCAACTATGATCTTCAAAACTTTACATGTAATGTCAATCATCATCTTCTGTCTCCTTGACTCCTGTTCTTTTATTGACATTTCTCTGCAATCTTTTTTTTAAGCTTTATTCACTCTCAATACCTGCTTGTATCATAGTGGCACTTCTCTCATCTTTCTTGGGGTGAAATGTTTAAAAAAAATGATGTTCAATGGATAGCCATTCTTAACAAGTATGTTTTTAATAAGATTGAGTTTTGAAGATCATTTACTATCAGAGCAAATCATTAGGGCCCAGTGAACAAAAGGATTTTCTTTTGTTTTCAACTGACTGAATACCAACACAAATATAATTCCACAAGTTGGCTCTCTGTATACAGAAATCCAATTTCCAAACATGCTATATACACACGTTCTGAAAGAGGAGATAATTCATGTCTCACTTCTCTAATGTAAGTTGAAGCATATGATGCAAGGAATTAAGTTTCTGAAAGAATAATCAGGCTTAGATTCCATTTTGAATATGGTGAAGGTGTTATCAACCTATTGGAAATGGCAAATTAGTTGTCAATTGTGTTCAAAAGTTGGTTTCTATAAAAACCAGCAAAAATATTAGCCAATGCAAGACCCAAGGGACTACCCATAGTCACTCCATCATTCTGATAATACATCATGTTGAAAGTAAATTTCACAGATTTTCTACCAAACTCCATTCGTTCAATAAATCCTCAGGGATTGGTGGTGATGAATAATGCCTCAGTCTAACACATTGGTGCAAACATGTATTGTTTTATCCATTGGTGAAAAAAACACTAACATCAGAGGAATGTATAAAACAATTGTTAGGAACAATATAATTATAATGTTGAATAAGTTTCACAAAATAGAATCGGCCTGTTTTGCAACGACTAGAATATATCTCCTGAATTGATTCTAAATTTCATGCAACCACTTTACAAGGAAATTTATTGAAATTTCAATTCCCCAAGTGATCTGTATTAGTGAAAAAAAGAAATTTTGTCTTAAGCATGATTGTATATTTTTTTTCAAAAATTTACATCTGTGTTATTCTCTTGAAGATTATTTTGTTTTATGATATTTTCTTTTACATAGCTTATCCTTTTACATAGCTTATCCTTTCAGGATGTTGGTGATCATGGTTTTCCACTACTTCCTGCTTTTTTCTTGCTGTAGCTTTTGATCTTTGTCTCTATTCTGAGATTCATTCATACAAACTTGATAAATAGGTTACTTGCCATTTCCTCCTGGTTTATTTGATTTCAATACATCCTGTGAGTGCTAAATTCTCTAGGCCCTTTTTCCTCATTATGTAACCCTGAAATTCCAACTATCTCTTTCTGATTGTAATTACAAGTTTCTTTGCAGTTCTTAATTTCCCTAGGAGCTCCTCATTGCTCACACGTACTGTCCACGGTATTCTTACCATTCATTTGTAGAACCCTGTCTCTATTGCTTTAAGTCACTTCTTTATTAGTGAGGAGATTACCTTGCATTCACTGCCATATAGAAGATTGAATATTACATAAAAATTCAACTAAATTTTCTTTGACTTTTATGAGATTTTCCTGTCTCTTTATACTTTGCTTAGTTTATTGAAGATATCTTTTGCTATTCCTATATTCCTGTATCACATTTTCTATCATGTGTTACAAATTAACCAGATAGTGAAATTTCTACACCTGCTTGATTTGGATGTCCCCAATACGTAGCTCACAAGTTGGACTAACTTTTTTGCTGATAACCAATGAATTCATAAAATACTGCAAATATTATATTGCTCTTCATTTTTCTATGTTCAATAGTAATATTAGATATTTCCTTATAAAAAATATTTGAGCAGTCAGAACTACTGTCACTTGAAATTTATGTTGGTCACACCATTCAATAAAAGTTCAGTTGAGCTCATGTTAGTCATACCATTGCAAAATATCCAGTTGGGTTCATGTGTGTCCTCCCATTCAATAAATGTGCAATTATGTACATTCTAGTCAGACCATTCAATAAATGATCAGTTGGGTTCATGTTGGTCACACATATCCATATATGTTCCATTGGGTTCATGTTGGTCACAACATTTCATAAATGATCAGTTGGCTTCACGTTCGTCACATCATTTCATAAATATTCAGTTAGGTTCATGCTGATCACAACATTCCATAAATGTTCAGTTGGGTTCATATGGGTCACATCATTCCATAAATGACCAGTTGGGTTCACGTTGGTCACACCATTCTAAAAAAGTTCAGTCGTACCCATGTTGGTCACACCAATCCATAAATGTCCAGTTGTATTCATGTTGGTCACACCATTCTGTAAATGTTCAGTTGTGCCCATGTTGTTCAGATGATTCAATATTTATTCAGTTGGGTTCATGCTTGTTACACCATTTCATAAATGTCCAGTTGGGTTCATATTGGTCACACCATTCCATGAATATTCAGGTGGGTTCATGCTGGTCAAAAATTCTATAAATGTTCAATTGGGTTCATTTGATCACACCATTCAATAAAATTTCCATTCAGTTAATGGAGGTTATACCATTCTATAAATATTCCATTGGATTCCTGTTGGTCAGACAATTCCTTAAATGTTCAGTATGGATCATATTGGCAAGACCATGCCATAAAATTTCAGCTAGGTTCATGCTAGGCACACCATTCAATAAATTTTCAGTTTGGTTCATGTTGGTCACACCATTCTATAAATATTCAGTTGGTTCATGTTGGTCATACCATTCCATAAATGTCCAGTTGGGTTCTTGTTTGTCACACCATTCCATAAATGTTCAGTAGGGTCCATGTTGGTTACACCATTCTATAAGTATTCAGTTGTGTTCATGTTGGCAAGACTATTCCATAAATTTTCAGCTGGGTTCATGTTGGTCACACAATTCCATAGATGTTCAGTTAGATTCATGTTGGTAAAATCATTTCATAAAAGTCCAGTTAGTTCATGTTGATCATACCATTCCATAAATATTCAGTTGTATTCATGCCGGTCACACCATTCCATAAATATTCACTTGGGTTCATGTCGGTCAAACATTCCTTAAATGTCCATTTGGGTTCATGTAGGTCCCACCATTCCATAAATTTTCAGTTGGGTTCATGTTGGTACCCCCATTGAAGAAATGTCCTGTTGGGTTCATGCTGGTCACATAATTCCATAATTATCCAGTTGGGTTTAGTTGGTCAGAGAATTCCAGAAATATTCACATGGGTTCATACTGGTCACACCATTCCATAAATGTCCAGTTGGGTTCATGCTGGTCACGCCATTCCATAAATGTCCAGTTGGGTTCATGCTGGTCACGCCATTCCATAAATGTCCAGTTGGGTTCATGCTGGTCACGCCATTCCATAAATGTCCAGTTGGGTTCATGCTGGTCACGCCATTCCATAAATGTCCAGTTGGGTTCATGCTGGTCTCGCCATTCCATAAATGTCCAGTTGGGTTCATGCTGGTCACGCCATTCCATAAATGTCCAGTTGGGTTCATGCTGGTCACGCCATTCCATAAATGTCCAGTTGGGTTCATGCTGGTCACGCCATTCCATAAATGTCCAGTTGGGTTCATGCTGGTCACGCCATTCCATAAATGTCCAGTTGGGTTCATGCTGGTCACGCCATTCCATAAATGTCCAGTTGGGTTCATGCTGGTCACGCCATTCCATAAATGTCCAGTTGGGTTCATGCTGGTCACGCCATTCCATAAATGTCCAGTTGGGTTCATGCTGGTCACGCCATTCCATAAATGTCCAGTTGGGTTCATGCTGGTCACGCCATTCCATAAATGTCCAGTTGGGTTCATGCTGGTCACGCCATTCCATAAATGTCCAGTTGGGTTCATACTGGTCACACCATTCCATAAATATTCATTTCAGTTCATGCTGGTCAAAAATTCCATAAATGTTCATGTTGGATACACCATTCCATAAATGCTCAGTTGCATTCATGCTGTTCCCTCATTGAATAAATCCTCAATTGTGTTCATGCAGGTAACACTCTTCCATAAATGTTCCATTGGGCTCATGTTTCTAACACCATTCGATAAATGTTCAGTTGGGTTCATGTTGGTTAGACCATTGCATAAATGTTCATTTAGGTTCATATTTGCACACACCATTCTATAAATGTCCTGTTGGGTTCATGTTGGTCTCACCATTCCATAAATATCCAGTTGGGTTCATTTTGGTCACATCATTCCATCAATGTCCTGTTGGGTTCATGTTGGTCTCACCATTCCATAAATATCCAGTTGGGTTCATGTTTTTCAGACCATTTCATAAATATTCAGTTGGGTTCATGTTGGTCACATTGACTTGAAGTAAATGGCAACTTGGCCCAATAATATGGTGTATTTTTAAAAATAATTTCACTACCAAGCAAGACATTAACATCAACAGGATCCAAGGGGAAAATTATCCAACTGGTATTACCCCCACTTGTTTGATTCAAAAGAGTCCATGAACAAATGCACATGCTTACAAAGCACTGTCTACCATCAAGATGGCTGATGTTCAATTCCATTTGTACAACACTCTATGCCTTCTTGGTTTTACATTTTCCACTGACATAATGTAGTGTGACTATATTGTGTTAACTGATGCATCTACTGCAAGGAAGAATGTATCATACCAGGAAATCTTTCTCATCAGAATCCATCTTGTCTATATATATATATCTACCATTTGTCTATGCATTGAATACTATTGCTATATCTGATCTGGTGCTCCTGCTGTGCATCTCAAGATTTTTGACAAGATCCAGAGGAGAGTCTGCAATGCAATTGATTCTGACCAGGTATCTTCTCTCTAGTCACTTTTCCCACCCGCTGTCACATAGCTTCTCTCTGTCTGTTCTACAAATATTTTCTTGGCAACTGCTAGGACAAGATTTTTCCTGGTGTCCAGAGTACATGAATATAAATGTGCTACTCAATTGGCAACTAGGTCTCACTATTTTACTGTTGAACTAGCTAGATGCAATCATTTCTACTCTAACAGATTTTTTTTATCGCACTTGCCAGATGTGGGAATCTTTTTTGATCTTTTGCTCCCATGACAACTACAATCTTCAAAATTTTAAGTGAAACATAATTGCCATAATTTCTTCTTGAACCCTTTTCCTTTTTTGCCCTTTCTACAATCCTCCCCATTTGCTACCGTCTTTCACCTCCACCTTCTAGTGGCATTGTCACCTTGCTTGGGGTGAAATGATTAAAAAAAAGTAATGGTTGCCAGTGATTGGTTAGTTTTCTACTCCTATATCCCATGGAAACTGAAGTGCACTGGTGTGTAGTAATGTCATGGTGTGTAGTAATGTCTTCAATCAGATATCCTATGTTAAAACACAGATCAAGGAATTTCAAATTCCTCCACAATTTCTGAAATGGTATATCCTATCTGTCTGGCACCCACAATTATGATCATAAGGTCTGGGTATTTCTATAATATTACAGTATGGTGGCTCTACCTACCATTACCTCTGCATACTGCCAACATATAGTTTTTGGCATGCCAGTGTAAAAAAAATCCAAAGAAAGCTAACCTGTATAGAAATAAAGCAACATTCAAATAATTTTGAAGTTAATCTTAATACTTATATTTTCACAGAATTTTATCTACATATTTAACTCTGTTGTTTTGAATTGAGAAATAAGTTTAAATAATAAACTTTTTTAATTTTTACCTTTACGACATTAAAGTTAGAATATTGAAAAAAGATAAACCAAAACAAATTTAAAGTAATGTATTAGCAGCCTGATCTCCCTACATAATGATGAGTTATTCTACTATTATGCTAACATGAGGCATGTTTGTTTATTGGTATCAAGTAATGGCCCTTGTTACCATAATAATGGAATATCTCATTACTAAGAAGAGGGAGACCAAATTGCATGACAGATAGACATATAAAATTACATTGTATTTTCTATTATAATGATTTTTATTTACTTTGTTCTGTTGGAACATGCACCTTGGAATTTCTACATTTCATGTTCAGAAGCAGCAATTTTTTCTTTTATTCTCCAAGGTAATAAAATATAATTTGGAGAAGAATGGGTAATTCAGGATGTATCATCCAATGGGGCTCCATTGAATCTAAGTCCTTTCTTTTATTATCTACATTACAGTAGGGTCAATGGTTGGGAAATGAAGATACATTTTAAGGTTTATTGCCCAATTTTGTTGCTTGATTTGCAATGTTGTTTGCAAATTTTATCTTCAAACATTTTTCCATTGATTTTTTATGTTTATTTGTTATTCAGCCGCAGATCAGACAGAACAAATCAAAGAAGTTTTTCTCCAAACAGGAATTATTTCATAATGTCTTATCTTTTCATTTTTTTTTTTTAATTTTGAACTTTTCTTTTTTTTGCTTAAAATGCATAATAAGACCCAAATTAACCTATTGTACCAAAGGAGCAACTTAATGCTTATACAGAATTTTTTTATAAATTTGGTATTCTTTGGACAACAGACAAGAAATATTAAATGACTCCACCGAATTGATTTTCTTTGATACATGTTAAAGATGGGTAGAATTTTTTATACATATACAAACAAATATTTTAATGTTAAATAAACACACACACACACACACACACACACACACACACACACACACACACACACACACACACACACACACAGACAGAGGAAATAGGCTTGCCTATTGCTCAGTTCACACACCTCCCCGGTCTTTTGAACAGGAGTAAAGGCTTATCCCTTGTTTCTTGTTTAGGATTGGGTTTCTGATTCCTTCTAAAGTTTTCTCATTCTCTTTCATTCCCAGTAGCTCTTTACATCTTAGTGGATTTATCACCTTGGTTGGGGTGAATTGATTAAAAAAGATATTTACATTATTTTCAGTGGGCACATGTGTTTGAATAGAAACCCTTGTTTTTTTTTTAATGAGAAATTCAAGACCTGTAGATCTAGAAGTTCTATTAAAGGAATTATACCTTCTGGCAGGAATTGAACCTGTATACTCTTTGTTTTAACTAAGGAAACCACTTTTAAATTAATGGCAAGACACTTCTTCTTCTTCATGTATTACTATGTCCTTTCTGGACGTGGGCAGTTATGGCTCTCCACAATTACCTGTCTTTTGTATCACTTAGTAAATTTTGTCTTTTTGCTATCTCTCCTAAAGTCTGTTCTGCCAACCATTTATGCAAGTTCGTTAGGTAGAGGTTATGTGCTGCTTTTCTCTGTCATTCTTGCCTTCAATATGTGCTGTGAGTGTCAAATTTTCCAAGCCCTCTTTTCTCACTATATGCTCTAGAAATTTCAACTATCACTTCCTGATGTCAAGAATTAGGGTCCTTTTTGTTTCCTTTTTCTTTAAAACTTCTTCATTGCTTATATATACGATCTTTGGTATTCTCAGCATCCTTATGCAGACCCACATTTCTGGTGTCACAAGTCTCTTGTTCATCTGTGAGACACTGCCATATAGGAGGACTCATATTATGTAACAGATCAGAACCCTTTCCTTTGTTTCTAAGCAAATTTTCCTGCTTTTAATTTCAAAGTGGTTTTATTGATTGAAATATTGTATGAATCTATATACATCCTTGTGCAAATTAATTGAAACAACCAGTTTAGTTTCTTTTCTTTCACCATACAGTCAGTTTTAGACTCAATGGAGTAACAGTGTGCAATCGATTTATATTTTTCCTTAGATTTGGTCATTTGCAGTGGTGTGCAGTAATATGAATCTATTTTCGGGGTGTGTGATGAAATTTGTTTGGCCTAGAAAATTATTGCATTGTCCATGATTGCATCAGATGTTTATCATGCCCAGACACTATTGTCACTGCTGTCGATTAGTTGTCCTATGGATATTGACTGTGATGGATGCTACTCCAAGGAAGTGTACAAAAATTTATAACACTGCATGAACACATTGGCAAGCCTTATCAGTGAGCCAATAAAAGTACTATAGACTGGCTTGGAAACTCTCCTGATTTAAATCCAATCAAGAATCTGTGGTCAATCTGCAAGGAACGACTTTGTGAAATGGACATACGATGTACTAACATTTGCACTGGGTCATGTTTCATTGGAAAAATATGAAAAAAGTAAATAATAATGGAATTATCTGTTTTGTTTCAATTAATTTGCATTACGGTGTATATTAAATGTATATCAAATATTATATTAAATATATTATATCAAATATTAATATTATTATATTATAATTAATATTATTATACTAGATATTATATTATATTTAACAGGCACATGTGTTTCAGTAGATTCCCCTATTTATTTTTTAAACAGTGAAAATAATATCTACTGGCGGAGAGATTGGAAATCTTGCTAAAGAAAATTTGACTCTTGATAATTATCAAACCTGTATTCCCTTTAACCTGGAAAAAAACCTACAAGATATGACTGCTTTACCACGTAGCTAGATATAAGTATTTTTATATGTGAATTCATGTTTTACTGAGTACATATAGAAATGCATATGTTTATGTGTGTGTGTAATTGTCTATAAAAGTATTTACCATATTGTTGGTGTATAAGATTACATGGTAAGTCTGTCCTCTCTCAGCAAATTCTCCATTATTACCCTGAAAACAACATTCAAGTACTTGTCTCTCCAAATTGGAAATCTTGCATGACAGCACATAAAACAGAAGCTGGTTCAAGCAGTGATATATATATATATATATATATATATATATATATATATATATATATATATATATATATATATATATATATATATATATATGGTTGGATTGATGTGAGCACTATCTCTGATATAAGTACAGCATATATAATATATAAATAATTATATATAGATATATATATATTTATATTTATATATACACACTTTTCACACACACACACACACACATATATATATATATATATATATATATATATATATATATATATATATATATGTGTGTGTGTGTGTGTGTATGTATCAATTAAGGGAGATTTGAATAATCATAATTAATTAATTGAATCTAGAAGAATCCTCAAGATTTGTGAAGAGCAGGCACTATATTGAGTCTGGTTTGCTACCTATCCATCACTGAGACCCATTGGTCCAGTGTGCATTACGCTTGTGTCATATCGTAACAGTCCAGGTTTGATTCTCAGTAGTGGATGCGCACTGCTGATGACCCCAAAATAGGATGAAACAGCATTGTGTTGAGGATTATTCTAGACTCGATGAATTAATTATGATTATTCAAATTCCCCTTAATTTCTCTATATATATATATCACTGCTTGAAGCAGCTTCCAATGCTCCAGATGGAGCGGCTTGGGGATAGAATTTTGTGACTCATGGGGGCATGGTACGTTGGTATAAGTAGACTCAAATGAGTCACACAAGAGAATTTGTAAAGAGCTGGTGCTATATTGAGTCTGGTTTGTTACATCTCCATCACTAAGGCCCGTTAGTCTAGAGTGTATGATTCTTATGACGTATTATAATGGTTGATGCACACTGCTGATGAGTCCCAAAAATAGGACGAAATGGCCATTGATTGCTTTCTGCATTCTGTTGAGGATTCTTCTAGACTCGATGAATTAATTATTATATATATATATATATATATATATATATATATATATATTCTTAATGACAGTAATAATGAGTTTAGCTGTTTTTTTATATGGAAACATTTCAGCATTCATTGACTGAAGATTTAGCACTACTCTGGGTTGAAATTTCTAAACTCTTTCTCCTTAAACAGTTTTTCTAATCCAATAACTGTTGTAGCTCTTCCTAGTAGTGATGATGTTTCCTTCCTACCTTTTTGTTTAAAGTAGTGTGGAAAGTCAACATTTTGATTAGGTCATCAATTTCACCTCCATTTTCATGTGCTATCTATTTTGGTTGTTGCCATTTTTGGAAGTCTTCAACTGGATGCTTTTTGTCATTTGGTAAAGTTCCTTATTTGTGATTCTGTACTGCCAGTCTACAAGATCTGATTAAGGACAGTCATTCTCAAGATATTCAGGGTTCATTCACTTGAAGCCATTTTAATTAATAATCTGAGAAAATATTGTTGCATATAGATGATAGTTTATAGATTCCTGAACTAGTTGGATGTCATGCATGTCATCCATATGTGAGTTTAGATGTCACAAGCCTATTTAAAATTTTTAAATTTTGTATTTGCATTAATCATATATATATATACACACACATGCCCCCTTTTGTAAGTTGAGCACTTTGGGAAAAAGGGAACTTGTTGGCTGCTGTTAATTAATGCTAAAAGCTCTTCTCTTTGAATTGAGCACATTTTTCTTTGAATTGAGCATATTTTATATATATACATATATATATATATATATATATATATATATATATATATATATATATATTATTATATATATATATATATATATATATATATATATATATATATATATATATATATATATATTGTTAAATATGCTAGACAAGGAAAATTTAATTAATTTTTTTTTTATTTATTTTTTTCATTATTGAAAATTTTCATACTACCTTATTCTCACCAAACAGAGAATTGAAACGTAAGAACACTTGAAAAAAAAATAAATAAAAAATGAATAAGATTTTCCTTGTCTGCCATATGCAATGAAATATGTTTAAAAGAAATGTTGCTTCCCAAATATAGATTAATATATATATATATATATATATATATATATATATATATATATATATATATATATATATATATATATATAGATAGCATTTTTAATCTTTTTTTTTGGAATGTATCATAATGGTTCGGGTTCGATTCTCAGTAGTGGATGTGCGCTGCTAATGAGTGCCAAAATAAAATGAAATGGCCATCCAGTGCTTTCTGCTAAGGATTCTTCTAGACTTGGTGAATTACTTTAATTTGATTATTCAAATCCCCCTAAAAAATTTATATCACTTGTATATCCTTGCTTGAACCGGCTTCTAATGCTCTGAAGGGAGTGACTTGAGTAAAGAAGACATGGCTCTTTAGGGGCACCATCCATTGGGTTAAATATACTTGTATGAGTTACACCATGGAATTTATGGTGAGTGTCTCTATACTGAATCTGGTTAGTTACCTCTTTGTCACTGAGGTCCATTGGTCCAGTGGTTATGGCGCTTGCGGCGTTGTGTTGTAACGGTTCAGGTTAGATTCTCGGTAGTGGATGCACACTCCTGATGAATCCCAAAATGGAACAAAACAGCCATCCAGTGCTTTCTGCATTCTGTTGAGGATTCTTCTAGACTCTATGAATTACTTTAATTTGAATATATATATAAAAGCAAATTTAAGGCAGGCAGATTTTAGTCTTAAAGTCCTTGATATCAAAAGATAAGGACAGAGTGTTAATAGAATTAATGTAATGAGGTACTTGTCACTTAAGTGAGTCATGTTATTTCAGTTGTGCCGACTTTGAAGTTTCATGAGCACATTGTTGTAATGCATTCAAAGGCATTACAACAATGTGCTCATGTGCTAAATGGTATAGCATGTCAGGCTATATGACAGTGCCATGTAGGATAAAGGTTCGATTCCTGTTGATTTCGATTTCTAAGAAATTTTTTGGACATTCAGGCCAGTAAATATTGTTAATACTGTTTATTATAAACAGAGCATTTACTTCAATATTTGTATCTACAAAAATAATGTATAATCAGAAAATATTATATATACATATATACAATGAAAAAATATAATTTTAAATATGCTATATTTATGTGTAAATGTGCTCAATGATATCAGGGATAGAGTATTTAAAAGTGGACACTGAGGTCAACAGTAAGCAGCAACTGTTTGTTTCCTGCTTAAATGCAATATTCATATGACCTGAAGATCGCATTTAAGCATGAAACAGACTGTCCTCACTGGGTGTTGACTTCAATATCTACTTTCATATATATATATATATATATATATATGATGGACCCTCCCGTTGTTTTCGACATATGAGTGTCTTTCAATTCAATTTTTAATCATGTACCTGTTCCCATTGCCTTAACTCTCTTATCAGTGGACTTGTTGCTCAGATGGAATAGCAAAGAAAGAACATAGAACTGAACTGCAGACTATCCACACAAAAGATTTGTTTAGAGTGGTGAAGGCTTGTGTAGAACCAGCCACACTTATTGGAAGTGCTGATAACAAGGATTGGTGGCAAATATTTGCCACGTACACAATGAACAACACCCCTCAGGTTTTATTATCATGGACTTATAACTCTCCGGCACGACCAGTGCACAGAAGAGTGCAGCGCCTTTTGATGGTAATTTCACATGATTTAGCCCACCTGAAGAAGTTTACAGAGTTTGGCAGATGGAAATTTATGGGATGGGTGAAGACCAGTGTTGCCCATCCATTTTAATAATAAGTGCAGCAGCCAAGTAACAAAGGTACTACTTCTACCCACTGTCACCTACATGCATAGAACATACACTGAATGTCAGATTAAACAGTTCGTCATCAATGTGCAATATATTGCTACAAAGTGTAAATTATTATAAAGCATAAGAGAAAATTTATTATAATAATAATAATTATTATTATTATTATTTTATATATATATATATATATATATATGATACAATATATCAGGGATAGAGCATATGTAAATAAAAAATCTGTACATTGAAGTCAACATCGAATGGTGGCAGGCTGTTTCATGCTTATACATCAGACTATCAATAAACTGTCATCTTTGGACGTTGACTTCAATGTCCATTTTCATCCAATGGCTTAAGGGCAGATTCTCTGACTGATACCAAATCAGTTGGGTTTTGATCCTGGCTTGAGGCATTTGGATGTCTAGCCACACTGGTGAACTGTGAAATAGCGAAACTGTGTGTGGATGACAATATATACATATATATGTATATATATATATATATGAAAATATGACATGCCTAATCTCCCCTTTCTCTTGAACAGGTATAGGGTCTCATCCCTTGTTTCTTGTTTAGGAAGGGGTTCCCAGATCTTTTCTATTTCTCTGGCCTCTGTAGTAGTAGTGTTGTGAATTTCATTGTGACGTATGCAGTCTGTAGCAACATCTCTTCATACTGAGGGCACTGGGTTGACAGTTCTTTCATTGCTGTTCTCAACTGGTAGTTAGGAGCCCTAACATCTTGAGCAGCTGCTCTGATCAATAGTTGCATCATATTGGGGTACTTGTAGTGCTATGTTGTGCATGGAAGAGTGTCCCTGCACATACCTCCAATGGGCAATCTTGAGGCCACATTATGTTGCAGTCAGCGTCAGCTCCTTTCTGCCCATGTCACATATGATGATCTTCTGCTACTATTACTTCAGGCCTTTTCACTACCAACATGACTCAAAATGACCTTAAAGCATCATAAGAATAAACCTAAATCATCTCTAATATAATCAGGCTATTCCTTTCAACATTTCCTTTTGCAACATCCATGGCTTCCAATCCAACTTCTGTAGTGTTGAATCATTCCTCTTTGAAAAGTCTCCTGATATACTAACTCTCTGTGAGACCAACTTTAACTCGTCACTTCCCTTCTCTGATTTCTCAATTCAAAATTACCCCTCTCTCTTTAGAAAGGACTCTAAAATTCACATGCTGGGAGTTTACAGCCACAGCTATCTCACACTGGCTAGAGAACTCTCTCTTGAATCTCCCGACTGTCCATACTTGTGTCTCCGTCTGTCTCTCCTCAATTCTGTCAGCTATCTCTTCTTTTTCAATTGTTCTCCTTCCTCTCCAGACTGGTGTACTCAACAGCATTTCCGATAATATAGACAAGGCCATCTCTCTACATCCGTTTGCACATATATTCATGTTCAGTGACTTTAACACCCACCATACCATGTGGCTTAAAACTCTATAACTGACCTCACTGGCATACAAACCCTTAACTTTTCAATCACTCCATCCCTCACACAAGACAGTAAGGCTTCCCTTCTTGATCTGTTTTACCTCCTGACTCCTGTCATGTCACACAGCTCTGCCCTCTTGGCAACTCTGATCATGCCATAGTGTCTGTTGACATCTCCTTCTGATCCTCCCCAAGCAAAGATCCTTCTACTAAAAGAATATCTTTCTGTTATCAGTGTGCAGATGGGGACTCATATATATATATGATAGGAAATATATTTTTAAGGTATGCTATATTTATGGGTAAATGTGCTCAATATCAGGGATATAGTTTGTGTATTATTTATGACAATTTGACTTTTTCTTAAGTAAATGATTAAAAAAACAAGGCAACTCGGCATACGGGCGATCGATGTATTAATATAGCCATTTCTAAGAATGAAGTTCGAAAGGCATCTTGATAATTCAATGAACTTTTGTTAAAAGAAATGAAGAAGAATTTAATTTAGTTTATTTTAAAAAGATGTTACTCCCAATGCAAAATTTCCAAAATTGTATGTAAATATAGTAGTATTATTAGTCTCTGGAGACTTTTAAAACTTTGTAGAATTTCCTGGAGCCTTCTAGAAATATATGTAAATATTTAAAACTTGTTTTTGTCTATTGCTAAGTTTGTATGTTATGCTATAGTGATAAACTGTTAAGTTCATTAAAAATTACATAAGTACTATCCAATTAGATCATTAGCAAATTGAAAAATAAACCTTTTGAAATATTTTGACTTTTTACCTCTATTTCATATATGGTAAAATTGAATTTTCCGTTTGAGGGTGACCCCTTTCAAGAACTAAAGCAAATTAATGCTTTTTTCATTTCTTTGGAACAAAAGTTCATTAATTTATGACATAGGCACATAGGGTAACAAAAAAGTCATAACTATAGTGTATATATATATATATATATATATATATATATATATATATATATATATATATATATATAGTCAACTGAGGTCATCACTGAGTAGCAACAAACTGTTTAATGCTTGAACACATGATGGTTAGATGACTGCATTCGAACATAAAACTGACTTGTCGCATTCACTTTTTAATATACATACATATACACATGCTTATATTATTAAAAACAGCAATCACTAAAATTAATTGGCACAACATTTATATACAGACAAACCTCTCTACAGACTCTCCCATCAACGGACTTTGCATGCAACGGACAAAATCTGCAGGCAAAAGAAAAAAATTTGGAAGAGAAAAACTTCCAAATTATCAGTGATATGTTTCAAAATATGTGGGCTTAGTGGAATGGGCCATATTAGTTCCTAAAATGACCACTTGGCGGCCTTTCACTTGTAAGCAAAGACGGAAAGTACGATACATGTCATGTGTGTGAGAATGTAGCTGTGAGAACTCTATTATTTTATTATTTTGTTTAATATATCTATATTAAGTATATATTTTTTATGCCATATATACATGTTTACACTACAGTATTTACATTATAATCATAACTATTGGTAGTTACTATAGCAGTTTAATAACTCAAAAATATTCCCTTTCCATCTACGGACAATCAGCTTTAATGGACCACACCTTCCTCCTATTAGTCTGTTGATGAGAGATTTGTATATATATATATATATATATATATATATATATATATATATATATGTATATATTTATGTGTGTGTGTGTGTGTGTGTGTGTGTGTGCAAATATGTAGAAAAATAGGAAAGAACACGTTAGGTTAATAATCTAAAGTTCTTTATTAATTTTGTTTTTATTTTCAAAAAACAGTGCACAATACATAAATAGAGCCTAAATTATAATTATTTTTTTTATGTGCATTTGTAGTAGTTGCTGAATAGTTTTCAGCCTGATCCACTTGACAAAATTCAATGTTTGGTCAGTGAAATATTTAATTTTGAAGTGGATTGGGCTGTGATCTTTTCAGCAGCCCCTCATAAGCATGTGTAGGTAAAAAAACTGAATCAGTTTTCTGTTCTGCATTGGGTTATGGAAGCTGAAGAAAAGATAAGGAAGTCATGCAGGAAAGAAAAAAGGAAAATATCCTTTGCTGTTACAAGAAAACAAAATGAGAAAATTATTGTGTGTAAAAAGGAATAAAAGCAGATTTGAAAATATCAGATTATAAAGAGGAAAACTCTCTGCTGTATTCACATGCATATACGCATACACACTCACACTTGACACTTATTCCTCTATCAACACACGCATGCATATATGTATATATATATATATATATATATATATATATATATATATATATATATATATATATATATATATATGAAACATTTTGTAAGTTAACATATATATAATGTATATATATATATATATATATATATATATATATATATATATATATATATATATATATATATAAGGAGGATGCTGAAAAGTTCTTGTCCTGACCCACTTCCTATCAAATGACAAAAGACAGAATTATTTTGAGAAATGTTTCCTACCCTGGTTAGATTGTGAACTTTCAATATATCCTTATATATATATATATATATAGAGAGAGAGAGAGAGATAATATTAGTGGAAAATATACATACATATGAAAAATATATCTAAAAAATTCCCATACATGTATATTTTCAGAAAAAAATTTTCCAAGAGGAAGGATCCAGGTAGAACTCAATGTCTAGGACAGAGTAAGGATATAATAAAAAGGCTTAAACACTAATATTCCATGGTCATAATTTATTCCATTGGAATCGTAAATGCGATCCAAATCATCAGACCTACAAATTCAAAATGAAAACAGAAAAAAACAACTCCGGAAATCAAAACAGAATTTAGAGAAAGTGTAAGTATGAGGATGAGTGACAGAGAGAATTTTTGGAGATGTGGGTGGGGTGGATTTAAAAAGAGGATCGAAAGAAAGTCGACGGATGTCTAATACATAAAGATACATTTCGTGGTGACATATACACACCACAGACAATTCGGATAGGAAGGAAAAAAAAAAAAAAAAAAAGGGAAAGGGTGGGGGAGAGGGATGGGACGAAGGAAAATAAAATTGTGTTTACTTAAAGGGCCGCTTTGTAATTGGGAAAATTAAATCAAATATAAATATATGAAGATGAATATAACGATTGTCTCATATGTATTTTGAACAATAAAAAATATTAAAAATTTAAAATCTTCAGACGCACAACCCAGTGCGTCTGAAGATTTTAAATTTTTAATATTTTTTATTTAATATTTATTATTAATTTAGATTAATATTCTTTCATTTTTATTATTATTATTTCATTTAGATTCCTCGACTATAATAGTTGATTATGAGATCGCAAAAATGATGAAGGTACATGATGTCTCTTTAGGGCTTCTTCCACTAGTTTGTTTGGCATGGACCCGTAGGCGCTAGCGAGATCCAACCATAGTACAATCAAGTCACATTCACTTTCCTTCGCCTCGCTCAGGATCTGTGTCACGAATCCTGTATGCTCAAGGCAACTCGGCATACGGGCGATCGATGTATTAATATAGCCATTTCTAAGAATGAAGTTCGAAAGGCATCTTAATAGCAACCCGAAAAGATCTTACTCTCGGTATTCAGATGCGAAATTGGTCCAGCAACTTTGATGTTTCTTCCTTCGGGATCTATACCCGCTCAGCGAATTCCCATTGCTTTTATCCCCTAGCAATATTCTTGGGGAGCCAAAAGGGTTAAACAGGAAATTGGCTCACTTTTTGAGCATTCTTTCCTTCCCCTCTTATGCCACGCAGTTCGGCGGATGATTTTTAATTTCCCTCTGAGTATTCCTTGGAACTCTGCGAGAGGTTACCGCTCCTCTATCTTTGGCTTTTTAAAAAAAATCAGAAGGGATTTTATTTCTTTCCTTAATTCTTTAAACATGTTTGCCTACGGTTGGCAGTGTAGGGCGTCATTGGCTGACGGGTGTAGACGCAACCAAATCTCTTTGGTGCCATACAAGTTATTATTGTCATAATGAACGTTAGCCGTTTATTCACGCCTCCCGTTGTAGCTAGCTGGAGTATTTCGCAAATATCAGGCCCCATTGTTGTTCGCTGGGGGCCACTTTATCTATATAGATCATTGCATTTAGCATGAAACAGTTTGTCGCCTCTGAGTGTTGACTTCAATATCCACTTTTATATTTACATACGCTCTATCTCTGATATTGAGCGCTTTAACCCATAAATATAGCACATCCTAAAACTATATTTTTTTATATATATATATATATATATATATATATATATATATATATATATATATATATATATATATATATACGTACGTATTTCATAATAATTCATCGAGTCTAGAACAAGAATCCTCAGCAGAATGCAGAAAGTACTGGACAGCCATTTCGTTAATTTGGAACCCATGAGCAGTGCGCATCCACTATTGAGAATCGAACCCAGGCCATTACGATGAAAGATAAGCATCATATCACTGGGCCAGCGGGTAAACTAGGGAACGAACTAGAGTCAATTTATATCTCAGCTACTCCATATATATATATATATATATATAAAGAACAGTAAGATATATAATCCGGTGTTCTTATAGATATTTTACAAATAGTGCTCAATGTAAATTTACAGAGCATAATATTATAAATTAATTGATTTAAAATATTTTTTAAAGTTTTTTTCCGCTACACAGTTCTAACCATGTTTCAAAAATACAAGCTAAAAGCCCCGAATTTAATTTTGCAATTAAATTAAAAGCATTAGTTCCATTTCATTCTCAAGCAAATTTTGGAGTAACTTCTAAAAATTACTGGGTTTTAAAGACACAGCTAAAATCACGTTTCCATGGTTACAGAATATTCTACTTGAATTGGACAAGGGATGTCTAGGTATTCCTTATGTCAGTATCATTGTATCAGTTATTAGCTACAATTTGGTAAGGGGTAGGGATATATTTGTCAATGAAAACTGACATCCGTTCAATGCATGTTGTCTGGATTTTTAAAAAAAAATTATTGTTAACGGTAAAAAAATTCTTACGGCATTTTTTTCCTAATGATACTGACATAAGGAATACCTAGACATCCCTTGTCCTCAGGCCGATATATACATATATATAGAGAGAGACAAGCGGCCTGACGATTGCGTCTAGCATGAAACAGCCAGTCGCATCTGAGTGTTGACTTCAATGTTCACTTTTATATATGCATACATATATATATATATATATATATATATATATATATAGAGAGAGAGAGAGAGAGAGAGAGAGAGAGAGAGAAAGAGAAAGAATCCATATATATATAGGGACAGACAGATAATATATATAGGGTCTGTGATACAGCAAAACAGTCTGTGGATTGACTATATATATATATATATATATATATATATATATATATATTTTTATATTATATTAGGATATTAGATTGAAAACATGTCAAAGTCGCTGCACAATTGCAGTTGTGTTTCGATGTGCATCAATGCATTTCATAAGGCGAGTGGAAATTACTGACGAGTGAATGATTTATTTAGATTTAAAAGCAAAATACAAACTCTTTTTATGAAAAAAGGGGGTTTACGAAGTTTGTGGGCTTTATTCAGATCAACCAATAGAATATGACCTACGTTAAATTTAAAGAAGCAAAAATTAAGAAATTATTTTTTATAAATGGGTCATGACACATAGATTGGCAGTCAATGGCAACACAGACCTTAAACAGGAGCAGATGCTAATGGATGCATATTATACACACCAGACAATATCATTTCCTAAGAAAGAATGAGGTGGAATGGTAATTTAAATATTACGAACATTGGAATTGTATTCTATTTATTCTCATCTTACCTGGATATATATATATATATATATATATATATATATATATATAATAACATTTAAAGTAATAACATATACACACACACACACACACACATATATATATATATATATAAAATGTGTGTATGTGCATATAAGTGCATATAGACGCAGATAATCTGATCTACTCAGTGCACCCACAAATTCAAAAGCTTATTTTCATTTTACTGCATGTTCTTTTTTCATTTTTCACTCTGGGTTTTGCAAAGGAATTTATTCACCTCGATACGAAAATATATTTTCTTTCATTTCAAAGAAACTCATATTATAAAAAGAAAAGAAAAAATACTTAGTGTGAAAAATTTATTTTACTTTTAACAAAAACATTTTATCAATATTGATATGAAAATATTTCTATTTCCTGAGCTGTAATGATTAACATGCTTGTTTTGCAAGCCATTGTAAGTGCATTCAAATTTCAGCAAGTGCTCATAAAATGTAGCACTGTGCTGTAATTAGTGTCATCAAATAAACAACTATATTTCTCATCTCTTCTATACACCATGGGATGGGTGCATCATGAAATAGTCTATTTTTGGATATATCTGAGGAGAAGCCATCCATATTTGCTCCATATTTCATCAGTGAGAAGTTCCACTCAAACAGCTTCTTCCTGTGAACCATTGCCCTACGGAATGAACTCCCTAGGGGATGTTTTCCCAATCATTACAATCTTAACCTGTTCAAGTCTAGAGTCAACTGTTATCTTCCCCTCCTATCCATATAAACTACCTCTTATAGTAACCCTCTAGCGTGAGTGGCCTACAGGCCTTGTACAGAGTGAACCTTACTGTAAAAAAAAATAAATAAAAATAAACGAAAAGGAAAGGAAGTCAAAGGAGTGTTGAATGGGGTCAAAGTTTAGTTGGATTTTTTACCTGCTATTCAACATGTTAAAACTGTTGCATCGCCCCCCCCCCGGTAGGGTGGTCTTGTGTAACGGTGTCGATTCTATAATAAAATTGCATTCATCTTTCTCAGCCGGTGATTGCTAGTTGTTTGAGTCCAGACATAAAAGAACAACACAGGGAATTTTAACTTAGCTAATTTATTAATGTCGATGTATACATCTCCTAAGTAGCCAGTGGGGTTGCTCTCTCCCTCCACTGGGGAGCAACTTCCAGACACAAAAGTCAACATGTCTACATTGTTTGATGGTTAAGATTCGATTCCCTGAAAAACCGTTCTCTATTTCTCATTCCCATGTTAGTTCAGCCAATCAAAATCGACTTCCATTATTTTTTCTTGTATCTGACCCCTGAGGTCAACCTGAGGAATTCAGAGCAGAGATACACGTCTCCCTAAAAATAATAGACTGCTAAACTATTATTTAACAAAACAACTAATATTTATCTATTGACTCAAATATCTTCTTCTTCTATGTTCTAGAACTCAAGCTGGGAGCAAAATGCCTGCATATGGCTAGAAAATTAATTGAGTGTGTATACAAAAATAGAAAGGGCTGTGAGACAAGGATGTGTCTTCTCCCTAGATTTATTCAACATTTGTAGTGACACTATGCTATGGGAACTAGAGACCCAACCAGGATTTATTATCAAGGGGTGTAATCTTATTATATAAGATATGCAGATGACACCGAAAGGAAAGGAAACTACAGGACCTCTTAGACAAGGTGGTAAAAGAAAGTGAGAAAAAAGAAGTAGCTATCAAGTACAAGAAGATAAAAAGTATGTTCATCAGCAAGATGTGAGTTATGAATTGGAAATATAAACATCAAGCAGATTTAGAAGTTCAAATATGGGAAGCCTTTTAACAGAAAATGGAAGATGTGACACTGAGATCTGAATACACTTTGGACTAGTGAAAGAGGCATTCCAAAAGCTAACCAAGGTACTGAGAAATTAAAAAAAAAATTATTAGAAATAAAGAAAAGAGTGCTGGATTGCAATGTAGTATCTCAGGATGTCTTCAAGAAAATAGTATTAGAAAAAACACTTTTACTCAGAAATAGGGAAAGACAGTTAAAATTCCTTGGGCATAATAAAGAAGGAAAGCGTCAAAAATTTAACCCTGATGGCCATATTGAGGACAACAGAGATAGAAGGTGGGGTTTTAGCAAAGGGAGAAAATGGCTAAGATAGAACATTGTGGTGAGCCATGATTGTCTTTGTTTTGAAGGGACATGGCACATAGAACAAGTATTTCCTCTGGCCTCTGGTGCTTATTGATCCAGATAACCCTCAGCGTAGAGCTAGAAAGCTTAAACCTAAGCTGACTATGGATGAGACTGCAGAATTCTATTGTGGGACAATAGACCAGTATTGATTTGTGAATTGGGTGAAGTAATATTTATAGGTTAAGTCCTTGGGCATGGCAGGTAATAATTGAGCACTGCTAAATAAGAGTGAGACAAATACCTGATGAAGGCTGGAAGGCACAACAGTTGAAACGTTGTGATAATAACAACAACGAAGAGGATAATAATCTGCATGTAAATAATGATAACTCCTTATTCCAGAAATTCAGACAAAAATCTTTTTCTTTATTAAACATTCGGAAGATATCAAACAGAGATGAACAATTCTCTGCTATCATCTAATGACAGCAAAATGTTAACTATAAATGCTCCCTTTGTCATATTTTCTCTTTTTAATGAATGCTTCTTTTATCAAGTGTTCTCTTTTTAATGAATGCTCCCTTCATCAAGTTTACTCTTTATAATGAATGCTTCCTTCATCAAGTTTGCTCTTTATAATGAATGATCCCTTGATTAATTTGCTCTTTTAATGAATGGACACTTTAACAAGATTGCTCTTTTTAATGAATGATCCCTTGATTAATTTGCTCTTTTAATGAATGGTCACTTCTTCAAGTTTGCTCTTTTTAATGAATGCTCTCTTAATCTTTTGCCCTGAACTTTTTGTCCATCTTTAATCTTCTGATGGCCACATGAACATTGAATTGAATGTTACAGAGAGACACTACAAGTGGAAGAAGTTTCCAGAAGAAGTCACTGATGACTCTATTGAAATATTTGAAATATTATTTTAAAAAATGAATGTTTTGTGTGTCTCTGATTTCAAATTATTTCAGTCATAGTCTGTTTGCATTCACAATGTTGTATGATATCTATTTTTACTTATCTATATATTTGTCTATACTTACTACCAACCTCTTCTGGTTTACAAGTGAGATGACATAGTATCATAATTTAGTTGTTCTACAAAGATAACCAACTTTTTCTTAATAACAGTTATTGAATTTCCTATGCTTGATGGGTTTTTAATCCTTTTCACCACCCAACAACAATTCAAAAACTTTAAAACTATTTGACTGACTGACTATGTTTATTTGTTGATCGGCTATAAATTGATATTAGGGCAAAGGGTTTTCTAGTTTTCTTTTTTAATTTCTAAATAAATGTTTTAAATCAAATCACACTATACACTGTATGCGTTGGGTATGTGAGGTATGCAATGGCCAGTGAATTGGAAACAGAAATTATTGAGCTGAATTTGAATTACGGATAAGTGTTTTTTATGTTCACTTTCATACAAAAACTCTTGGGAAATGAATGGAACTGTCTCTTCTCCCTCCAGCTTTGGTTTAAATAACAAAACGAACCGAAATCTATTGCCTTGATGGCAACCAGCGTAGGAGAAGGAAAACTCTGAATTCAAAACCAGCCTGAAGGAGGATGGGACCTAGGCACACATCTGCTGCTATTAGCAACAGTACATATGATACCCATATGACCCTGGAGGGCTATGGAACCTGTGTGACGTGATATGATGGGACTGTATGTTTACAAGATCTGGAACACAAGAATGTGTGAATGATTTAATAAATCTCATTTAAAGCAATGTATATATTAGATTTCTTATTTACTTATCTATTTTCTCAATAGTTTCCTTATCTATCTATCTATCTGTCTGTCTAATTTCTTTCTGGTCATAACTCATAATTATCTATCCATTTCAGATTGTTCATATCTATTTATAATATATATATATATATATATATATATATGGATATCCGCTATGCGTAAAAACTTTAGGGACACCCTGCATTTAAAAAAAACAAACTTAAAATGAGATATTTTTGTATTTTTTTAAGTAAAAGATACAATTTCAGTAACTATAGTGTATTTGCTTTTATTGTGACAAAAATAAGCAATTAACTATAAAAAATTATCATATAACAGCATCATATTTTGTTTTTGTCAATAAAACCACTACCTGCCTTAATTAATGCTTTACAAATTTTTGGCATTCATTCCAGAATTCATGGCAGAACTTTCCAAGCATTTTTCAAACATTGAAAAAGCTCACTCTCACTTCTTGAGTATTCTCTCCAAACTGTCCTTTCCAATTCATTTCACGCTAAATCAACCGAAGAGAAGTCATGAGATTGAAATGGCCAAGTCATAATTTCTGAATGTTGTTAATATCTTCTGATTCAAGGTAATTTTGACATAATTCATAAGAGTGTTTTGTATCATTGTCTTGTTGAAAAGTGAATTTTCTTCCAGTTATGCATAAACCAGATTGTAGAGCATGTCTTTGTAAAATCATTTGATATTGTTTGTTTTCAAAATGGAAATGACTTGGAGGAGAAAAAACAAATGAAAAAAAAAATAAAAATACCAGAAAATACAAAAAAACGACAATATATATAAAGGATAATAGTAGGAAAACTTTATGCTGTTTTACCTGACACGTTTCTCCCAATGTCTACTTTTTCAAGGTAAATTTCTAAATGAAAAAGCCCACATTGGATAAAATGCATTGGCTAAAACTACACACAATCATTGGTCATGGACTGTCAGTTTGCTCATGATAAGAAACTGAAACATAGGTCAGAACTCACCTACATAAGTACACACGAGTCCGCCTTACACTTGGGTGCCAAAATGAAGGGCAAAAGGTTACCCCAAAAACGGCACAAACGAGAGATAGCAAATGTATCACAATAGATGTTGTACAGCTGGTGAAGAAACAAAGCCATCTTCCTCATTTAGCGCCGCCTGACAACGATTTTATATTATGGGAGATGTACGTCGGGTCTAACATAACCTGAGGACCTTCTGTACCTGACTTGTCGCTGGTAATATAATCACAGAAAAAGGTCACAATTAATTTTTGGTGGTCGGTAATAAAATATCATCTATTTTTGTACTTCACGAGTTTATGGCTTCGCTCTGTTTGCAACAGAAATTCAAAGTAAAAATTCCAACAAATATTTCTAAAAATTGCTACGATCACATATTCGATATATTTTATGGTTAGGCAGTCTTAGTATCCTATAAGAGCTGTTGTGCCCATCTCCTGGAAGGGGAGCGATATAAAATGGCTTGTGCACCCAAATAAAGATAGTGACAAGAGACCCGCTAACGTTAATATATTCAAAACGTGAAATCTGACAGGTGACAAAAATGGACAACAGAACGAGGATATTTAAAATTAATACAAAATTTATTTAGAATATAGACTAGAGTCCTTGTAGGTTAAATTAGCATGTAAGTTCACAGTTAGAAGGTTAAGTTATGTTAGAAGGTTAAGTTATATATATGAAAGTGCTGAAAAATTGCTGGTTAAGTTCAATGATGAACCTTCTGCAGTATTTTAACCGGGGTCTACGGAATATATTATTTGAAGTCTGGACGATATGGCCAAGGAGAAGAATGTTCCCGATATAGCCAAAGAGAAGATCCCGATATAGCCGAGAAGAAAGTTCCATTTAAATGTCCTCTGCTGGCGTTGAGTAGTTGCTGGATATGTCCAATGGTGAATCTTCCATATTATTTTAACCGGAGCGTACGAAATAGGTTATTTGAAGTTTGGACAATACAGCTAAAGAGAAGACAGTTCCATTTAAATGTCCGGTGGTAGTATTGAGTAGTTGCTGGTCAAGTCCAACGGTGAACCTTCCGTGATATTTTAACCGAAATGTACTAAACCAGGTGAGTTAGGTTGACAGGAAAGTCGGAAGCAGGGACCATTGATATAGTTGGAAGTTCAGGGATGTTGTAAACAGGTCCATTAGCGCCCATCAACCAAGAGAATTAGGTCGCAATAGTGATGCAGGGTTGCTGAAGGTACCAATGGGCAAATTGGTATGTCGATGCACCTTACACTTCTGGCACTCTAAGCAATTTGAGACACATTCCCGGACATAAGAGTCCATATTAGGCCACACAAAACGTTCTGCAACCAATTTGACTGTGGCTCCTTACTAGGATGATAATCCGTGCAGGTATTCAAATAGCAGTATTCTCAAAGAAGGAGGGACATGAGACCTACTTAATATAACATCACAGTATAAGGTCCTATTAAAGGAGGAGGACATTTTTGAAGGTCAAGTGAAGTTTCCGCCAACACATCGTTCAAAGTAGAATCAGATTTCTGTTCATCTACTATCAGAAGAACATCGGTACCCAAGGCATACAGATGAGTTCCTGAAAAACTATCAGCAACAGTGTTGTTCTTCCATTATATATACTGAATGACAGTTGTAAATTCCGATATGTAATCTAAATATCTAATCTCACGAGACGTATATTTGTTAGAATTATTATTCATGACTAATCGACGGTTTATGACCTGTGAAGATAGTAAAAGATCAACCTGAAATGCTGAAGATAATCTGATGGCCAAGAAAATGGCTAATAATTCATGAGAGAAGGTTCTATATCGCAACTGAGCAGGGGAGAGTTTAGCTGAAAAGAATGCGATGGGTTTCCGTTGAGAATGTGAATCTTGTTCGACTACAGCCCCAACTGCAGATTCTGACGCGTCAGCAGTCAAGTATATTACTGCTTGAGAATCATTCCCGATAAATGATAATTTCATAAAGTTTGCTAAAGCAGTCTTTGCTGCATGGAATGCCTCTAGAGGTTCGCCTTCCAAAGAAATACTCTTATTCTTCCGCTGCAATAGGTTAGTTGACGGAGTCAAAATGGTAGAACAGTTGGGAATGAAACGCCGATAGAAATTTATCATCCCTATAAAACGTCTTAATTGCTTGACAGAAGCAGGTACTGATAGTCTTAATTTTTCCCAATAAAGTGTGATGCCCAAGAAGATTAATCTGATTTGATCCCAAAACAATCTAAATCCAAAATGTCACAAACGTCGAAATACTTCATGAAGGTGCTGCTTATGTCTGTCCACGTTCTCACTGGCTATCAGGATATAATCCGTATATGCAAAAACGAATGGTAAACATCGTAATACTTCATCCATCAGCCTTTGGAAAGTTTGAGCAGCATTACGTTGACCGAATGACATCTTAAGAAACTTATACAACCCGAAAGCTGTTGTTACTGTTGTTTTTGGAATATCTTCTGATGCGACATGAACCTAGTAATAGGCTTTTGTTAGATCTATTTTAGAAAATATGGCAGCTCCCTGTAATCCGAATGCAAAATCGTGAATATGAGGAACAGGATATCGGTCAGGGATGGTAGCGGAGTTCTGTTCCCTATAATCGATTCAAATCCGAAAATCTAAACTGCCTGGTTTGGGCACTAAGTTAAGCAGTGAGCCGTATGGACTATCAAAAGGACGGATGATGCCGTCACGCAACATTTCGTTGAAGGCTTTCTTGGTGAATTGTAACTTATGTGGTTTCAGGCGCCGGGAACGAGAATATACCGGCTGACCAGAAGTTTTTATGTGATGCTGAGTCTGGTGTTTGACTGAATCAATATTCTTAATGGGATGTATAAGTTCCTCGTACTGATTTAAGATGTTGAGGTATTCTCGACTGTGGCACGTCGCTACGCTGATTCCAGTTGTATTCTGCCGTGAACAGGTCCCCGCAACACGTATATTGATATTGATAATATTGTCAGTGAGTGTTCTTGGATGCAGTGAACCGCCAAATTGAAATATGCTAGAAAGTCAGCACCAAGAATAGGTATTTTTACGTCCACAATAGTAAACTACCAAGGGAAAGCCCGGCGCATGCCTATATTCAAGGTGAGAGATTTTCTACCAAATGTACTAATGTTAGAGCCATTAGCTGCTTGTAGTTTAAAAAGGGGGGGGTTGTGGTGGGATTTTTGATGACAGGTATTACACTAATTGCCGCACCAGTATCAATCAGAATCATAATTTGTTGTTGCTGTTCCAATGGTAAAAGAGGTGACAAGATTTGTTACTGCCAACAAGGTCTGTCACTTCTACTTGATGGGGGTTCCGTTTACCCGAGCCGAATGATACCGTACGGGGAGATGTACAATATTTCGCTTTCATACCATGAATATAATGATACCAACAAAAATCTGGGTCAGCTGTCCGATTACGGCTATAAGATCGTTGTCCTCCTTTGCTGCGACGATTAAGGGCAGATCTGCTCCTGGGTCTTCGATGAATACATAAGGTCAACTCTCTCACTTGTTGTTGGAGGTCAGCCACTGCCTTTTCCAAACGCCTAGTATTATTTTGGCTTTCATCAGTCTCATAGAGGGTGGGGGTTACATTATGATTAAGTTGAGTAATTTGGTCAGACGCATTAGCCAATTGTTCAAGCGGTCTTTGTTCGGACATAGGGGCAAGTATTTGGGTGATAGGAGGTAGTCGATCTAAGCATAAACCTCTAAGAATTGGTTCCGCAATAGTGTTTTTTTCCAAGACGACTTTTCATATATCACAAGAGCTGAGAAGGTGTTCGGTCATCTCTGGTCACATTGTTGAACTCACGTAATAAATCTTCGTCCCGGCGGCCAGTGCGTTTAAGAATTGCCTCTTTTAGGTAGGAATATGGCTCGTTCTCAGCGATGGATTCCAACAGGTCTGCTAATTCGTCAACAATAGAAAGAGGTGAGGCTGGTACTAAATAAGTAATTTTTTGTGACGTAATTTTTTGAATGAAAAAGATTGCCTCGATTTGCAAAAATCAATTCTTAATATTACCCTCGTTGAAGGGCGGAAAAGGTGCCATGGGTGTTGCCAAGCTTGAAACCTTGTTAGTATCATTTGTTGTCATATTGTCCAGCCTTATCAGATTACTTCGGGGTCACCAATTTGTAGTGATTCATTCCTTATTTGGGGTGTACAGGCCGTGTTATATCACACCCCCCTCCCAGGGAGTCTACTACAAATCTGACTTTATGTGAAGAAAGCCTAAAGAAACGTGTTTTTTTAAAGTTTGCGTCAAACTACGGAAATCGTATACGAAGATAGATTGAACCTCAAAAATCGTTTTCAAAGAATGCCACGGTCACATATTCGATTTACTAGGAGTCCTAGTATCCCATAAGACCCGTTTTATGTGATGTTAGCCTCAATTTGACGTTTCAATTTGAATAAACCTCCTTGACTTTTCAATTTATTCATGAGGCTGGATTTTGTTGTCTCGTTTCTTTTTTTTCCTGTGACTTTTTTTACCATTACATTTTTTCTGACCATATTGTTAGTGTTACTCACCTTGATTGGAAATTTAGATGTAGATGGACTGAGAGAGGAAGTCAATTGGTATAGCTAAGCATGTTCTTCAGATGTCACATAAATGACATTTCTGGTTGTTCACAATGGTAAAGAAAAATGAGTCTATGCTATGAATCCAAATAATGTGCAAGATTTCCCAGCAAGAAATTTGGGATGACAGGCTCCGAAACTGTTCAAAAAATTTTAGCGGCAAACGAGATTGCGTAGGCGTTATACACAATTTAACATTTATTAACCAATCAATAATCAGACATAGATATGATCTTTGTGATCCACTTTTTGCACAAAATTTTCTGTCGAAAGAAACTACTTACATAGTATATATAATGAAATCTTTTTCGACCAATCAAATAGTAGCAAAAATGCTAAATTCTTACTTTTTTTTCAATCGATTAGAGTTATATGCGATGCCTTGCAGGTAATACTGTTGATGCCTTTGGCATCGGATAATGGTTACTATTGAGTAAAGAGTTATAGCCTGGATTGCTCAATATTTGTAGGTTTTTACCACGCTAAATTAGACTTACTAAGTAGAAGTTGGAAGTTGTCTGACGATTTGAAACAAAAAACTGTTACATTAAGCGTATGGTGACAGAAACAATAAACAACAGAGGTTTAAGAAATAAAGAATTGTATTAATAAAAAATACAACGAATGGTGAAATGGTATGAAAGTCTTTCGTTGAAAGAAAGACATAAGTAAAGCTAATATATTCGGGAAAGATATCAGAATAATCAATAACCTATACTTGCAGCAAACGGCATGCATTCGCATCGAGAATGAGCTCAGCGAATATACAAAAATAGAAAGAAGCGTAAGGCAAGGATGTGTCTTCTCACCGGACTTATTCAACCTATACAGCGAGGCAATTCTGAGGGAACTGGAGATCCTACCAGAATTCATCATTGGCAGCCACAACCTTACCAACATAAGATACACAGATGGTACTGATAGCAGAGACTGAAATAAAACTACAAAACCTCCTACAGAAGAGAGGGAGAGCGAGAAGAAAGGACTAACCATAAACAAGAAATAGAATGCATGATCATGAGTAAAAAGACGAGGCCAAAATGCGATTTGCAGGCCGGGGACACTAAAATCAAACATGTGCAGGTATATGTAAGTATCTGGGAAGTGTTCTGACGGAGGACGGTAGGTGCGATGCTGAGATCCAAAGACGGATTGGGATGGCCAAGGATGCAATTCCAGAAGATGGACAGAGTATTGCGAGGCGGGAGGGTTTCTATGGTGCAAAAGAAAAGAGTACTGAGCTGCTATGTGACATCTGTCCTCCTATAAGGCAGCGAATTTTGGACGGTATCCTCAAGGATGAAGAAGAGACTCGAGGCGGCGGAGATGTGGTTCTACAGAAGGATGATGAGGATATCATAGACCGAGAATGTGAGCAACGATGAGGTCTTGGGGATGATGCAAACAAGGAGGAAGCTTATGCTTAACTTTAGGGAGAGACAACTGAAATTTCTGGGACACGTGATGAGAAAGGAGGGCCTGGAGAATCTGAACAGAGCGAAAAAAGAGACAGGAGAAAGCAGCGCATGGCATACGTGACGGGCTTTGGCAGGTGGGTGGCCGAGCGTTGTCTGAGGGAGTTGGCAGAAACACAAAACCTATTGAGAGCCACAAGGAATAGGAGGATTGAAGGGCAATGATCACTTACGACCTGAAAATAATACGGTATATAAAAAGAAGAAAAGAAAGCCGTCCACAGAGGCTTACGGTAGGAGCGGAAGGGTGAGTCGTGACTTACTGCGGAAGACGGGCTTTTGCGAGTTGTCCTTGGAGATGGGAAGCCAGTTGTCTTTGGGTGTGGAGGTGGCGTTCCGACGAGTGTGTGAACCCACGCTGTTGTGCCGACCGACTGCCAAAGATGTCTCTTTGATGGGCTTTTATGTCCTTTCGTAGGCTCAGATCGGCCCCAATTCCTATTTTTTTTTAAGCGGGAGTGGGTTCTACTAGGTAAAAATTGGATTGTATGTTTTGGTAGGGATTGAGGAAAGCGGAAGTTTTGTGCGAGGGCGATGTGTGTTTGATGGAGTTTTTAGTTCGGTCTTGGGTTTCAGAGCGTTCATATCCGGCCAGGGATGGAAATTTGTGTAACAAGAATCAGAATCTCTGCTTTAGGAAGAATATAACAAAACTTTTTTCGTATTTCAATGAAGACGATTCTTTCATGTTCGACCACTTTTTATTTCTCCATTTAACATCAAAAGAAAGTAATGGCTTTTGACCACAGAAGAACTTCGCCCTCGTAAAGTTAGCCATTTCGTTTTAGATGCAGATGAGACTTGAGTGTTTCCACAAAAGAATACCAAAAATATTTTTTAATTTAAAGAATTTAATATTAACTTATCAAGGAAATATTGGAGAAGACCAGGAAAAACGGTCATTAGTTCATTTATTTATGTATTTATTTTAAGACATTTTTACGTCCTTTTTATAGATACAAATATTTAACATTTACCGGCTTGAATTTATATATTATTTATATATGATAGAGAATTATGAAAGTGAGAGAAATTTGACATAGGTCTGTAAAAGAATCATTATTGCTTTTTTTTATAACAGTAAATTTCTGTGAGCCCTTCCCCCAATGGATCAAGGATATGATGATAAAGAGGGCCGAAACCTCCCATAATTTAGGCGCATCACTGAGGATAAAAAAAGAAAAAATTGCAGCATAGCAGCTGTAATATACTGTTTATTCATGTAAAAAAAAGCCAAGAAAAAGCCAATGACGCTAAATCAATTCTCTGGCGCCAAACCAACATGAAAAAAAAACATTTAAAAAATTTGGCATCAAAAAGCAAATCTGGCAACCCTGAGAGGGAGAGTCTTTTTATAGGCTTGAGGAGCGCCCTCTAGCGACGTTATTTTTTCGCAAAGTCAAGTGGGATAATCTACACGATAAAAGAAAAAAGTCTCAAAATATACATGTGATATACATGACAGAATTACAAATACGATTGCAAAAATACTGAGAGAAATGGCACATTAAGTTTAAGAAGCCGTGTTTGCAAATTCCTTATTCGCATATTAAATTGCAAAATCCGGGAGGACATTCTGTTTAGCTGATATGGAAGCAGTGCCTGGAAGAGATCTTCCGAGATCTGGCACTCCCATTATAGTGTGTCCCCTTACCAAATTGGTAACCATTTCGATTGAGTGTGATTTGGCCCGAGAATTAGACTTTGAAGAATTCATCGCGCATTTTGCTTCAATGAAAGGTAGAAAAATTCACTTTTAAGCTACTTTGGAACTGGTTTTAGTCTTCGTATTTTTTTTCTCAATAAAATACCGTTTCGTAATTTTGCTCTCTACTTTTTGTAAAGAAGCCCCCCACCTTAAACCCCTAAAGGTATTTTCTTAAGTCCCCTGTCCGCACCCTCTCGCTGCCACTGCATGGAAGCTACACATCAAAGCAAAGTTGCTCAAAAATCCAAACAGGTACAAATGATTTGTACACTATTAATCTCTAGCAGAATATAACTTCAATAATTCTAAAGCATTTTGATTGCACGTATTGCTATCAAATTTGACAAGTCAACCCAACTGTATGGCATCATTTATTAAGGAATTAACAGAATTTTGCAGATACTTTCTGAGAAATTTGATTATATATGGTAACTTTTCCATAAATTTCACAAATCTTTAAAAATATTTCTTTAAATACAAACACATGACAAAATGTTTCTTATTCATTCCTCCATCGTCAAGGAACAAAAAATATCACTCTTGGTATTTTTAAATGGATGTTATAAGAAGCTCCCAAAATATAATTTATCAAAATATAATAAGTCTTGGCATTTTTTAACCGAATGCTATAAGAAGTTATCAAAATATCATCTTAATATAATAAAATAAATATTCATCTGGATGAAGTTAATTACAATTAAACACTCCTATTTTGCTATAAAAACAGCAAAAAATGTTTATAATCTGTCTAACGCTTTAAATAAGTTTCTTATCTAAAGCTTTACATGTGTGTATAAATTATCTATACGCACAGGTATTTTTATATTTTTAATAATTTATATGCATAAAACCCTACATTTTATGATGGATATAGGAAAGGATTAACGAGGATTAGGTTTTTGGAACAATGTGTAATTGTTTAATACACACACACACAAACACACACACACACATATATATATATATATATATATATATATATATATATATATATATATGAGGTATCTTGTCAAGTGGAGTCGGATTGGCCGAGGTGACGGCGTTGGCGCCGAGGAAGTGTAGCGCCGGGTGTTGACCAATAACTTGTGCTGGTTTGACCGACGTGTCGATCAAGATCATGGTGGTGGGTCGATTCGTGGTAGGGTATCAACAAACGTAAGGTGAAAGCTGAAGTACTAAAAAAAAAATAAAATAAAATAAAATATTAGACTGCTGAAAGTTTTTCTTTAAAAAATACGCGGTAAATAAGCTGGTTCACTTAAAACTAGAAAAGATTACATCAGTTCTGTCCTTCCGTACGATAACTGCCCCCTCACTACCAAGCTTCCAACGATTTGATGATTGGATTGTTAGTAGTATTAGTTAGTACAGTATATAAGAGTTTATTTTTGTACGTAATTTTTTGCTTATTGTATTGATGCTTTTAACCCTATTAGTATGTAAGGATTGTGCAAAGTTACCAATCATCATCAACCATTGTTTGCCCGTCAAAGTTATTAATTTGGAGTTTTCTTTTGCTCATTGAATTTTCCTGTTTTGAACAAAATGTAAAGATGGCCATGCAAATTAAAACAAAGTTATTAAGCTTTTGTTTCCTTTTAAATCTTTTCTTTATTTGTTATTAGAGCTGTAGGAACGGCGACGATGGTGCCACATTATCGAAGGTGTTGGATATCCTTGATATCATGAAAATGGGAAATATTAGTATTAGTATTAGTATAGCTCCTCGCTTACTGACCAATTCGTTTATCGACCTGGTCAACAGAACGGAACCTGGTCGTTAAGTGAAGTGGGGCTGTATAATAATACAGAAGGATAAGCTGAAAGATGAACTTTCAAGTGTTCAAGTGTAATAAATAGTCCTGGCGTATAAGAGAAATAAAGAGAAAAAGAGAAGGTTCAGGAGGAAGTAAATATATATATATATATATATATGTGTGTGTGTGTGTGTGTGTCCAAATACAGTCGCCGTCGCTTGATCAGGTGGTGAAGAAAGGCATGTTTGCTTTCAATGTAGCAAGGACGAAGTTAGCCGTGTAAGTTAGCCAACTAGTTGTGTAAGTGTCCTATTTCGTCTCTGGCTATGTTACGATAACCGCAGTATCGGAGAATGGACAAAATTAATTTATCGACTCTAGTTTTTGGTTGATTTTCCATCTGGTTATACAGGTTACGGTGGATAATTTGTCGTCAAAATTACGCAAAAATGAAAATAACATTGACATCTCATTTTAACAGATATATTTACCAAATCTACACAAAAATATCTTAAAATACTAACGAGTAAATTTATTCAATAAAATCGCCATTGCTTTCAACCATGGCCTCCAGACGACTTCGGAATCTCCTTCAACTCTTCTAGATGGTTTCATTGTTTAAGTTGGTGAATGCTACCATAATCCTTGCCTCTAATTCATCTTTGGTGTTACAAGGAGGTTTGTTGCTCGCTCGCTCACCTGCGCCCAACATATAATAATCAATGGGTGTTGTCTGGAGAGTTAGGTGGCTAAATGTAAGGGGTGATGTGGTTGCTGAAATTATCTGACAGCTATGACTGGGTTCCCCTGTTTGTTTGACATAGTGGAGAGTCTTCTTGCCAGACATAGGGCTTTTCAGTAGCCACCCTCTTGACCCATGGCAGCACTACCTCCTCGAAGCACTTGATGTAGGCCTCCGTGTTGAGTCTGAGGCTCACACCAACAAACCCAGAAGTTCTTTTCTTATCAGAATGATCAGAGTGAGTTTTCCGAGCTGCTGTACCTTCGTATTCACCATTAGACCCATCCAACTCTTTCCAAATCCTCCGCGTTTTCCTCAGATTGACACCCAAACACTCTAAAATGTTCATATTGGATCTTCCGGCGCGAATGCCAAGCAGTACAGTATGCTGTTTCCAAATTTCTGGTGGAGTGAATTGCGTCATGGTGCTCTTTTTTTCACAGACGGTGCTCAATTGACACTCTATACTGTGAAGTCGACAAAATCAAAAACAAAAAAATGCGCATGCCCGAATTTAAAAATTTTAATTGGCGACAATTTATTCCTCGCACCCTGTATCCTCTTCATGGCTCTCCACAACTTCCTGTCCCTTGTAGCTCTTAATAAATTTTGTCTTTCTGTTATTTCTCCTCAGCCCAGTGACATCATCCATTTACTCCAGCTCACTAAGTAGGTCATGTGTTGTTGTCTCTCTTGCCTTCAATCTGTCCTGTGAGTATTAGATTTTCTAAGTCTTCCTTCCTCATTATGTGCCTCAGAAACCTTAACTGTCTCTTCCTGATGTTAAGTATAAGCTTCCTTTTTGTAGCCATTTTCTCTAAAACTATGTCGTTGCTTATATGTTTGGTCTCTGGTATCCTCAGCACCCTTCTGTAGAACCACATTTCTGTTGCTTCAAGTCTCTTCTTCATCTTTGAGGATGATGTCCAGCACCCACTGTCATACAGGAAGACAGATATCACATAACAGTGTAGTACTCTTCTGGCTATATACACATTTTTAAAAAGGTCGCTCTGCTTCTGATTGGCTCACCTCACGGCCATATATCCTTGTTGTAAAAGCTTTCTGATTGGTTGCTTGGGGTATCTACTTATAGAGTTGGTAAAATTTTGATCTTCTTGTTATTTATCAGGTGCCCAAAAAAGTTTTTGCCGATTTTTATAAAGGAAATTTATATTTAAAGTCTTAAATGTATTTATTCATCAAAATATGAACCATAACATTCTATGCCCTTCTCCCAAAGGTTCAACAACTGAGTAATGCCATTTTTGTAAAAGTCCTTTTTTGGAAAAAGTTATTCACTTCCGCTTTCAAATCATCTTCATTATTAAATGCCCTGTTCTTCATATGATTATCTAAGCCTAAAAACAAGTGAAAATCTGTTGGGGAGAGGTCTGGTGAATATGGTGGATGAAGCATAATCTCCCACTTTAGCTCTGCTATCTTAGCAAGGGTCATTTTTGCAACATGTGGGCGAGCATTGTCCTGGAAAAACAAAGCTTGTTTTCTGTTTACTAATGCAGGCTGTTTCTTCAACAAATTTTCCTGAACTCCTTCAAGTTGCTCGCAATATTTGTTAGCAGTAATGGTTTCACCCGTTTTTAAAAATTCATAGTGAATTATTCCTTGACATGTCCATCAAACACGCAGCAAAAGATTTTTTTGGAATAGTGGTGTCTTTGAAGTTTTTGGCAAAGGATCACTCAGTGATAACCAATGATATTTCCTCTTAGAGTTTGTATACATGATCCACTTTTAATCACATTTCATAATTCGATCAAAATTGGGTTCTTTTGTTAGTCTAATGCGATGAGAAGAGCATATGGTAAACCTCTGCAGTTTGTTTGCTGGTGTTAAGTCATATGGTACCCATTTACTTAATGTCTATTTCTTCCCCAGCTGGTGCAAATGCAGTCTTATAGTTTCATCGCTTACATTAAACTTCGAAGCTACATGACATGACATGTTAAACCTGAATCTGATTCTATGGCTGCCTTTAAATTCTCATTGTTTAAGGATATTGGTCGTCCAGCTCGAGGTTCATCTTTGAGGGTTTCATTGCCACAACGAATCTTCTGAAACCAATTACATGCAGTTTGTTCAATTACTGCACCTTCGCCAAAGGCTGTACATAGCTTACAAGAAGCACATGATGCACTTGTACCAAGTTTAAACTCAGACAACAGACAAACATGAATTACCAATTTTTTATCAGTCATTTTGAGGACTCTGAAATGAGAAATGAAATGATATCAGTTATGTAATAAAATAATAACTGAATCATTCAACAATGTACTTGTCAATTCAAGTTGCTTCCTGTATACTTATGATTTGTTAGTAACTAAACAGCTGGACCAGAAATAAGTTAACAAAAATCAGAAAAAAACTTTTTGGGGCACCTGATATTTTTATCTATTTCTTTTTCCATCACTTTTCGCCCTAGCAAACGGTGTGCTGTGAAATTATTTATATTGTCGTGTGTGTGTGTGTGTGTGTGTGTGTGTGTGTGAGTGTGTGTGTGTGTGTTATGTATAATTTTTAGAGTAAAAATACGTATTTCTTCATTCTATTTTATCGGTTTTCCAGATTTAAATTTAACTGTTGTATTTCTGTCAATAAGTCCTTCAGAATTTGACAGAATTTTTTTTTTTTTTTTTTTTTTGCTTCTGGTCGAGATTTAATAAAATTTCTTGCAGTCTTTGTTTACAAATTTAATGCAGGCTTTAGTTTGCCAAATGAGTGGCTATTGCTCACCTCGTCAGAAATTTTTATGGTAAAATATTTCTTATTAAGGTGTAATACATTAAATGGGCCTGTGTAATGACCATCGACGCATTTCAAAAGCTATGCAGAGTATTACAAGACAGGAGGAGTTCATTGGTAACAAAGAAAAAAGTACTGAACTGCTACGTGATATCTGGCCTCCTTTACGGCATTTAATGCTGGATAATCTCCCCAAAGATGAACTGCCCTGTTGGCGAGGATTCAGACTATTATGACTGCATCTCTGCACGGGGTAAAAGAAGAAAGGACTAAGCATAAACTACAAGAAGAGAAAATGCATAGTCATCAGTAAAAGGATGAGACCGAAATGCGATTTACAGGTCGAGGGACACTAAAATCAAACAGGTACAGAAATGTAAATATCTGGGAAGTGTTTTAACAGAAGACGGAAAGTGCGACGCTGAGATCCGAAGACGTATTGGGATTGCCAAGGACACATTCCAAAAGCTAGGCAGAGTATTGCGAGACAGGAGGATTTCGTTGGTAACAAAGAAAAGAGTACTGAGCTGTTACGTGACATCTGTCCTCCTTTACGGCAAGCGAATGTTGGACTGTCTTCTCAAAGATGAAGAAGAGACTCGAGGCAACGGAAGTATGGTTCTACAGACGGATGCTAAGGATATCATGGACCGAGCGTGTGAGCAACGACGAGGTTTTGGAGAGGATAAAAACAAGGAGGAAGCTTATACTTAACACCTGGAAAAGACAACTGAAATCTCTAGGATACTTAATGAGAAAGGTGGGATTGGCAAATCTGATACTCATAGGGCGGATAGAGGGAACGAGAGACAATGGAAAACAACGCGTGACATATCTAGCTAGCGGGCTTAAGCAAGTGGATAACAAAACAGGGTTGGGGAGAAGTAGCAAAGGGAAAAATACTTATAGAGAGCTACAAGGGATAGGAGGAAGTGGAGAGCCATGATCGTCTACGTCCTGAAGGGACACGGCACATAAAAGAAGTAGTATAGAAATTCCAGGGTTTTCCGAATTCTTGTCTGTTCCTAAGCAAGTACATTTGCAAGTATTTAGATATTCTGGAGTATATGAATTGCATAAAGAATGTAAACGTTGTCTGAATAGTTCGTCTGTGAGTAATTCTACACGTTGGGTGTTAGTCTGATTCCAAGAAGGTCAATAGGTACAGCTGGCAATGATTGGCGTTTTTAGAGTTCCATGCGACCGTTCAATTAATCTATTTGTTTGTGGATCGTAGGGTGTTGTCCTTAATCTATGGAAACCTGTTATCTTCGACAGCTCCGAAAACAATTCCGATTTGAATTGACAATTCCTGTCTGTAACGTCATGGAAGGGAACTCCAAATCTGGATATTCATGTGTCGACGAAAGCCGTAGAAACTGATTGTGCTGAAATCTCCGTCAACGGACACGCTTCTATCCATCGAGTACTTCTATCGATTTTTTTCCTAGTAGGAGCACCATGTATACTGCCTTGGTAGAAGTGGTGTTTCTTAGGCAATATAGCCTGACGGATCCCAACCCTCTCCAGGCAGGTTTTGAATTCAGAGTTTCTTCTTCTCCTAGACCGGTTGCCATCCAAGGCTATAAAACCTAGTCTGGCCTGCTATTTACCCATAGCTAAGAGGAGAACAAAAGGATTCATACCTTTCCCAAGGGTATTAGTTCGTAAGTGAATGTAATGAATCTGACTGGAATTTTTAGCCGCTCTCCATTACCCCACCGTGCCTTCTTTATCGATACCCGTTAGCAAATATCGATAAGATGAAAAATTGTGGTCAGTATAATTTTTCACTGGTGAAAACCATATACAGGGACACTGTTTGGAAACGGTTAGAAGGTAAATCAAATGTGAATGAATTTCACTCTTTGTATGTTTTGGTTATTTTTGCTTTCTGGTAATGCTGACATTCCTTGCACCAAGTTTTTATTGAGTTGATCATCTTCTGCCAGTAGTACCTTATCATTCTTATTGATATAGGATATAGCTTCAATTGATCATGAAAGTGTCTAATTCCTTCATCAGTGTTTCACCATTTCTTGCAAATCACATACGTCCTATAGTAACTGCATTAACTGGTTGAGATAAGCAATCGGCTGCCATATTCTAATTACCTTTTATATTTTAAATATCACTAACATATACACTTATAAAACAAAGGCGACGTTGCTATCTGTCAGATTTCAGTGAAGTTTGACTTTTGAAAGAGTTCTGTGATTCGTTAATAACAACACGTCCCTGCCTTCTATCTGGTGTGAAAGATGAAAATCTGCCAAATAGGCAGCTGGTAATTCCTTATCGAAGATGGAATATTTTGAAGCGTCTGTGATCATTTTCGGGGGAAATCCTCAATCGGAATCGGTTGATTGTTGATCATTTTGTGTAAGGTGACACCTACAGCATAATGACAACTATTTGTCATAAGCTGATAATTTGAGTTGAGGAAGGCTAGAGAGCAGTTACTGATGATAAAGGCACTTTATAGTTTCGAAAGGTTCAATCTTTTCTTTTGACTTTGGTTTTTCATGCATGCATTCAGTGAGCAAGAAAACCATATCGCTAAAATATTGAATGTGCTTTCTACAGAAATTGGCCATTCCAAAGAATCGCTGCAGTGTCTTAGAATCGTTTGGCAAAGGAAAGTCATTTACCTCAGCAAATTTCTTAGCGCCGTGTTTAATGCCTTCGCTAGAAATGTTGAAACTGTAGCGCGTATATATTATTTTGATGAGAAATTATGAACCCCTGGTAAATTTGATCCGCTAACAATTTTGGTGGACTCGTATAAATCCAAAGGAATAATAAGAATTTGAACAAAGAAATATCAATCTATATTCCTGAGATGAGGTATTATGTACACTATTTACATTATTCGGACTATTGTCCTCATCTTTGTCGCCATATTTATTACAACGTTTCGGTCGTTGTACTCTTCGGCATTCTTCAGGTGGTTGGAATGTCGAACTGAACCCTTTATTTCGCTAGCTGGGGTAGACTGTTCTAGTTCAACGTGCCTTTTTTTAATGGATGTCAGTTGTCAGTTATCTCCTGTTAATTCCCCTCTCCAAGTTCTCTACTGCCTTAACTCAAGAACACATGGCACAGAGGATAAAGGCGTTAGATCCAGTAACAGGAGTGTGAGTTCAATACGTGGTTAAGGCTATTAAATATCCTAGCCGAAACCTTTTTCAGCGAATAGCTGAAATCTTTTTCAGCTGTGCTGATCGAACTCTCTATGCAGAGTCTCACTCGGGGAGGTAGACAGGCGGAGTCTACAGGGATTTTTTGGACGAGCCTATGGGAACCCCACATTAAATTCGACCTTGTGCCACATGTGACTGCTATGGACAGTTGCTAGATACACTAGCTGGAATCTGTTCCAGCTGTGTTGTCGAACACTCTGTCTTTGGGCAGAGAGGAACCCAGACAAGTCTATGCCGAAGGGCAGAGTCTCGTCCGTGGAGGTAGACAGACCCAAACCCGTTTATGCGGGTTCTACTGAGAATTTTTGGCTGAGCATGTGGGGGTAGTAAATATTGACTACCTGGAATCTGTGCTGGTCAAACTCTCTGCCTCCGAGCAAAGAGGATCCCCAGATGAGGTTATGTCGAAGGGCAGAGTCTCGTTTTATACGCGGTCTACGGAGAATTTTTGGCCGAGCCTATGGGCTCGGCTTACCCCACATTAAATTCAGCCTTGTACCACATCCTATCTCGTGGGAGGGGGCTGGTAAATATCGACTAGCTGGAATCTGTTGAGTACGACTCAGACTTACGCGAGAACTAGCTACCTTCTAATAGTAGCACTCACTACTTGTGACGACCCTGTGCATAACTGTTACCTTTATTCTTATTGTAGTGGTTTTTACAATAAACCTTTACTTATTCTATCCACCGTGTTTGTCAAGTATATATTCCTATTAGCACGGAATATAACATAAACTTATGCCAAACATTCTTATTACCAACTCCAATGTGAATGTCTAATGATATAAGCTAATTTAGATATAATGAAGGACAGAAAATGGCATCAATTTGTCGGGTATTTCTGCTTTCAATTTCTTGTGCGACTTTATTACGGCTTAGTTTTTCATAGTCCTTTGAGTGGAGCATGACTGCTTGCAATTTTTCAGCTATATCTGAAGGAAGGTATGCCAGTATATGGTAAGATTTTTGCTGTGTTCCTTTGATGTCTGCATTGCAGAAATGATCTTCCTCGATGGGAAGCCACACTTTCACGTGGGATTCAATGAAAGCAGGTGGCTTGATGGATAGAGCCTGTATTGAACGGTGTTTGCCGGAGATCATCTGTTCAGTTTCACTGTTGTACATGGTGTCAATTTTTATGTGTCAGGTACGTCATGGGCTTTAGAAGTTATGGATGTTTTATATCCAATGGACCACATGGTGAAGGAAAGTATATTTGTTTTCAATGTAGTAAGAACGGGTTAACCTTATAAGGTCACCAGTTAGTCATGCCAATGTTGTATTTCGTCTCTAGATATGTTATGATGATCGCAGCATTGACAAAAATTAATTTATCGATTCTAGTTTTTGGTTGATTTTCCATTTCTTTATATACACATCTATAGATCCACTTTGAAAAGGCCGCTCATTTCTCATTGGCACATGGCTTTATATTCTGGTTGTGAAAGCTTTCTAATTGGCTGGTTGAACTATCTATTTTTAGAGATAGCAAAATTTTGCTCTTCTGGTAATTATTTTTATTTATTTATTTCTATATAACCATATAATAATTAAATCCTATATATATTTTTCAACCAATAAAATCCCATCAGAAGGTTTGTTTGATAAGCAATCATTACACCAAAATACATTTGTTGACCTACCGCGTGTTAGAAAATAACAACAATACCTCCCTTCACCACTCCCACAAATTTGAGAAAAAGTCTTTTGAGAGCCAGTTTGAAATTATTTTCTAACCAATGAAAATTTTGTATTTAGAAAGTTTGCACCTCTATGGGAAATTAGATTTTGAATCTCATCACTGATATGAAAATAGAAACATAAGGCTCAAACCAATTTGATGGCTCAAGCCAATTTGATCTATATGTGTATATATATAAATGCACATACACATGCACGCAATGGAAGAGAGGCAGCCAGCAGCTTCCGACTAAAGCCTTGTCCACACACACAATAGATGCAATCACCTACTAAGCCTTTGTCTGCAAACTCACAAACACATTAGACTGACTGACATAAGGTAAGTCTGTTCACACATTTCACATGACTGACGGACTCTTAATTATTTTATAAAACAAACTTCACTGCAAGGAAAATTGAACATTTTATTGTTTGGAATTTCGACTCTCAGATAACAACTAAAACCTGGGTAGATGGATTCCAACAACCACAATCTCTTAGACCATAAGTTTCCAATTAAATCAGCATGAAAATTTAACAACTTCAATGTTCAAATTACTTGTTGAAGACACAAATATAATGCATGCTACTAACTGCAAAACATGTCTAAATAATTAAAGCCCTTATAAAAATCCCAAAAGAAAACACTCTTAATGACATCCATTACAAACATAGCCATAATGTATTGACTATATTTGGGAATTAAAGATATGTTTACTTCCTAACAACTTATACGACCTTTACAATAGGACAATGTAAATCCTTAGTCCAAGGGATTAGTTGAAAAAACACACAATGAAGAAACACTACTCCAACTAAGTCCCAAAAAGAAATATTTTGTTTACACACAAGAAAAATAACAAATTTAACAATTTTTTAATGAAATATGTATTAGAGGAATTGCTGCCCAAATATATATATATATATATATATATATATATATATATATATATATATATATATATATATAAAATATGGGAAAACAATTTATATTTTTTATATATCAAGAATATTTCTATGAAAATCTATGAGAAAGTGGAAAATTGTTTTGTGTGATGCCTTTTATCCTTTAGAACTTCAGCGGACTAAAGTGAAATTTACTTTAATTCAATTACATATGTATTCTTTGTGGCAATTATTATGGGTGACAGTAAATTCTTCTTTCAACTTTTAGCTTATTATTAATTCACTTTGTATTAATTAAGTCTTTTATTGTTTTAGAAATAGTTGTAACAAATTTTATGTTAAGCTTAGATAAAACAAAATAATATGCTAAAACTTGAAAGAAGAATTTTACACTATCACCTGTAATAATTGCCACAAAAAATACATAGGAGAAACCTTGAGGAATTTAAATGAAAGATTATATAAGCACAAAAGGGTTTTTACAAAAAGACACACTTACTGCATCAGTTTCTCACCATAATGAGAATGACTATTTAAAAAAAATGCTACTTTAATTAAAAGAGAAAGCAATTTACTAAGACGAAAATGTATAGAAAGTGCTTTAATTGCTAAATCATCCATATTAAATTTGTATCTTTTTTATTATAATATTTAACCTTTCAGTATCTGTCTATATTTCTGAGATGAGGTATTATGTACACTATTTACATTATTTGGACTATTGTCCTCATCTTTGTCGCCATATTTATTACAATGTTTCAGCCGTTGTATGGTCCGGCTTTCTTCTGGTGGGTGGAATGTTGAACTGAACCTTTTATTTCGCTCACTGGGGTAGACTGTTCTAACCCTGACCACACTAAACATAAGATGCCCACAAAAATAGAACATATACCAATATTCATCCAATCAATACAATGTCTGTCTCCAAACGTAAACAATAAGGAACCTAGTCATGAGGAAATTAAGAAAGCTATTAAAAAAACTAAGGAATAATAAAGCATCACCCAACATTGAAGCCAAACTTTTGAAAATAATTTACTTTCTCCCTGAATTCAAGTTTCTTTATTTTATGAAAGAAGGCTGGAATCAGAAATGCATCATCCAAAATGGGTGATTTATCATGCATTAAGGTATTATGGGAACAGAAGGGTAGCCATCAAAACCCTCACACATACGGAAGTTTCTCAATTGGATCCATCATGGTGAAAGTATTAATGAACATTATAATAACTAGGCTCTCATCGTTTTATGAAAGCCGCTGCTTACAACACAGTTTAGTTTTCATTCTGGTAAAGGATGCAATGATAACATATATGTCATCAAGCAACTCTAAGAAATTGCTTATCTCTTTAATAGAAAACTGTATAACTGCGTTTTTCAACCTTACAGCAGCATATGACCAATAGAGACTTCCTCATCTCATTCATTAGAAACCTCCTTCCATGCTCCCAATGCATCACTCTCATAGAGGAATTGTATAGATCTACAGAATCTTACATGTCTAGTGAGAACTCTAGTATGGAAATATTTCAGATCTCATCAGGAATACAGCAAGAAGAAAATGAGAACCCCACTCTAATCTTTTCTGAGACTATGCCCTGGGCATTTACAAACACAGTTGTGATGAGATGAGCACTAACCATTTAAGCATTCTATATCACATCCCAAATGAATCTAAAAATAGAAGACAACACTCTTAATTTCCTTCCTGAGGTCAATGTACTGTGATGATGAGACTTGTGTATGCTGATGACATAGGTATTCATAGTTGGGATAAGAATGATCTTGAACAGAAAATTTTTAGCATTCTCTACAAAGTCTTCCAAAAAATACCACCCAAGATAAACTTTTCCAAAAACAGAAACTATGATCTGGAATTGGAATGAAAGCAGTGATGGCACTGATAGACTGAATCCATCATAAAAGTTCAAATGTAGAATTAATAAATAACAAACACTTCAAATACTGCAACATATTGAAAAGTTATAACAAACTAAGTATTAGAGAAAATGAAACTGAACATACAATAGGCTGAGCAAGTTAAGTTTGTGTTGTAGCCAACAACCCCTTAATAAAAAAAATAATTGGTATTCTCTTAACAATGCAAACTTATAAATAGAGTAAATCAATCTTTTTGTAAGTTATTCTTAACATCGCTTGAGAATGAAACTGGACTATGAATTTTAAATTTAAATTTTAAATTTTTGGGATTTAAGTTCAGTTTTGAAACATAGTAATCTCTGTGTTGTGATGGAGACATATTTTAAAAAATAAATATAATATATATATATATATATATATATATATATATATATATATATATATAAAGATGAAGAAATATAGTTTTAAGATATGCTATATTTATGGGATATGTGCTCAATATCAGAGATAGAATTAAACATTAAAGTCAACACTCAGAGCCAACAGAATATTTCATGCTAAATGCAATTGTCAGGCCCCCATATATATATATATATAGAGAGAGAGAGAGAGAGAGAGAGAGAGAGATGAGAGATAGACAGATATAGATATAAATATATGTATATATATGATTATTACAAATATAAAATATGTAAATTAGTTGATTGATATTATATTCAACACCTCCACTCAAGTTTTATGGATGAACCTTTTTTGTAATCATTTGGTCCACTCATCAGGAGATTTCAGCAACTGATTTTCTCATTTTCATTATTTTTATATTAAGTTAAAAAAATAATTTATGTGCTATTTATTGGTGTTCAGTTAATTTTTTTCTCTTTTTGCATATGTATGTGGGTGTGTGTGAGTAGGTGCATTTGTGTATGCATGTGCATGTGCGTATGTGTCAAATTTTGAATATATATATAATTATATGTTTTACTAGTTTGTGACTGGAAGGGATAATTCCAAGGGGTATATAAATCCAGTGAGAGCTCAATGTATACTTTATCATATTAACACCAAATTTTATTTAGATTAAGGTCCATTTAATTAAATTAATTTAAATCAATTTGATTTATCTTGCATAAAAACAACAAATGTTATCAGCCAAAGTAACTTAGAAATCAATATTAAAATCTAAAAGGTGTAGAGTAAATTCTTGGTGGAAGAAACTGACTACTACTAACCATTAATCTCTTAGCCCTATTTTTACCCAAACCCTCTTTCTCACTTTTCCTCCCCATACCAATCTAAAATGTCTGTCCAGTGTAGTTTCTTTATTCGTGGAGCAGGTTTTTGTTCTGATTAGATGAACATTTTGGTGTTCACGAAATTAAAATTATAAATGAAATGGATAATTAAAAGTCGCCATCTTCTTATTATCACAAATATATATATATATATATATATATATATATATATATATATATATATATATAAATATATATATATATATATATATATATATATATATAAATATATAGAGCACAGTGAAGTAATGCATTACAACTCGGAATGAGGAATCGGAGAGCCGAGTTTGAATTCCAGTTGAGTTCATTACATTCCCTTATGTGCTAATACCCTTAGGAAAGGTATGAATCCATCTCTTCTCTGCACAGCTATGGGTAAATAGCAGGACAGACTGGGTCCTATAGCCTTGGGTGGCAACCAGTCTAGGAGAATGACAACTCTGAATTAAAAGTCTGCAGAGTGTTGTTTGGGGACCTTGTGGCATACTATGCATCAATTCTCTGTATTTGCCTCTTCCAAAAAGTGTGGTTGGTTTTCATCACCATAATCAAATCATATGTGTGGGTAGTCTGGCTGTTGGTTCTCAGCTACTTGACCCTCATATGTCAAAAACAGCAGGAGAGTTCAATATATATATATATATATACACACACACACACACACACATATATACACACACACACATATATATATACATACATACACACACACACACATATATATATATATATATATATATATATATATATATATATATATATATATGTGCGTGCATGTGTTTGCATATATATGAAACCAGACATATTTTCTTGAATTTCTTCCAGTTTCTACATTTACATAAGACTTATCTGCAAATTAATTGATTTTTTTATGCTTATAAACATCTAGATAAACATTTTCCCACACTTAAAATGGCCAACATTTGTGTAAACATTTTCTGTTTCATTGCTTACTCTTGCATTAATTCACATCAAATGACTGGCACACTTTTTTCCTCCCACTCACACACCTACTGATCATTTTTTTTCATTACATGCACACATAAGTATGTGTTGCTTCAACTGTGTATGAGAAAAGAAATTTAGACACAGTGAGGCTATGTATCGACCCAAACATACAATATGGCTGCTCCATGAATTTTTGCAGTGCCAATGTCATATATCTATATTGCCTGTCAGAATAATGTGAAGAGAAGTGGTTTGGATGGAAGCCACTTGCTGATATGGTGCCAATTTAAAAGTAGCCTTTCTCTTCAGTATGCATGGGAAAGGTTTTCAAGAGGCAGGTTTTTCCTTGCTGTCAGTGGCTTCCTTTATAGCATCCTTAATTTTTGAGATGATGTTGGCACTTTTCTTTATATTTTGTTCTAGGAGTTTGAGACAAAGGAATCATGTTGTTCTTTGAATATTTGATTCTTGTTGTTTCTTCTCTAAAACTCTTTAACCACATTCAGCTGTGATACTGTTCCTTTTATATACTGATCAAGAAGCGAACCTTTATCTGAGTTAGTATTTCTCATTCTATGATAATACTTATCTTGACTTGATCATAATGTAGAACCATGTCTAAAAATTTTCTTAGTGATTGTATTTTGCTATTATTTATTTGGTGAGTGTATTTTAAATTATATCTGAGCTCAAAACATTATCCAGAGAAAACAAACTGATTTTTTCTTTAGATAAAAAGGATTGTCTTTAGCTTTTCAATTCTATCCCTTCAATCACACTTTCATTTTGTTTCAATTTTTCTGTTAATAAATGCATGCTTAACATTGAGCCAAAGCATTTGGGAAGATTTACTTTCTATTACTGATAAGCAATTCATATTCACTTTTTCTTGGTTTCAGTTAACTTATAGCAGTAGCAGACATGGAAACCAGAATTTTATACAACTATACAATAGGTTAAATGGTTTCCCTTTCAGTTTAACTAGAAGAGATCTATCAAAGAGTTGACATTACATCAGAAGACATTTCCTCATGTTTTTGTATGGTATTAGACCTCTCATTTTTCTCTCCAGCTGGAGATATGACCCTGTGTCTGTTGCTGACAAAATCTCCCTTAATCGCCCACTTAGTTTGGCATACTCCTACAATATCGAGATTTAGCCTATTCATTTCTTGCTTCTTGCTTAATAGTTTCTAACTGGCGATATTGATTTAGCGTTCATTCATTTCATGTCTATAAAACTTTTTGATGCAAAAAGTAGCTGGATTGCTGCTCGGCGACAGTTAAAAGGTGAGGGACCAGTTCCAAGAAGCTTGACCACCTTCTTTTGCCGACAGTATCTGAATGATGCTTAGCATTCAGGCAAAGCATTTTTTGGGAACATCAAAGACATATTGGGATGGTCAAAGACTCATTCCAAAAGCTAGGCAGAGTATTACGAGACAGGAGGATTTCTTCGGTAACAAAGTAAAGAGTACTGAGCTGCTACTTGATATCTGTCCTCCTTTACAACAACGAATGTTGGACAGTCTCCTCAAAGATGAAGAAGGCAGTGGAGGTATGGTTCTACAGAAGGATGCTAAGGATACCATGGACTGAACATTTGAGCAAGAATGAGGTTTTGGAGAGGATGCAAACAAGGAGGAAGCTTTTACTTAACATCAGGAAGAGGCAGCTGAAATTTCAAGGACATGTAATAAGAAAGGAGGACCTGGAGAATCGGATACTCACAGGTCAAATAGAGGGAAAGAGAGATAAGGGAAAGCAGTGTATGACATACCTGGTGGGATTAAGCAAGTAGATGACAGAATGAGGTCTGGGGGAGGTGGCAGAGGGATGAAACCTGTTGAGAGATACAAAGGATAGGAGGAAGTGAAGAGCCATGATTAATTACATCATCTAAGGGATATAGTACAAAAAGAAAGAAAGACTTTCTATAACTGATAAGGAATTCATATTCAATTTTTCTTGGTTCCAGTTATCTTGTAGCAGTAGCAAACATAGAGACCAGAATTTTCTGATATTGAGGCGGCATAATGGCTTACTTCTCATCTTATACTTTCAGATTATTATCATTTCATTCTTACCAACTGATGCCTTTGCACATTCCTCTCTGAGAGGAATTAATACCAATGGATTTCACCATCTTCATGCTGTTATCTCTTATATTATTTTGTGGGGCTGCCATGAATAACCTTGGGAATTAATAGTGGAGGTTTCTTCTGACTTTCTCCATTATGATTTTATTAAGTCTCTAACTCTAGTTAACTAGCAAAAGTTCTTCCACCATTTGATCTATGTTACATCTTCAGTTTATATGGTTTCTAACCACTCTTCTCACTCATCCTTTACCATCAGGCAAAAGATTTTGGCATCTACCTATATATATATATATATATATATATATATATATATATATATATATATATGATCATCCACATACAAGCCTGTTTCACTGTATCCCCACTCATCAGTGTGGCTAGATATTCGATTGCTTCAAACCAGAATCAGTCAGAGATTATACTCCTAAGATATTGGCACATGGCAGAGAAAGGGAAATTTTTAGCATATTATATATGAGATGTATACAAACACCAGTAGCCAAGAGTACTCAATTCATAATTAAAGAGTGAAACATTAATAGCAAGAGCAGCCACTATTTTTTTCTTCAGAGTGCTCAATCAGTGAATGAGAGATTAAATAATCATCCATATACAAGCCTGTTTCACAGTATCACAGCTCATCAGTGTGGCTAGACTGATTGCTTCAAGCCGGGATCAAAACTCAACCAATTTGGCATCAGTCAGAGTTTATACCCCTATATGTATGTATATAAACAGTATCCCCACTCCTTCCATGGAGACTAGAACAGTAGTAGCGGTTCATCCCTTGTTCCTTTTTCACAATGTGGTTTACCGGTTCTCTTTCTTTCCCTGACCAGAGCCACAATGATTTAACTGTCTTAAGTCTTTGGTGATCAGACTAACCAACGAAAGGCTGTGATTTTACATTATGATGGTACTGGGTTGGCAGTTTGTTAGCTTCTGCTTCAGACTGGTCGTTAGGAACCCGAACACTTTGGTAGCACTTAAAGAGGCTGCTCTGATCAACAGTCACATAACATCAAGGTATCTGTAGTGCCATGTCGTGCATGGGTAGGTGTCCCTGCATGTATTTCTGGTGGGAAACCTTGAGGCTACATTATGCTCTGATCTCAACTATGCACTGGCGACAATTATGGCGGTCTTTTTTTTTTCCTTTTTGTCTTTTTTTCTCTCCTCAAAATATATCTCATGGAAATCACAATGAAAAGAAATAAAACTAAATCAGCTAACAAAAAAACCATCTACCTCCCACTCAGCCTTTCTTTGTCCAGTATCTACAGTATCCATTCCAGCAGTAGAGTAGCATTTTTTCTCCTGGAAAAGTCGCCAGATATCTTTGCCCTCTGTGAAACCAAATTGATTTCTTACATTGCTACCAATTAATTCTTGGTTCCAAGGTATTTTCCCTTTTGCTGAAAAGATTCCAGCATTCACAGGCGTGGCCTTGGTATTTACATTGGGGATAATCTTTTGATGGCCAGGGAATTGTCTCTTAAGGCTTCTCTTTCATGTGCTTTCATCTTTCGCTACTAAATTCCGCTGGTATCTCTTTTTTCTTTATCACTCCCCCTCTTCCCAAGACTGTAGTATATTCAACGCAATAGCTGACAGTATAGAAATGGCACTTTCTCTTCATCCATCTGTGAACATCTTTGTCTTTAGTGACATTAATGGTCACCACGACATGTGACTGAAACATTCTAAAGGCATTGATGTTGCTGGTATATAGACATTAAATTTTTCCTTTTCCCATTCCCTCAATCAAATGGTGGACTTCCCTACACATTTCTGTAGCCAAACTGAACAACATGCTTCTTTATTGGATCTATTTTTTACCTCGTCTCCCCACACTTGCCAAGGTTCACAATACTGCTCTCTTGGTTACTTGGACCGTTCTGTGGTAGCTATTGATATCTCCTTCCAAGCATCCATTAAACAGGAACCCCCTATCCATAAGACCTCTTTTCAGTACGAGCATGCTGATTGGGACTTATTCTAGGATTTTATTCATGATGCTTCTTGTACTGGCATTTTAAACCTCCCAACTGAAAATTGCACCACTTCTTGGGTCAAAACCGGGAAGGATCTTTCATTCCACCTTGGAAATACCAGGTGAAACTAAAAACCTCTCCATGATTCATACCAGCATGCTCAGCTGACATAGCACACAGGAATCATGATTTCCAGCTATACCAGCTTGACAGCTCTCATCATAACAAGTGCCTACTTGCTTCTGCTCATAACAAATGTAAGCGAGTCCTCAAAGAAGCTAAGTCCCTGTTTACTGAGAATGAGGCACAGTATAGCCTTTGACTCTCATGATTACTGGCATCTCTGTAATAGGTTACTAAATAAGTCCAAGGTCTCTATTCCCCCACTCTTCAAATGATTTGAGGTATTATCATCTTCTGCTGATAAAGCTGAATACTTTGCCTGTAAATTCTCCTCAAACTCTACTCTTGACTCATCTGGAGTATTCCTGCCTAACTTCCCACTTAAAACTGATTCTGTTGAGTGATATATCATATAATCCCTTCCATGGTTTCTGCTATCATCTCTAACCTGAGTTCCTACAAAGCATGCTGACCTGATGGTATCCTTATAATATATATATATATATATAATATAAAAGGCTCAAACACTAATATTCCATGGTTATAATTTATTACATTGGAATCATAATCATGATCCAATTCATTAGACCTACAGATTAGAAAAGAACATATATGTCTGATGAATTGGACCGTGATTATGATTCCAATGTAATAAATTATAACCATGGAATATTAGTGTTTGAGCCTTTTATATTATATTCTTACTCTGTCCTAGACATTGAGTTTTACCTGGATTCTATCCACTTGGAAATTTATACATACATATATATATATATATATATATATATTGACCATTGATTTTATATTTTATTGTTATACGTTATTTTTATAGATACAAATAAGTAAATGCTCTGTTTATAATAAACTGTATTAGCAATATTTACTGGCCTGAACATCCAAGAAATTTTCATAGGAAATATGTGACTTCCAACAGGAATCAACCTGTATTCTACACAGAACTGTCATATAGCCTGATGTGCTATACCAGTTTAGCCATGGAGGAGAATCTGGTTAGCAAGGTCAATTTTGCTGCTTTTAAAATACAATTTTCTATGATTTCCCTCAAATGATCATATCTGCTTGAAGTGTATCTAAACGTAAACAAATGACTTTACACACTATGAAATGAACAAAGTCTGACAATTGTTTTAATATATTTTATTGTTATATATTATTTATATAGACACAAATATTTAAGTAAATAAATGTTTATGTATAACAATAAAAATAACATATAACAATAAAATATATTAAAATTATTTTTGGACTCTGCCCATTTGTAGTGTGTGACATCATATATATATATATATATATATATATATATATATATATACACACACATATATATATATATATATATATGTATATATATATATATATATATATATATATATATATATAAAAGTGAACATAGAAGTCAACACTTAGAGGCGACAGTCTGTTTCATGCTAGATGCAATTGTCAGGCCACAAGTTGTGGCCTGATGATTACATATATATATATATATATATATATATATATATATATATATATATATATATAAACAATAATGCTAAAAGTTTTTTCAAGTGAAAGAAATCCTATAGTTTGATTGTTAATAGTGATCATAAAAAGATATAAAGACTATTTAGATTTGAAGAGTGACTAAAAATTGAAAAAAAATGTTACATTCATATCTCTTTTTTCTGCTTGAGATGGGTTAGGTGTGTGGGTGGTTGAATACAAAACGACATTCGCCCCATGGATCCTTCCCATTTCCTATTCTATTTCTTATTATATCAAGTTATTCTTCAATTGGTTTTATTCTTTTAAAATTTATTTTTAATTCTTTTAAACCTTTCATACCTTTTCAGTTGTTCACTAAGTTACTTCTGTTATACTGGGGTTGCCTATACAACAACAACCATTCTGGAAAAGGCCCCTAAATGCAACAAAGATTCAAGCTAGTAATTGCAGACAACTAACAGATATCATTTAGCAATTATATGCAATAACTATAGATGATTCTATATACAGTGAGCCCCTGTCTATTTGCATTTCAGTATTCATGGCTTCACACATTTGCAGATCTTTAGAACATATGAACTTGCTATTCACAGAAAACCCAAATATTTGCATGATTTTCTGAAGAACATATGTACAAATTATTCACCCTCAATTCATGTATTTTTCCGATAAAACATATTTAAAATATTCTTGTATTATTTTCCTGTTATTTAAGTGACTTAAAACATATAACAGTCTATTTTTATGGTAAAAATTAGTAGAATTGTACATCTTCATTGTAAAAAAAAACAAACTGAAAAACATGCATAGTTCTTGGGCTTTGTTCTTTGTTAAGGACTATGGCTGGGGGGGGTCTTACAATGGCTTATGCTAAGTCTGGGAGACATCATCACACTTCTGTTTTTAGAAAATGTTTTAAAGTTTATATTTTATGTCTTGTTACACATATTTTATACAGTATAAAATGGTTGTATCAATCTATGTGAAATTAAAAATGGTTATTGTACAAATGAAAGAAAGTTTATGCTAAGTGTATGGTCACAAATACTTTTTTACAAAAATGTTTCAAGAAGGGTCTGAAATGTTTCTAAAGTGTTTAGGGTGAAAGTTTAAGGCATATGGGGTTTCAACAATCAAAATAGGTACAAATATGCACTTTTAGGTGGGTTGGAAGTATATATGGATTCTAACTATCTGCTGCCAGTTCTGGTCCATAACCTCCACAAATATGGAGGACTCCCTGTATTGTTTTATGATAATTAATCAGACAGTATTCACTGTGGATTCTATAATTTTGTTTTTGGTATGCAGGGTGGTGGGTACAATTATTTTTCTTCTTTTTGCCATAGATTTATCATTCTGTTATTCATCAAAATATTTTTTCTAATATGGACAGTCTGACACATTTTTTGTCAGTTGAATGTATTTATGCAGTGTGGATGGAACAGTAAAACATATCTAATTCCACTTAGAAACAATTTCCATGAAGCCAGGCTTTTCCTAAGATGGATCATGATGGAAGTGAAAGATTAAACTTGGCTTTTAGGCAGTGCCAAGCTATGATGAGCAGCTGAGCCACAGAATAAACACATTAGAGTATCTGATGTCAGGGCTAGGATAAATGGATTTTAAAAAAAAAAAAGAAGCTTTTCCTTTCAACCAAAGATAATCCAAAATTATTGGACATCCAGAGGATTAAAGGTAAAATATCATCTTACAGAAGATACACTGTGCTTCGACATGGGGAAGTGGTTAACAAGCTTGTCTTGCTAGATCAATTATGACTGAGTAATCAGTTTGATCCTCACCTAGCGGTACACACTTGCAGCCTTGTGTCACATGTGAACTACACTTAGAAAATCATAAGGACACTTTGATGCAGTGTAATGGTTAACAAGCATGTCTTGTGAGATCAATTATGAGTGAGTAGTGAATTTGATCCTCACTGTGTGCCCCATACTTTCGAGCTTGTGCTACATCGAAGCTACATTTAGAAAAATCACCATAATGAAGATACATTGAGGATTTCATTTCTTTTTCTTTTCTTTTCACACATTTTCTTTTCATTCCTTTTTGGTTGGGGTGGGGGTGGGGGTGGCGTGAAAGTGTGTCCAGTTCTTTTCTATATTTCAAAAAAGCTTTTTATTGATTTTGACCTGTTTATAGACACACATACCCACACACACATACATGTGTGCATACGTACAAAATTACATATGCACATACACACAAAACGCATACACACATACATGCACACACACATGCACACAAATACACACACACAAGCAAAAACACACACACACACACAATGAATGAGAGAAGGATGTCTGCTTTTGTAGAATTGATTATTACAATTTTCAAGTGGATCATTTTAATTCGGACTTCATCAGTTTTTAAATTTATTTTACAGTTTGAATCCCAATTTTCTTTTTTTCAAATTGCACTTTATATAAAAGGAAATTTAAATAATTTCCTTTTATATAAGATGCATGGAAATTTTCATGCACTGTAGACTAAAAATAAGAAGAATTAGATTTTATTTGTGGTTTACTAAAAATATCTGCCTGACTTAATATCAAGAAAAGAAATAAAGATTCCATTCCTTTCCTTTTAAACTGCATAAAAAAATTTGAACAGAAATTTGATTCAGTGCAATTTCAACAAAAAGTGAGATTAGAATTCTTTAAGAGCAGAATGCAAACTTTAAAATGTGTTTTCGGGTTTGAAAGAAATAAATATTTCCAACAGAGAAAAACACTGTGGTTGCATGCTACCCTATAATAGAATCAGCAACAACTGAGAGTAATTTGTTGAAAGGTTTATTAATTTCCCCTATGCATGTTTAGACTTAACATGATTTGAGTTATTTTTTTCCTTTTAGCAAAATTGTTCTTTCTCAACTTAATTACAAACTTGTGACCAAATAGCAAGAATATGCAATAGAAAAGAGGAAGATGAATGCGCCACAGAGAAAGTCTTTTGCAATCTGATGTCTGATTTCAAGGCAAAAACAAAAATATCTCCCAAAGTTAGCAATAGATGATTATTTATAAAATCTTAGTTTGCGGTTAAGGATAAAAAGAAAGAAAAAAAGATGAAGAATTTAAAAGTGAAGTTCTAAAGTGAAGTTCTATTTGGTCTGAAGTTCTAAAATGAAGTTCTATTTGGTCTGAAGTTCTAAAATGAAGTCTTATTCCATAAATTATTCAAACTATTTATCCTTAAATGTTTTAATAAAAATGGAGTACTTATTTGAAGACTGTTTGGAATAATGAAAGAATCAGTTGGCAAGAATGAAATGATAATTGTCTGAAAGTATAGAATCAGAAGCATCAATCTCAGAAAATTCTAGTCTTCATGGAAGGAGTGGGGATACTGTTTATGTACATACATATAAGACTGTGACTGATGCCAAATTGGTAGAGTTCTGATCCCAGCTTGAAGCAATCAGTCTAGCCACACTGATGAGCTGTGATACTGTGAAACAGGCTTGTATATGGATGATTATTTATTCTCTCATTTGCTGATTAAGCACTCTGGAGAAAAAATTGTGGCTGCTCTTGCTATTAATGTTTCACTCTTCAATTATGAATTGAGCACTCTTGGCTACTGGTGTTTGTATACATCTCATATATAATATACTAAAAATTTCCCTTTCTCTGCCATGTGCCAATATCTTAGGAGTATAATCTTTGACTGATCCCGGCCTAAAGCAATCGAATATCTAGCCACACTGATGAGTGGGGATACAGTGAAACAGGCTTGTATGTGGATGACTATACATATATATATATATATATATATATATATATATATGGAGATGACAAAATCTTTTGCCTGATGGTAAATGATGAGTGAGAAGAGTGGTTAGAAACCATATAAACTGAAGATGTAACATTGATCAAATGGTGGAAGAACTTTTGCTAGTTAACTAGAGTTAGAGACTTAATAAAATCATAATGGAGAAAGTCAGAAGAAACCTCCACTATTAATTCCCAATGTTATTCATGGCAGCCCCACAAAATAATATAAGAGATAACAGCATGAAGATGGTGAAATCCATTGGTATTAATTCCTCTCAGAGAGGAATGTGCAAAGGCATCAGTTGGTAAGAATGAAATGATAATAATCTGAAAGTATAAGATGAGAAGTAAGCCATTATGCCGCCTCAATATCAGAAAATTCTGGTCTCTATGTTTGCTACTGCTACAAGATAACTGGAACCAAGAAAAATTGAATATGAATTCCTTATCAGTAATAGAAAGTCCCTTAATGGATGTAAGCAATCATGGCTCTCCACTTCCTCCTATCCTTTGTATCTCTCAACAGGTTTCATCCCTCTGCCACCTCCCCCAGACCACATTCTGTCATCTACTTGCTTAAGCCCACCAGGTATGTCATACACTGCTTTCCCGTATCTCTCTTTCTCTCTATTTGACCTGTGAGTATCAGATTCTCCAGGTCCTCCTTTCTCATTACATGTCCTTGAAATTTCAGCTGCCTCTTCCTGATGTTAAGTAAAAGCTTCCTCCTTGTTTGCATCCTCTCCAAAACCTCATTCTTGCTCAAATGTTTGGTCCATGGTATCCTTAGCATCCTTCTGTAGAACCATACCTCCACTGCCTTCTTCATCTTTGAGGAGACTGTCCAACATTCGTTGTTGTAAAGGAGGACAGATATCAAGTAGCAGCTCAGTACTCTTTACTTTGTTACCGAAGAAATCCTCCTGTCTCGTAATACTCTGCCTAGTTTTTGGAATGAGTCTTTGACCATCCCAATATGTCTTTGATGTTCCCAAAAAATGCTTTGCCTGAATGCTAAGCATCATTCAGATACTGTCGGCAAAAGAAGGTGGTCAAGCTTCTTGGAACTGGTCCCTCACCTATTAACTGTCACCGAGCTGCAATACAGCTACTTTTTGCATCAAAAAGTTTTATAGACATGAAATGAATGAACGCTAAATCAATATCGCCAGTTAGAAACTATTAAGCAAGAAGCAAGAAATGAATAGGCTAAATCTCGATATTGTAGGAGTATGCCAAACTAAGTGGGCTATTAAGGGAGATTTTGTCAGCAACAGACACAGGGTCATATCTCCAGCTGGAGAGAAAAATGAGAGGTCTAATACCATACAAAAACATGAGGAAATGTCTTCTGGTGTAATGTCAACTCTTTGATAGATCTCTTCTAGTTAAACTGAAAGGGAAACTATTTAATATATCCATTGTAGTTGTATATATACTGACATATGTGGTTCTACAGAAGCATGTTGAGAATGCCTTGGACTGAATGTGTGAGTTACAGGAACATTTTAAGGCAAATACAAACCAAATTGAAAGCTTATACTTAGATTCAGAAAGATACAAAATTAGAAAGAGAAATTTCTAAGACACATAATGAGGAAAGAGGACTTTGAGAATGGGTGTGCTTATTTGTGTCAGAAAGAAAGAAAACACAATTCGAACCATTACACATTTTATTTACTATTGGATGATAATAGATGTAAAACATGACCAGTGTTTACTGGTGGATTGATAGTTCGATACATGACATGTAAGAATGCATGACTGCCATCTTGAAATCCCTTTTCTTCTCTGTTCCTAGAGAGTTCTGATCAAGGGGCATAACTTGGTTTCCATTTAGTGAGTGAGTTAGCTCCCCTGTTATGATGCCCATTATAACAGTAACGGAACTGTTGTTTCAATGGGAGATGGCTGTAAGCCAAGTATAGTCATGGTGGAGAATACACTTATCAGGTCAGAGTTCAGGTCTTTAACTCCAAACAGATTTTTTTCAGCACTTCCAAAAATCATTAAGAGTTTTTTTGTTTTAAGTTGCCCACTTCTGCATCATTTTGTGTATAGTCTCATTCAAATTGGAATCATCTGTGCTACTTAAAAACATTCATTCATTTTCTTCATAGCATGTTCACCATAAGCCATTTTTTTTAATTGGGTAACATTTTTAGCATTATATAAATCTTCACAGAAAACTTTTATATTTACATATGCTCTATCCCTGACATTGAGCACTTTAATCCATAAATATAGCACACCTAAAAACTATATTTTATCATATATATATATATATATATATATATATATATATATATATATATATATTATGCACTGTTACATTAGAATATGTAAATATCCACTACAAAATTGTACATTTTGTTTCAATGTTAAATCAGCGATCATCTAGGTGGCAAACAATGATTGTTGATTTAAAGTTGAAATGAAATGTACAATTTTGTTGAAGATATTTACATCTTCTAATGTAACAGTGCATAATAAATAGTTATTGCTCTACTTCTGTTTTAAATTAATGGTTTGAACATTGAAATTTTAGTCTTTGTTCTTTTACACTTGGATATATATATGTGTGTGTGTGTTCGCATGTGCACTTGGTGCGATGGGTAAATTGTCGCGATTTCATATTTTTAATTTCATGCATGCATGTTGTTTGTGTTTGTTTTTGTTGACTGCAGAGCATAGTAGGCTCAGTTGGGCACTGTCAGTGAGAAAAAGAGCACCATGATGTAATTCACTAAACAGCATACTGTACTGCTTCACATTCACACCGGAAGTTCCAATACGAACATTTCATTGTGTTTGGGTGTCAATCTGAGAACAGTGGAAAGAATTCAGAAAGAGTTGGATGAGTCTAATGGTGATTATGAAGGTTTTCACTAGTGATACCAACATTCTTCCAAAGATGAAGTGAAGGCAAAGATTATGGCAGCATACACCAACTTAAGCAGGGAGACCATACAGAAGAGTTGCAGGAGATTCAGAAGACATCTGGAGGCTGTGGTTGAAGCTAATGGTGATTTTATTGAATAAATCTATTCTTTAGTATTTGAAGATATTTTTGCGTTAGTTTGATAAATTTATTTGTTAACATGAGATGTCAGTTCTATTTTCGTTTTTGCATAATTTAGATGACAATTTATCCATTGCATCCAGTATATATATATATATATATATATATATATATATGATATGATATGATACATATATATGATACATATATATCTATATACATAGATATATGATACATATATATGAAATGTCACTGTTATTTTCATTTTTGTGTAATTTATCCATCACACCCTGTATATACATATATATATATATATATATATATATATATATGAAATAGATTTTATAAACATTCTTTTACAAAGGTTTGTTTTGTTTTATCACACATTCAATCAACACAACTCTGAAAATTATACATGTATATATATGTGTGTACATGTGTATGCATGCATGTGTGTGTGTGTATGGTTGTGTATAAAGGAGTGGGTGTGGAAATGTGGAAAATCTTCTCCTTCTGACATAATCCACAAATCAGACAGAATTGGATAATTCTATAACTGTAACTTCTTAGCTAACACTTTCTTCCCTCACACTTTTTGCTCAAACAACTCTCTTCTAGTTTCTTGCTTACTTCCAGTCAACATTGATCTTCAAAAGTTTGAATGCAATGGCAATCATTATCTTTTCTCTTATTTCCTCTTCTTTTATTGTTCTCTCTCATTAATAATCCTTTTCTTTTTCTTAGCATTTCATGCTCAGTAACATCTTGTGCTTTAGTGGCTTTATTGCCTTGCTTGGGATGAAATTATTCAAATATATATATATATATATGTATATGTGATTTAAATGTGTGTATAATATATATATATATATATATATATATATATATATATATATATGTGTGTGTGTGTGTGTGAAAAGTGTATATAAATATAAATAAATATATATATGTATAATTATTTATATATTATATCTGTAATTTATTAGAAAGCGCTCAATATCAGAGATAGAGCTAACATATTTGGTTGGATAGATGTGAGTTTGTGACCCTGGGTTTCACGCTTTAGCGATCGTCAGACAAACTATACGTTTATATATGTATGAGTCCCGACGGACGACCAAGTATGTATATGTGTCTGTATACATCGATGTTTGCGTTAGTACGATGAATGACAAAACGACGAAATTTCCCCCACCACTTCCACAATAACACCAATACACGCAATCTACATAAACTCAAATTTTTTAAAACATTAATCAGTTTGTCTGATGATCGCTAAAGCGTGAAACCCAGGGTCACAAACTCACATCTATCCAACCAAATATATATATATATATATATATATGTGTGTGTGTGTGTGTGTGTGTGTGTGTGAAAACTGTAGGATTTATACCAAAATAAATAAATAAATAAATAAATGAAATAAAATAAAATAAAACACCAACAATCACTTTTTAGTTCAAGCTAGCACCACAATAATTACATTTATTGTTTTTATCATTCTCCCACCACCATTACTAATCACTTCTACCAATTTACAATAACTATTAGCTACTTGTATTATCATTGCCACCAATCCCCTTACAACATTACTATCACATCACATCTACTATTATCATGTAAACCCGTCATAATTATTAATGTAAACTACCCGCCTCCCCCAGCATATTTAATACAACCATAAAAATAACCAATAAGGATTACAAACTGAAATTTCTACCAGTTACATATACACAGTCATCAAAAACAAGCAAAAAACCAGCTTTAAAATAATAACAAATAAACTTTTAAAAAATTAAAAATAATAGCAATTTTTACCTATCATAATTTTACACAGACCCCACCACACATATATACGTGCATGCGAGGAAATATTATTCAGTGAAAAAATAGAAAAATGCTCTGATTGCTGACATGTATACATTCACAAGACATTCACGAGAAATTTTCGCTACACTTCCAATCTTTGAATTTCAACATACAAATGCATATGTATAGAGACAACAGCACCCATATATATACATATGTCAAATCACATACTGTCCACATATGTTTATATCTGTATGAGCCCCTGCAGACGAGCGAGTGTGTATGTGTGTCTGCGTACCTCATCGGGTGTACGGACATGCATCTATGTTTGCGTTAGCATGAGTGACATCACGACGACGATTCCTCCCCACTCCCATAATAACACCAATACACGCAATCTACATAAACCCAAAATTTTTAAGAAATTAATCAGTTTGTCTGACGATCGCAAAAGCGTGAAAACTCACATCAATCCAACCAAATATATATATATATATATATATATTCAGGGCTTGATTAAACTATAGGCTATTATAGGCTCCAGACTGGGGACCCTCTCACACTTGGCTATAATGCTGCTATCCATTACTCCACCATGCCTCCACTTATATATATATATATATATATATATATATATATATATATATATATATTACGATAAACAATGCAATCAATTTACAAATTCATGAATTATTCACACAAAAAACTAATGCAAAAGGTTAATGATTTAATTGGCGAGAAATCCATCATTGCAAACAATTCAAATAATATACAAAACCTCCGAATCCGTTATGAATGAAATGATCCTTGTTTATATAAATTTCTGCCGTATTAGTTCTTATTTTTACTACAAGCTTTCGTCTGTCCCTACAGACATCTTCAGGTATAGAATAGATAACTCATTTCCAATAGCATTTTCAGATACAACAATACATATATTTTCGTTGTCCTCTTATTACTAAGAAAAAACAAGAACAACATCTATTCTATACCTGAAGATGTCTGTAGGAACAGACGAAAGCTTGTAGTAAAAATAAGAACTAATACGGCAGAAATTTATATAAACAAGGATCATTTCATCATAACGGATTCGAGGTTTTGTATATTATTTGAATTGTTTATGATGATGGATTTCGCCAATTAATTCATTAACCTTTGCATTTTTTTGTGTGAATAATTCATGAATATATATATATATATATTCAATAATAAAATTGTTTTAAACTTATCATGGCCTACAATATAAAATTTCTTGTTTTTAATGCCTTAATATGCTTTTGTACCATTTCAAACCTATTTAAATATATGTATATATATATATATATTGTGTATATTTAGGCAGCAATTCTTCATTAATGCATGTTTCATTAAATAATATAGACAAGTTTTGTCTATTTATTTTAAGTGAGTTCCTTTCATATTGTCTGATAAGCTTAATAACATTATCATTGAAAGATGAAAGGAAATCACCATATTGATACATGTTTCAGCTTACATAAGCCACTATCAAAGATGACAATTACTTTTCAATATATCGACCAATACACGGACGAAACAATAATGATTGTCTGTTTTTGTTGCATGAAAAATTTCAAAACAAGATGTGGAAGCGAAAATTACATCGCAGCTCGTGACATCACACATGACCACAAGAGAGTGAAAACAAGAAGCCATTGGTATATTGAAAAGGAATTGTCCTGAGAGAGCTAACTTCCTCATACAAAGGGAACATGTCCATTATATTAAAGAAAGGAAAAAACCCAATGAACCATTCTGATCAATTAAGACCCAGATTTGAAGAGGAAGAGGATGTGATGAAAGAAGATCTTGACAGAGAAGAAAGGATGAGTTCTTCAGATCAAGACAATGCAATAGAAAACAAGCCTATGGGTGATAGTGAGAGTGATTCAAACATGGAAAATGATGAAATGAGATCAAGATCTCCATTAAAAAAAACAGAGCATAAACCTCAAGGAGGAGAGGAGAGAGGTTGTAGATAAAGTTCAAGAACAACTAAAGGCCTTCATTTCAGGGATATGTAGTAGATTGGTATAGAGGATTGTACCTATTTGCATATGTTCAGTAGAATAGATATAAAGTGTATAGTAAAGCAAGAGACAGGCAAGAAGTTGACTATTGATCACATGTCATTGAACAACAAATACAACAAGGACAATAGTGCAAATATAAATAGTTTAAATAATAATGGCTCCTAATCTTAGAAATTCAGATAGATATTCAAGATGGCTAGAGTGGGCTTACAGCTATATCTCATTGAAGCACTGGTTCTTGTATGATCAGCAAAGTTAAGCAACATCAAGCCTGGACAGTACCTAGATGGATGACCATTTGGGAATACCAGGTGCTGTAAGCATGGATGTGTGGGTGGTGTAATGAATAATGGCTCCAAGTTGGAAATCGGACAGCTGAGTTTCAATTCCAATTGGGTCCATTATATTCACTTATGTATAAATTCCCTTAGGAAAAGTAAGAATCTATATTTTCTCCCTTCAGCTATGGGTTAATTAGTAAGATTTGTATCAGTAAATCATGATTATATTAAAAACAAATTCTTACAATGTAAAAACATTTCATCTCTTTAAAAAATATGCAATGGGTTGATAGACTGTAAAAAAAATTAAAAAAAACAATCTATTTTGCTAGACAAAACAAAATAAAAAGATGAGACACATGTTAACATAACAAGAACACATCTTTTGTTTGGTAAAAACCAAACCATACCATGTAAATATACTAACCAAAATGCTTCTAATTACAGAATCAGTTCCAAACCAAATATTTCAGTTACCAATGAAAAGGCATGATTCTAACTTGACTGGAGTTTTTGTTTTAAAAAAAAAAATGATAGGAATTACATGTTGAATGGAGTTTTTTTTTAAATTCTTAATAATACTCAATTCATAAGAAAGAACAAATAAATTTTGATTTGTTTACAATAATGATAATCTTTCAGCACAGCTTTTGATCTCCATCAAATTTCAGTAGCATGTATTGTTAGTCACTGTTGGCATCAACATTAATATTCCCACAATGCAATTTTCCATTTAGATTTGAAAGGCAAGAATAATATAAAAAATCTTGACAACAAAGTTTTCAGAGCCAAAATGATACAGTGAAAATAATTTTCAAAAGTTAAAAACAAAAGAAAGTTTCTCCATCTTTTCCTGGATTATCAAGAACATTTTTTTTTTACTTTAATGATTATTTTTAATCTTACAAATGCCTTCAAACCTTGTGGAATATTTTCTTGAAGTAAGTCGAATTTTGGCTGGGAATTTACTTCAAAGATTTTTTTTTAAAGTTTAATCTTGTTATTCTTTTTGTTATAATGCACTCAATCAGAATTGGTTATTGTCTGCTTTAAATAATTGATTGATTTTAAGATATTTTCTTTTTAGGAATTCTATGAAATTTCCATATTTTCCTTTCTGTAGTGTAGTGTTACTCACTCATGGGAAGTAGTATGCACTCAACTTCCTCATAGGTAATAGCTTTGTGACTTCCTTTGTATATGAGTCACCTCATCTCCCTGTACAAAAGAGGTTTTATCCCTTTATTTTCCCTAGTACTTCTTAGAGCTTGTCTCCTCACTATCTTCCTCCTTTTCCCTCAGAGATTGTCTAGATATTGGAGTTCTTGATCTTCTTTTTTCATAGAACTGTTCCTCCAACAATTGTCCTTTTTCATCTTCAGAGTCAATATTACTCTTGATTTCACTGTCTAGTTTGATCTTCCAGCATGTGGTATTGTTCTATAACTTAGCAACAATCTATCTTTTCTTTCTTTTGTACACAAATTTTCAATCCATTTTTCATAGTTTGTCCTTTCTATTAATCAGTTTAATTGCAGATGGTATGGTTTGCATCCAGTTTTGTTCAACCATTGCCATGGTTCACAGAACTCTTGGGCGTTGTCAGATACTATCATTTTGGGAATTCCATTTCCTGAAAATATGATCCTTAACACTTGTTTCACAGTTGAACTTCTTTTGTTGGAAACTTGTATTACTTCTAGTCAGCCTGAATACAAATCTACCAGTATTAGTAACTATCCCACTCCATTAACATAGGCATGATTGTAAAAGTTTTTGATCCCAGCAAGGAGGTTACATTAATTATGGATGTGAGTGAGCGAGCTGTATCAGTACTTTTATTATAAGAAGGCCCTCCAATAATGTACCTTTCAAGTAGAAATTTTAGCAGAAATAAATTATTAAAATATTGAAAAAGAGCTATTGGACATTGTCTGGAGCATGGACAGAGCCCGATAATTCTTATCTCTGCAAAAGATTGGAATTGGAAACTCTACAAGATCCAATATTGCTGAAAATATAGGAAGAAACTGTTGGAGTAATTGTTCCAAAGCTGAAAGACCTTATAAAGAAATACGTCATAAATTAACAATGGAAAACAATCTTATATGCAATGGAGATGTGATAGTACCACCAAAAACATTAAGAAGAGATATTTTAAAAAGTGTACATGATGATGTACATTGTGGGATAATGGCTACACAGAGAAGATTAAAATTGGAGGCATAATGGCCAGGGTATTATCACTATATAAAAAGGTATATATACACAAATGTCCAAAATGTACAGAAATGAAGGATTTTTGACAAAGGAGACTACACTCATGGCCTAAAGAAACAGAACCATGATCACATGTTCATATGGACCTTGCACACATTAATGACATGGGGCTATTTCTAAATTTAGTAGATGCTTTCTCTGGATGGCCTGAAGTTGTTAAAGATGAAAAAAATGACTACAATAAAACAAATACTAAGAGTCATATTTTCTAGAAATGGGGTCCCTAAAACATTAGTTATTGACAGCATACCAGAATTTTATGATGAAGATCTATGTAATTGCTTGAAGTGAATTGACTGCTTCCCTTACAAAACAACAGCATATCAGCCACAATCTAATGGGATTGTAGAAAGAATGGTGCAGAAAATAAAAATGGGATTAAAAGCATTTTCCCCAAGTAGAGATCCTATAGATGGTTACTTAACAAGGTTACTTCTTAGTTATATAACGATTCCGCATGCAAACAGATTGCAAAGCCTATCTTCAATAATGGGAGGACACATAAGATCTCCATTAACAATGTCTTATTTGGTATAAAAAAAGACAAAGTAGCAAGTTCTGACACAGCTAATTACATAATGAAAAAGGGATCTATCATGGCCATTATATCAAAGAAAGGGAAAAACCTCATCACTCCTTCTGACCAATTAAGACTCAGAATTGAAAAGTAAGACACTGTGATGGAAGAAGATCTTGACATAGAAGGAAGGATGAGTTCTTCAGATCAGAATAATGCAGTAGAAGATGAGCCTATAGATGATAGTGAGAGTGACTTATGCATGGAAGAAGATGAAATGAAACCAAGATCTCTATTAAAAAGATCAGGACATAAATCTCAAGGAGGAGTGAAAGAAAGAGGTTGTAGAAGAAATTCAAGAACAACCAAAAGCATTAAACCTCTTTAGTTCTGGGTGGTGTAGCAGATTGCTAAATAGGATTGTACCTATTTGCATACATTAAGTAAAAGAGAAATAAAGTCTATAGTCAAGAAAGAGACTGATGAAGGTTGACTACTGATCTCATGTCAGAACAACACAATACAACAATTTACTCCTACAGAAGGTAGAGAAGGAGAGTAAGAAGAAGGGACTAAGTACAAACTACAAAAAGATAGAAGGCCTGGTTATCAGTAAAAGGATGAGCCCGAAATGCAATTTGCAGATCAGGTACACTAAAATCAAGCAGGTGCAGAAGTTTAAATATCTGGGAAGAGGATGGCAACACTGAGATCCGTAGACATACTGGGATGACCAAGGATGCATTTCAAAAGCTGGGAAGAGTATTGCAAGACAGGAGGATCTCTTTGGTAACAAAGAAAAGAGTTCTGAGCTGTTACATGACATCTGTCCTCCTTTATGGCAGTGAATGTTGGGCAGTCTCCTCAAAGATGAAGAAGAGTTCTACAGAAAGATGCTAAGGATACCATGTACCAAACATGTGAACAACGATGAGGTATTGGAGAGGATGCAAACAAGGAGGAGGCTTAACATCAGGAAGAGGCAGCTGAAGTTTCTGGGACACATAATGAAAAAGGAGGGCCTGGAGAATCTGATACTCACAGGTCGAATAGATGGAAAGAGAGATAAGGGAAATCAGTGCATGACATAACTGGTGGTCTTAAGCAAGTGGATGACAGAACATGGTCTGGGGGAGGTGGTACTATTGATAGTTACAAGGAATAGGGGGAAGTGGAGAGCATGATTGCCTATGTTCCACCAAACTACACATGTTGCAGAGAACCACCTTCATTCCCTTCATATTCCATTGGTGAGATGTAAGTTCTACTAGTGTAGCTTCCTCCCAGGAGCTGCTGCTTTCTGGAACCAACTCCCAAGAGGATGCTCCCCCAATCACTACAAACTTAACCTGTTCAAATTCTAGGATTAATTGTTATCTTCCCCACATGTCCACATAAACTGCACCTCTTAGTTTGTAACCTGAGTTGTACAGAGTGAACACCATTCCAAAAAATGACAATGATATTCATTACAGTGTGCATGTAGAAAATATTCGATGGAACCAGCATAGCATCTTATTTCATTCACTCCTCATTCAAAATAGCATGCATGTCAAAAGAAGAATATTAAAAACAATAGTCGTTTTAAAATCTGAGTAGAAACAAAACATTAAGAAACTAAAATAACCAAAGTCAGTGGCAGAAAGAAACATATAAAAAGATAATGCACTTAAAATCAATTAAATATAATAAAAGTAAATATGATATTATTTTTTGATGGGGATTTATAGCAACCACATAATTATTGTTAATTGGAATTGTCAGTTTTTATTTTACTTATTTGATTATGTAATATAACATGAAATTTTTTTTTTTATCCCATGACCCGTAGTACCATGTATTTACTTCAGCCACAGTAGAAGTGGCGTTTCTTGGGCAAGATAGCTTGATGGAGTCCAACCCTCTCCAGGCCAGTTTTGAATTCTGAGTTTTTCCTTTTCCTAGACCAGTTGCCACCCAAGGTTATAGAACCCAGTCTGGCCTGTTATTTACCCATAGCTGGAGAGAGAACAAGAGGATTCATACCTTCCCCAAGGGTATTAGCACGTAAGTGAATGTAATGGATCTGATTGGAATTTGAACTCGGCACTCTGATTCCTTAATCCAAGTCGCTATCCATTACTCCATTGTGCCTCCTATATTAATGATGAAGACATTTTATGCAGGGCATTACCAGGTAACCTTGCAAGTAATTCTACTTACTTCATTCTATATGTTACCTTTCAAGAAAGATACAGAAAAACAAAACCAGTGTTTTGCATTTTCTAAAAAAAATTGCAGTCCGCAAGAAACAAAAAGATGAAAATATCAGGAGTAAGTAAAAGATAAAGCAAGAAAGGTTTTTCTTTTTGGCTTTTGAAAGGGTAGAAGATGTTGGCCCTGTTAATTCTGAAAGAATTCACAAGCATGGCACATCTTCCAGCAGCTTCAAGAACTATAGAAGAAAAACAAGAAATATTTGGCTAAAATTAAGAAAGTCATTTTCCAAAGTGATTTGCATTTCATCAATTTTCAATGACCTCATTTGGGATTTTCAACTTGCTCAATTTTGCATCATTGTCTATTCTTTGTCGTTTTTTTTTGCAGCATTCAATCTGATTCCTTCCATTCATTGATATGTATGGCACCTGAATCTCTTCAAGATCTCTGCAAGATTCCTATTATTGTAACTTGTTCTGCCAAAAGATTTCACAGGCATGCAGAAAAGATTTTATTATCTCTCCGGTTGAAGGACAATCGACAATTCTTTGAGGTCAGTATATCAGAAACGGATAAAGAGAGTTAATGAAATCAGCAGAAAAAGGAGGTTCATGCTTTTGTTTTGGTAAATGCTTGAAACATGAAACATAGCAGATATTTACCATTGCGACTGTTATGTAGTATCTGTCCTCCATTATGGCAGTGAATGATAAATAATCTCATTACAGATGAAGAAGAGACTTGAAACAACAGAAATGTGGTTCTACAGAAAGATTCTGAGAATACCATAGAACAAACATATGAGCCATGACAAAGTTTTAAAGAAAATGGAAACAAAAAGAACATTTGTACTTAACATCAGAAAGAGAAATTTCTAGGGTACATAATGAGGAAAGAGGGTTTATAAAATTTGATACTCACAGGACAGATCGAAAGCAAGACAATGCCTAAGACAAGCTTGAATAAATGAAGTTTGGGTTTAGGAGAGATAACAAAAAGATAAAATTTATTAACTGCCTACTTTAATTTCCAAAAATTTAAATGAAATGTCAGTTGCTATCTATTATCCTTCTGATTACTCTTTTCTCTTCCTGCTCATTAATAATGTTTATGTTCCTAATTCTTCTACACTCATTCACGCCCTTGCGTTTTAGTGGCTTTACTGCCTTGCTTGGGGTGAAATTGATTAAAAAAAGAAATGAAAGAGATACAAAGGATGGGAAATTGTGGAGAGCCATGATCACCAACATCCTGATGGAACATGACACATAGAAGAGGAAAATGAAGAAGAATCTTTCAGACTCAGAAAATGTATTGTAGTTGGTAAGAAAATATTTGTGTCAAAAAGAGGTATGATATTAATTTATGATGAAAAATTTCATGTTTGAAATATGGAAACCTTGCTTTCACTAAATTGTGCCTTGTAGAAAATGGAGAACATATTTTTATTAACAAGATTTTCTTTCTGTCTGAATTTCTGGGATGAGGAATTATTATTTACATTAATTACATTTAGACTATTGTCCTCATCTTTGAAGTTATTATCACAATATTTCGACCATTGTGCTCTCCAACTTTCTTCAGGTGTCTATCAATCCCAGTAACCTTCAGGGTATGACATCTGCTGTAGCCTTTTCATAAGAAGTAACAAAGTTTTTGTAGGTTGTATTAGGAGATAGTTCTTTGATATCTGCTTATAGTATTTCAAACTGGCAACAATGGTGTACTGGTTTTGAAATGACTGTTTTGTAGTCAAATGGTGAGAAGGCAGGCTGCTTTTTCTTATTGGCTCTAAATCAGGTATTGAAAGAAAGGATTGAATGCTCTGAAGATACGCCCTCAAATCTGTTGAAGGCTTAGTAATTCATTTCACTGATCTTTCACTTCTTGTTTATTAGGATGTGATCCAATTGGGGTTTTTGTGCCATCAACATAGGTGAATATCCATTGTTTAGAGCTTTTCTTTTGAAATCTACTGGTTAGGCATACAAGATTATTTTCCTCTATAAAGTCTTTGAGAAAGATCCCATTTCTGTTAGAGGACACATGATATGCAAATTTGTGTACATTACTGACCCCCAAAGTGAACATTGATATCTCCACCAATAATCCAGAAGATTGGATTAGTACTTGTCTGACAGCAATTTAAGTAATTTAAGAAATATTTATATTATTTACATTTAGGCTATTCTCCTCATCTTTGTTGTTATTATCAAGTTGTTGTTCTGTCAAACTTTCTTCAAGCATCTATCAATCCAGGTAACCTTTAGGGAATTTTGAACTGAACCCTTTATCTACTCTACAGGGTTAGTTATTTTGTAATATGTAAACAAGGTACTGTATAAAAGGCAGTATCGCTATACCTATGAGAAAGTTATCTTCTCTTGATGAGATTACATCTGTCAAAGAGAATATCAATGTTAACCACAATGGAAGATCCTGAATATATTGAAACCTGGCTTAGATGTTTTGTAGTGTCAGCGAGAGTAAAAAATTAAAGGACACCAAAGCTACTGGAGAAGAAAATGAAGTTACAAATTTGTTGTTGGCCTCAGACAATGCAAGAAAGGATGAATGAATCCAGTATTGAGAGTGATCAGGAAGAGCACCAGAGATTTGAAAGTGAAAAACAGGAGTGGGAGGAGAGAATGAGTGTATCAAGTAGTAGTGAGGAATAATCTGGGGATGAATGTGACTGAAAATCTCATGATAATTCAATGGGGAGAATCAGTTAAGATCTAGATCTCCCATAAAAAGAAATAAAAAGACTCATTCTGAGAGATGGATGGTGTCTCCCAGGGTTGTTCATTGAGGTCAAAGATCAACTAAAAGTATAAAGCCTCTTAGATTCAGGGAGGTGTAATGATATGTAAATGGGGTACTGTATAAAAGGCAGTATCACTATACCTATGGGAGAGTTATCTTCTCTTGACAAGATTAGATCTGCCAGGGAGAATACTTATCATAACTTATCCTTCATTCTGCTGTCTATGTCTTGTTCTCATTTAGTAATGTTCTGTTATACCGAGTCCTGTTCCCACTGAGTCTAAATCTGAGTCTACCTACCCAGTCCTGGGATTGAAGTCATAATTACTATATCCTCAAATTCATGAACCAACATTTAATCCACTAAGCTATTTTCAATTTTATCTATTTATACATATTTTTAAATTAAGCATTTTCAGCTATTATTATTATTATCAATAATTTTAACTTTTGGTCTAAGTTTTAGTTGCCTTTTTATTGCTCAGACTATCAGTAGCAGTGAGAATAGGAAAAGAAATAAAAAAGAAAAAATACCTAGTGAGACTGAGACTCATGGAGCCTTCATTTAGAGTAATCATTGTTAACAGGGCCAGCTGCTCTTACCATCTGAGCTACAAGGAACTTCACAGAAGATAAAAGATAATTTTATAAACCTACCCTTTACTGTTTCTCAATCTCTCGTGGTGTCATATTTATTATTGTTTTTATACCAGTAGTAATAGTAGCAGTAATAGCAGTAGTAATATTAGCAGTAGTAATAGTAGCACTCAAATTAGCAGTAGTAAAGGTACTGATAATTAATATGGATAATGACACAATATATATTTTAACAACCAGTTTTAACCTGTGAAAATTTCACAGTTTCCATATTTTAAATTTCTGATGAATCGTCGTTCTTCAGTTAATGATTGAATAAGTTCATGGCAACAATAAAACATCCATAGAAATTCCCTTATTGTACCATTAAATATTTCAGCTTAACAACTTTAACAAAATATTACAATAACAATGATAAATATGAATGCTTGTCATTATTTTAAGAAGTAAGGGGGTACAAATGAAAAGATTTGGAATTTTTAACTTTCTCCATTTCACTATAACAGATGTTAAGCACTTCTATTTTCCCTTCTTTCTTTCCTTTTCTTACTGAAACCAAACAGTATCATTGTTTTCTTTTGTTTTCTCATCTGATCAAAACAGAATAGTCCATTATTTATGAGGTATCATAAGAATATACAATCACTTTATTATTATTTTATTAGTACAGAAAAAAGGGATTCAATTAGTTCAAGTTCCAAGCTAGCCTGTTGCATTCTCTTTTGCACAAATATTCTTGGGAAAGGCATGAACCTATTTCTTCTTTCTCCAATTACAGGTAATCTGCAAAAGGTTAATAATAAAAAGAAATCAATCAATCCAACTATAGGTTAAATAGAAGGGTAGACTAGTCTCTCTAACCTTGATTTACAATCATTCTGTGACTAGGATAACTCTGAATGCCAAATCATGGGGAAGACAACAGGTAACCACTCCTCTACCTTTCCCAAGAAGGCATGGCAATGTACAGATGAAAAAAAAGAAAATGTATCTACAGAGATTTACAATCAACCATGCCTTAACTATCATTGTAAAAATAAAAAGTTTTGAAACACTACAATAATTTAATATATAATCTCTAGCTTCTTTAAAATCACTCACTTTTCTGTTAATCACTTCTTGTCTATTAGCAACAATGATATCAGATATAATTATTGATTTCCTAAATACGAATGAAGGTTTTTGATTTTTCAACACTGATTGTAATGTCTTTTCAGACATGGTCTTCCGAGTTTTGATAAAAATTTTTTTGTGATCATGAAAAGAATCTCGCCAAATGTTTAACAAATTCACTGATTTTTCTGAACAATTTTGCACTTAGACTTGAAAAGACAAACTTAAAATGTTGAAATTTATTCTTTATTTTATTATTTCTATCGACTTTTCTTTTACACATATCGTGCAACTTGATCAATATTTTAACGGCTCAGCAGAACATAGATTCCCCAGTTTGGTGACAGCAATATTTTCATACTTGTTGCTTTTATCATTGGACAATATATTCTTTCACTTTCTTTAGGCATCTTATTTATCCATTAGGGCATAATATATAATATATATATATGTTTACATATAGGTGACAAAGTGTCTTACAAGTAGCATCAATTTTATTGTGAGTTCAAAGAAATAAAACAGATTTTTTGAGTTAAAAAGGATATCTATGTTATTTTTTCTTTCTTGGCATAGGTAACTCAATCGACTTGAATTCTAGCCTAGTGAATTCAGCTTTTTTTCACTCCTCTTATATAGATACCTTCCACTAAGAATAAAATTCTAAACTATGTTAGAATTTTTTTTATGTTAGTTCAATTTTTCACAATACAATTGGTAATAACAAACTGATGTTGGTAAAAATTTTAAGATGTTTTTATATATTTATATGAGCAACATAACATGAATCACAAGTTATTATATCTACCAATATCTATTATTGATATTAACTTATTTTTGGAATTTCTGGTTTTATTATGCAATCAAAGTAAGTATAAAATAAATAATTATTTATAAATAAATCCAAAATATATAAACCACAGAAGCATATATTATATACCTTATGCCTGAATATATTATTATTTTATTATTTTACTTGTTAATGTGGACTCCTTAATATTATCTAACTTTCATCAGTCATTCAGCCATTGCTTTTTCTTACTTTTCCAATGTTTCCTCTTTAAAATTACTTGCAGATAATGTTATTTCTTCCCAGGGAACTTCTTAGTCTGGATATTGTTTTACATATTCATATTTCCTTTATTGATGGCTTACTAGCTTTCTCTTGGATTGATATCTAAAAAGGCTGGGAATCATTCTGTAGGGATTCAAACAGCAGTTATGTCCCTTTTGTTTGAAATGAAGTCATGCTGGTCACATGACAATTACTGAGTGATTTCGGTTCATCAAGTGATTAGAGTGGTCTGTCTTTAGTTTGCAATTCTAGAGTCAAGTTGAAGTTAGCCACCCGAAGACAAAAGGAGTGAGGCTAGACTGCTACCTGGGTCAGCTGCCATGGGCCAGCACACAAGCCCATAGCACTGTTTTCCCATTGGGAAAGATGTCTTCACCAGAGACATAGAAGATAAATCTGGCCCACTGGGAAATATAAATATGGCTTCTTCATATATGTAGAAGTTTCCTCCGACAGCTCAAATTCTTGTTGAGCATTACTACAAGTAAGACCCTTTCTCTCTACTCATATTCACACTGCTTGTTGTATTGCAGTTTCTCTATGTGGGACAAGTATAAATAACTCTATATAATTTTGTGTATGACTTAGCAGTATAAACATTTCTTTGTGAATAAAATATGCTTATCATTGTTTTCTTTGCAGCTATTCTGTTCCATTCATGAATTAAAGTGTATATAAATCAACATCATGGATATAATAAAGTCATAATAGGGAAAATGCATTAGAAAACATTATTTTCTTGCATAGCGCTTCCCAAAATTCCATTAACTTGGTGTCTTTGAAACCACTTTTTGGCAAGGTGGGCAATAGACAAATATTGAAGTTTGTACCAATTGTTCTTAAAATTATTTTTTAAGAAAACTCTCAATACCTCATAACTTGGTTACTTCCCGAGAAGCATTACTCAGCTAATTCCAGTAAACTCAGTGTTTTTCGTTTTTCACTCCACTAGTAAAAAAAAATTTAACCTTCTGATGAACACCACCATTTTCTCTTTGAAAATGATGAACACTACTATATTTGTCTTAAAAAAACAACACCCCGATGATGACATTGTGCTAAAAGTTAAAAGTACTCATAATAAGTAATATGTATCAACACAGTAATTTTCTCTCTTCCTTTAATAATGACACCAAAAAGATTGTTCGTGAATATGAAAGTACTCAAGTGAAAATATGTTGACAAAACTTGACTAAATTATTCAGCTAAACATCTCAATATATATATATATATATATATACACGTTTCATTAAATAATATAGACAAGTGTTGTCTATTTATTTTATGTAAATTTATTTTCGTAACATCTGATAAGTTTAATAACATTATCGTTGAACGAAGAAAGAAATTCACAATATTGATCCATATTTTTTTAATATAATCTAAGCTTTCGGCTTACTTAAGCCATTATCAAAGATGTCAATTACAACATATTAAACAATATACGGACAAGACAGTGATGATAGTCTGTCATTGTTTATATAGATGATTTCTAAGCAACGATAAACACGCGTATATAAGACGCTAGAAGCGAAAGTCGCACCGCATCTCATGACGTCACACATGACCACACGAGAGTGAATTGGAGAATGAAGTATGGAAAGCCGTTGGTATAAACCAATAGCTTCTGTTACCAATTATAGACATTTAAGAATATTTGTAGAGATGCCATAATTGATTTTGTTTAGGTTGGGCTTCAACTGTTTGATGTATAATGCTTCAAGTATTTTTAGTTTTTGTCTATTGTTTTCATGTCGAAGTATAATTGTGTTTTCGACAAGTATTTTTTTACGGAATTGTGTGTGCGGGCAGGCATGTTGTTTTAAATGCCTAAAAATGTTAGAGTTTTCATTAAAATGCAGTGTCAAGCGTCGTGAAAGCGAGTTTGTGGTATGACCAACATAAATATTATTTAATTCGTTGGAGATACACTCTCCCAAAGGGCACTTGAATTTATAAACTATGTTGGTTTTTTGCAAATCGCTAACCGGGGGAGAAGAATCATTGCGAAGTATTAAGTCGGATATACTAGATTTAGTGTAGTATATGATTAATTTAATTTCTTTGCTAGGATCTGTAGTTGATATATTAGAATTTACTAAATTTCTTAGTATATTTTCATCTTGTTTATAATTAGTATGCATTTGATTACGATATAGGAGATTAATATATTTGAGATCAGTAGAAGCAGTATTATGTACTATTGGCTTAGTATTGAGATCTCTAAGAAAGCATCTTATTTGTTCATCAACTATATAGTTTGGAAAGCTATTATTGTCGGTTTTATATTCTTTAGTTCACTGTAAAAAATATGTTTTGTGGATGAATTAGTTTCTGCACAATATATTAGATTCTTTATAATTGCTATTTTGTAGTAATATGGGCATTCACTCTTGTAGTTAAGTGTACATGAATTTATGCTGGTAGGTTTTATGTATGGCGAAATAGTAAATTTGTTATTATTTGTGTTTATCAATATGTCAAGGAAGGGGATTTTATTATTAGTATTGAGTTCATATGTGAATTTAAGTACAGAATTATTTTGGAACAGTTTTTGAAGTTGAATTATTTCATCTGTATTTTTAACTAACATAAGAATATCATCAACGTATCTTAGGTAGATTGATGGTTTTTTAAAATCTGTAAATAACTTATTTTCGAGGTTCGACATGTAGAAATTGCTAAATGTCGGGCCCAATACTGAACCCATGGAGACACCATCACGTGTATATATATATTGTTATTATGATCAAAGAAAGGGACTTCAGTAGTAGAAGCTAATAGTAGTTTTCTTAATATATTAGGATTAATTTTAAGTGGGGGTAAAGATAAGTTACTGTATATATTTCTTATAATTATGTCAATAGTTTCACTAACAGGGACATTGGTAAATAAGTTTTCAACATCAAGTGAAGCCATGATTTCATTGTCAGGTTTTTCACGTTTTAGGATTTGGATTACTTCTAATGTTGACTTAACACTATATTTACTAGGAAGATAGGGAGTAATAAGTTGGTTGATGTATTTTATTAAATGATATACAGGAGTTGGAATTTGCGATATGATAGGACGGAGAGGATAGTTAGGTTTATGTGTTTTTATAGTGCCATATATGTAACCAGGTCTATAATCACCGACAATTTTAGAGAGTTTTAAAGAGTTCTGTTCAGCATTATTAGCATTAATAAGTTTATTAAGCTTTGATTTTAGTTGGTTGGTCGGGTTCTTGTTAAGTTTTTTAAACTTCATGTGATCATGGAGGATGTGGTCTAGTTTTTTGTTGTAATCCAATTTGTTTAGGATGACAAAAATGTTGGTCTTATCAGCATTTTTACAATAATGTCAGGGTGGTTGCGTAGTTCTTGCGCGGCAATTTTCAGTTGTTTAGAAAGTATTTTTGAGGAGTTTCTACTTTTATCATGCCGATCCTTGAATGCTTCGGCCTTAAGTAAGTCTTTAAATTCTGGTGTAGTTTCTATTACTTGTTCATCCTGGAGTTTAACGATGTTTTGGTATAGGGTCTCAATTTCTATTTTTTTAAAAAGTCGATTGTACTTACGGTATATATGGCAGTTAGGTCCAAGGTTAAGTAATTCTTTTTGGCGCTTAGTTCATAGTTGGAAAGGTTAATGTATTTATCAATTTTGTTAGGAAGAGTGATATTACCTTTGTATAATGTATTCAGTTTTTTTATAATTTTAAATCGGTGTTGAGCTTCAGATTTATTGGTAATTTCTGTGAGTCTATGTGTAATTTCCTCCACTTGGTCCGGGGTAGTTACATCCTGTAGTTTATCGTAAATGTCCGGTTTGTTGCTGTTAAGGTTGTTCAATTATTCTTTTGCTATTTCAATTTGCCTTTTCACAAGGCTACATTTGTAATTCCCAGTATTGATAGGATTGTGGGCTGCTGGATCATGTAATTTAAATTGTATTTAGTGTTATAAAATAAAATAAGACATATCTCGGCTGATTTACAGGCATATACGTAAGAGCGAGAGCCGGATGTGAACGGGACAAAACCCCGTCACAAAATGACCATTATCTTCATTTACAAATGTTCCCGATACTCGAGTTCCGGTCGAAAAATAAAATATTATTTAAAGTGTTCTATTTTTCGTCCAATAAAAATGCTTCCCTCCTAATTATACTCGCTTCGTTTTTCGAGCCTGTTAAGCCATAAAACAACGCTATAAAAGGGGTCACACGGAAGTTCAACAGTCATTCCACAGGTGCCCAGGATAGAGACCTGTCACGTTCACCTGCTGACAGCAGGGGAGCGTCAACCACCGTCAACATGTGTGAACTACTATGAGGGATCGACCTAGATCCGAAGCCGGCCTATGAACTTTACCACAAGATAGCTGTCTCAAACCCACATGTTCCTGTTGAAATAAACCACGTAAATCTATTTCTGCTGTTGTCGTATTTCTTTCTTGCAACCATACGCTTGTCTATAACACTGGTGTCAGAAGCGTACATCAAGAGAAATATGGCCGACTACACGAGCTTGACCCGAGCCGAACTATTTACTCTCATCAAGGAACATAGCTGGAAAGGAGTTCTCGCATACGGGTAACACCTGAGTGGTTGTTGCCCTCGTGTGCCAGGTAGAGGTATCTGGATCGTAGTTTGTATGGTACAACCAATCTCGGAGAGTGTTTACTGTCTCTTATCATCAAAACGGAGGTGCCTTGTTCTAGAAAAAATTGTTGCAAATGTTTTTTGATGTGTAGCTCGGTGGTCGTGAGGATCGATATGAGGTTCGCTTGGGGTGGGTGACTGGAGGGCGCTGATGATCTTTGCCAGGGCGTCGTCCTTCAGTTGTTCATCTGCGATGCCGAGGTGGTTGCAGATTCTCTCAGTGGGGATGGTGGTGGTGGAGTGATAGGCAAAGAATGCGTTGGTGACGCGCTTGTGGGTGCGGGCGTTTTGTGGTGTGTGAGTTTTGGGAATGAGCTGTAAACCGTTAAACTCGCCGAGGCACCAAGATGTATATGCGGAGGTCTGAACCGCTTACCTCGAATGTCCTGCCTGCCGGTGTAAGGTCGTTCGAGGCTTTCCTTTTCTTATGTCCGCAACCTCTGCTGAGCATGTCAGCCCATACATTTGATTCGCCTTCAACATATTCCAAGACAAATTTATAACATGAAATTTCTTCTTGCCATCGTCGTATTTTTTTGGCATTATTGAACTCGTTGGTCCAGATACGTCAGCGATCTGTGGTCGGTAAAGATGACGAAGGGGCGGTTTGAAGGAAATAATCAAATTTCAATATTGCCCACTTTATTGCATATGCCTCTCGTTCCATCGTGGACCAGTTCTGTTCCGTGGAGTTGAATGTATGGGAAGCGACCGCTATGATATCTTTCTTCCCGTTGTCGGCTTCTTGCATTAAGATTGCTCCACATGCGACGTCACTGGCGTCGGTGGTGAGTGTGAAAAGTTTGGAGAAATCTGGAAACGAGATGACGGGTGGTGAAGAGAGACGGTCCTTGATTTTTTTAAAGGCTCTGTCGGCATTTTGAGTCCAGACAAACGGTTTATTAACCTTGTTGAGTTCGTGTATGGGACCCATAAGTTTTGAAAACATATCTGACCTGATTTGTTCGTAAAGACGTGTTTCTAAGAATAGTCTGATTCACACTAAACGGCCGATAAGGCTTTGTAATTCCTTTTTTGATGTTGGTTTCATTTCCCTGATGGCACGAACGTATTCTGGATCAGCCTTGAATCCTTCGCTGTTTACTATGCGTCCGAGGAATTTTGCCTACATTTTAATGAAAACTCTAACATTTTTAGGCATTTAAAACAACATGCCTGCCCGCACACACAATTCCGTAAAAATATACTTGTCGAAAACACAATTATACGTTGAAATGAAACAATAGACAAAAACTAAAAATACTTGAAGCATTATACATCAAACAGTTGAAGCCCAACCTAAACAAAATCAATTATGGCATCTCTACAAATATTCTTAAATGTCTATAATTGGTAACAGAAGCTATTGGTTTATACCAACGGCTTTCCATACATCATTCTCCAATTCACTCTCGTGTGTTCATGTGTGACGTCATGAGATGCGGTGCGATTTTCGCTTCTAGCGTCTTTTATACGCGTGTTTATCGTTGCTTAGAAATCATCTATGTAAGCAATGACAGACTATCATCACTGTCTTATCCGTATATTGTTTAATATGTTGTAATTGACATCTTTGATAATGGCTTAAGTAAGCCGAAAGCTTAGATTATATTAAAAAAATATGGATCAATATTGTGAATTTCTTTCTTCGTTCAACGATAATGTTATTAAACTTATCAGATGTCTATATTATTTAATGAAACGTGTATAAATGAAAATATGCTGCCTGAATACACACACAATATATATATATATATATATATATATATATATATATATATAAGTCCAAATTACAGTCAAGTTCATTACATTCCCTCATGTGCTAATAACCTTGGGAAAAATATAAATCCATCTCTTCTTACTCAACAAAAAAAGCAAGACAGACTAGGTCCTATAGCCTTAAGTGGTAACCAATCTAGGAAAAGGACAAGCCCGAATTCAAAAGTCTGAGGGGTTTGTTTGGATATATATATATATATATATATATATATATATATATATATATGTCTGTGTGTGTGTGTGTGTGTGTGTGTGTGTTACTTAAACATTTTTAGTGGATACTTATATTTGAGTAGAAACTCCTTTTTGTATATATTATACAACTTATAAGTGGTTTTTCAACTCTTTCTGAAATTAGTGAAAATATGATGGTTTGCAACATCTAAAACGAGATATGAAAATAAAATATAAAAATGAGGAAATTGTTTGATCTTAAAGAAGATATATACGCACATACAAATCAGGCACAGATCTAAATTTAAAGAAATCATATTCAAGATGGCAATAGGAAATTTAAATTTTATTTAAAATTCACCTTGCAACAGCTTAAAACTTTATAAAGAGTTGCTATATTTGTGACTGAAATTTGAATTTATCACGAAATGAAAAGATAAATTAAACATGAAAACTACAAATATTATTTGCTTTTCAAATGACGTGTGAAAATCTTGAGAATTTCGCTGTAAATCTTCACCAGGTGTTAACAAAATTTCACTAGAAGACTTCAGTATGTGTTGACAAAATTTCAATGGATTTCTTCACCAGGTGTTGACAAAATATCACTGAAAGTTTTCACAAAGTGTTGGAAAAATTTCACTGTATTTCTTAAACAGGTGTTGGCAAAAATTTCACTATATGTCTTCACCAGTTGTTGACAAAATTCACTGTAAGTCTTCAACAGGTGTTGGCAAAATTTCCCTGGAAAGCTTCGCCAGGTGTTGGCAAAGTTTCATTGTAAGTCTTCGCTACGTGTTGACAAAATGCCACTGGAAGTATTAACCAGATGTTGAGAAAGTTTAACTATAAGTCGTCCCCAGGTGTTGACAAAATTTCCCGGTAAGTTTTCAGCAGGTGTTGAGAAAACTTCACTGGAAGTTTACACCAGGTGTAGACAAAATTTCACGGGAAGTCTTCACCAGGTGTTTACAAAATTACATATGATGGCTTCACTGCGTGTTGACAATTTTTTAATGGAATTCTGCTCCTGGGGTTGACAAAATGTCACTGGATATCTGCACCAGGTGTTGGCAATTTTGACTGGAAGTTTTCAGCAAGTGTTGACAAAATGTCACTGGATGTCGTCACCCGTTGCTGGTGATGACAAAATTTCCCTGTAAGTCTTCACCAGGTGTTGGCAACATTTCACTGGAATATTCGTCAGGTTTTGACAATATTTCGCTGGAAGTCTTTATCAGGAGTTGACAAAATGTCACTGTAAGTCTTCGTCAGGTGTTGACAAAATCTCACAGAAAATTTTATCAAGTGTTGCAAAAATGTCACTGGATGTCGTCACCCGTTGCTGTTAAAATTTTATTTGCTTTTCAAATGTATTTTAAAAATCTTGATAATTTCAGTGGATGCCGTTTTCACCGGCTTTTGACAAATATTACTGGATGTCTTCACCAAGTGTTCCCAAAATGTCACTCTAATGTATTCACTACGTTTTGAAAAAATGTCACTGGAAATTTTCACCAGGGGTTAATAACATTTCCCTCTATGTGTTCATCGGGTGTTGACAAAATGTCGCAGGATATCGTCATCCGTTGTTGACAAAATTGTGTTTCCTTTTTAAATGCATTGTAAAAATCTTGAGAATTTCAATGGACGTTTTCACCGGGTGTTAACAAAATATCACTTTATGTCTTCCTTAGGTGTTGACAGAATTTTACTGGAAGGCTTCACCAGATGTTGCGAAAACTTCAATGTAAGTCTTCACTTGTTCTTGACAAAATCTCGCAGGATGTCTTCGCCATATGTTGAGAAAACTTCACTGGAAGTCTTCATCATGTGTTGACAAAATTTCACTGGATATTGTCATCCGTTGCCGACAAAATTGTATTTGCTTTTCAAATGAATTTTAAAAATCTTGAGAATTTCAATGCAAGTTTTGACAAATTTTCGATGGAAGTCTTCACTAGCTGTTGACAAAATTTCACTGGGAGTTTTCACCAGGTGTTGAAATTTTCAAATTGTTGTAGCATACATACAGACGATAATGGGTATGTCCCCATTCACATAAATATAGTAGTAAATACTGTATGTTGGTATGCAGTTGGCGATTCATTGTAGAATTCACTTATCTCACTTCTAGCAGTTGACTACTACTTCTACGTGCCGCTGGCGAATCTTATATGTGTTGTTCTTGTCGTAAGTATTATCATTCATTACCAACCTTCGTTTGATTACTCTATTCAGTAACCTGCTCTAGGTTACAACACAAATGCATTCTGAAAATCTTGAGAATTTCAATGGAAGTCATCAACAGGTGTTGACAAAATATCGCTACACATGAACAATGGAACATGATCAGCCTACCCGTAGATTAAAGATTCAGTTCATAATTCTCTATAGAATACCCAGATATGCACATGAGGAAGACAGCGAGGCACAACGACTGAAATGTTGTGTTAATAACGATAAAGATGAGGACAATACTCTGAAAATAAATAATACAAATAAAGACTTTTGCATTACATTTTTATTTCAAATTTTCAAACTCGTTTTTCTTCTTTCTTTTTAAATAAATTCTCATCTGATTATGAGAATATTATCCTAAGATTTCGAGACACTGAAGTTGTTGTGGAGTTATTTCGCAGTGGAGGCTTGTATTTGTACTAAGTCGGTCCTAAAATAGGTTCGACGTACAAAACGTTAGGAACTTGATATAATTAGGTATTACGCAGAGTAATCTTGTTGTGATCGTTGACTACTTTCGTATTCGACTAACTGTAGACTACTGTCGTCCGACATCGACTGACCCTCGTTTCTCTTAATACTCCTACTTATATTAGGTGGGAGAGTCTATTAACTATAGAATAGGTGTGTTTCACCATAACAATAGTTTAATAAAAGCACATATCCCCAACATTCCAATACAATTATATCTAGTATCAGTTCAGTTATGTGCCATGCGTGATACACGCTTATGCGATCATGTATCTTTCGATACATGACTGACACGGCAGATTTATTCCCGCAGTAGGTCTCCATTTCTTTCTGTGGTAGAATCCGGTCTTTCCTGCTATTTACCCATAGCTGGGGAGAGAAGAAGATGATTCATACCTTTCCCAAGGGCATTAGCACGTAAATGAATGTAACGGATCTGACTGGAATTCGAACTCGGCTCTCCGATTACTCCATCGTGCCTCTTCCAATCCATCTAATATAGGAATCGCTATTCAGAAATTAGCAAAATCCCTAGCAAAAATTTCAACGCCTCTTTTAGAAACAATCAACCATTTATGCCTTAAAATTCTGGCGATCATATTGTCGTATCCTATTAACAAATAGCGAAAGAAAAAGCTTAATCACCGATTGGTCTAAAACTGATTGAAAGAACAGGAATGCTGAACACAAGCTAATCTGAATAATGCGAGCACATGCAGCTAATACAAGGAGAATATGAAATTCATTCAGATAAGTGTCATCTATTTCAAACAGATATGTATTTGGATTTCGTCCCAGATGCTTTGACTTTTAACCGCTAAAAGAATACGTTTTTAGCAATCATCTGTTCTCATTCTCGTTATTCATTGTGTTTCTTGCATAAAGTATGTTTTTACAATGTTCAGTTGTCTCATTTTGTTCATCAAGCCACGATTCAGTTTTGTGCGGTCATTAAATTTCCCACATTTTGCTAAAAAGGTATTTGCAATAAGTAATTTTGTCCAATATAAGCGCAATTTCGATAAACAAAAAAGCATTTGCTATATATATGTAAGCAATTTGCCGAACGCATACAGCAATTCTGTTGGCATGAGGACAGAATTTTTAAAAGGTAAAATCATGACAGATTTGATCATAAAAACGTCGAGAGAGAAAATATTTACTAGCCTGCTTTCCGTTTATATGTGAGAAGTTATCTCAAAAATAATTTATTGTATATATTAAAAAAATATAAAGATAATTTTGCCTTCACAATACAGTGAGGTTATTATAGATAAGTGTTCAAATATATATAAAAGTAGTCTTTTGTCTTCACAGTTAAATGAGATTGATGATGGACACGTGTGCCCAAACATATAATTAAAATAAGTTTTTGCATTCACAGTTCAGTGAAGTTATTATTGATCAATATATAATTAAAATAATTTTGCCTTCACCATTCAGTGAAGATATTATGGATACGTGTGTCCAAATATATGATTAAAAAATTATTTTCCCATCTTCACCATTCAGTGTAATAAATCCGAACACGAGGAGTCAAAAAGAAATATAAAGATATTTTTTTTCCTTCACAATTCAGTGAGGTTATTATGAATATGTGTGTCCAAATATATATAAAATAATTTTTCTATCTTCACCATTCAGTGAAATAATTCCGGACAAATGGATTCCAAAATATAATTTTAAAAAATTTAATTCATTGTCTATTTCAAGATGAATAACTTCAAAGAGTTAAAAGGAGTTAAGGCCCTTATTGACTCTAAGAATAATTTAAAACATAATATTAAATTTAAGTTTGGAATTGCTGGAGCAAGATAAAAACTTAAAGGAAAAATTAAATCTTTTAAAGAGGAGGAAGCCATCGTCAAAAATCTTCAGGTAGAAATTCGAGCCTTGGGTGGTAAAATCCAAGACATTTGTACCAAAGCCAACCTAGATTTGGAGGGAAGTGGTTTTATTCCTGAACAAAAGAACGAATGTGGTTTCGAGTCAGTGTAAATAGTCGATAAGTTGATATTGGTGAGTCTGTTCGAGAAACGCGTATTTCTCATGGAAGCGAAGCCAGTTCCTTATCCGACAGCCATTCAATGATCTCTACTCCCAAATTATAGTGTGCTACTTTTTAAGCGGCATCAATATGTGGAATATTCCACATTTACCAGTTACACCTCATTGGAAAATGCACTCTTCCCCTGTGGAAATTACCACCATGACATACGCACAATATATAGAAATCATGCGACAAGCATTCATTGGTTGATCTTCTCAAAACTAGCTCGCTGATTGGTCAGTTCCGACCAATCAGATATCCTGCACACGAGGAATGAAATTTCCCGCGTTTTCGATCTGAGCCTCCTATGTGATACACAGCCATATATAAACAAAGCACGAATAGGCTCCCTCGTGTTTCTTTTCATTCATCTTTCTCCTTGCTGCCAAGATGTAATCTCCAAGAACTCCCGTTTTAACCATGCGGTCAGACATTAATGACCATTACCAACATTCAGGCAAGTACGAACTCTAAAATCTCTTCTGAACTCTTACCAAGGTTTACAACTCACATTTCCTAACATACTAAAGGAACTTTATTCTTCTAAACTACAGTTTAATAATTACTTCTTCTTTATGAGCTCAGGTACAAATATTTCCAAATCTAAAAGACATAACTCTATCACACCTTCAGCTTATATGCTTGTACACCAAACACTAATAAATTCAATTGTTATGTTTTGAAATCATTACATTCTGTTTTGTATTTTATACTATGTGCTATTTTACGTCAAATATAAATTGCATTGCGTCTACGCATTGTCCTTAATCCCACCTTTTCTAGCCAAAGTTAAATGTATGTAGTACACACCCTTACATAATGGTGACAACCCGCTACAATATTGGTAACCCCGTCGCTACAAATACGTCTAAATTTGAATTTAAGAATTTTATAGCACAGTTTAATAATTGTACTAATTTCATCAATTCTAATAAAGCAAAGCTGACCTCTTGAAGAGTTATCTAGCCGGCTACGCCCTACAGCTAATATCACATCTTACCTTAGAAGATGACAATTACGAAGTGGCTATAAATTTAACTAAAGAATTTTTTGATGTGCTTTTTATAATTCATCAGATCGCCAAACAAATAATAACCAGTTCTTCTAAATACGACCCCGTTTTTGTGACTGTTAAAAATTATCTTGCCGAAGTGAGGTTTGATTTGTCCGTGTTAAAACCTCGTATGATATGGATTTTTTTAGAAAGAATCCCCTGGATTCAAACTTGTATGTCACATCATATTTGATAAGCTATCCCATAATTTAAAGCGGGAAATAATTCACAGTTACCCTTCCTTAAAGGATGTATTTGAAAATTATAATGAAGACATCCGCACATTGACGAAGAATAATAACCCCATCCATGTATACGAAAAGGATATTAAAATTAATAATTCCAGTTGAAAGGAAAATAATGATGTTGCTTTGCAGAATTTCGCCATTAGTTTATGATTCATCCCTGTCCTGAGTAAGACTTTAAACAGCATCCACATCCAGTCATACATGAGTCTAGTCTTGAATAAGACTTTAAACTGACGACCATTTCTTAATGACCATTCGTACATTAGTCCAGTCCTAGGTCAGACTTTAAACTACATGCATTTCTTGGTCACTTACTGGCTATCTCAGTCTTGGCCAACTTGGCCGTAAATTTGACTGAATTACAGCCACATCCTGACCAATTTTATCTGGGTAAATTTTGTCCGTGATCAAGGCATTAAATTGTATCTGTTGTGAATTCCGAGATGAAATCTGGTCTCAAATGAATGACAAACGCAGGAATGAAATATAGCAAATAAATGTATTGACGTAATAATACAATTGGTAATACGGTTAGTAGATCCAGAAATGCGGTTAGTAGCAATAATAATATATATACAGTCTGGGAAATACAGTATCGAAGTATGACTTCCTTCTGAGTCTACGTGCTCGCAACTGTGACTCCTACAAAGCGCTTACCTCACACTATCACTGTATCACTGTATCTCCCTTACTCGCTCGGGTATTCACCGGCAGCAGTACAAGTACACACTAGGTGAGTCCACTTGTATGAAGTATGGTAGTGATAATGATAATTAGATGTTAATAAAGATTTAGCACATGTGCTAAAATGCACGTAAAATACAGCTTCAATGGGTACAAGAAGATTTAAAAGAATTTACTTCAGAACACAAATGGTAAATTTAAAATACTACATATTCACTAAATGCAAAGGATCGCTTGAAATAATGCAAGATCTACTGTTCATAGAGAAAAAAAAAACTCAACTGTTATTGTCAGCGACAGACAGTTTTTCCTGTTCCTCATTACTTTCGAACCAAGTATTCTATTTGAAATTCATCTATACAGTTCTGACAAGTCCTGGGTAAAACTTTAAACTGCATCCGTGTCCATTTATACTTCAGACCAGTTCTGGATACGACTTTAAACTGCATCTATTCATACACCAATTATGTCCTGGTTAAGTCTTTAAACTAAATCCTGTGACGAGGCCCCACTTGCGGGTCTTGGGGAGTGTGGAGTCATCCCTTGATTGTCATTACTCCCAGGTATATTCTGACCCGGAGTAGTAGTACCTGATAGGATTGTCTTTGATAAGACATTAAACTGTTTATATGATATCCATTGGATAATTCAACACACAGCAGAATTTCTTGATCGCTCTGTAGTTTTCGTCACGGCTGAATTTTAGCAATACTTTAAAGAAATGATCTAGTAAAATGTATGAACATCAACAAGTCATAGCCCAAATAATAATTCTGGTTGAAGAAAACACTTCTCAAAAGAAGAGCCAACCAAAGTGCACTTCAAACTACTCATATCAAAAGAAGTACCAACCAAAGTGCACTTCAAACTGCCCCTGTTAAAAGAAATACCAACCAAAGTGCACTTCAAACTACCATTGAACATTTGATTCGCCTCATGATGAGAGGCTACTATGGGAAGTTTATATCGTTCAACTGAAGTAGCTACAATTATCCTTTTTTAATCATGCACACACTCATAAAATATAAATGGAAACACAATTAAACTACACAATATATAAATAATAAAATGTATCATCATGAATATAAATACAGATGATAAAAGAATGAGTAATGCCATTTTTAATTGGTATAACTAATATTTAACAAAGGTAGAAAATAACATTTTAATAAACAATAAATGTAATAGTGTGCATGATAACGCATCAGATGAGAATCTATAACTAGCCAGTAAAAAGAGCATAATTTGAATTGAAATAACAAATTTACAAGTTTCAAAAAAAGAGAAGACACTCATACATGTATTCACTAATAATCGGCCATAAGAATGCTGAAGGACATATCAATAGCAATATGTCAAGGACGGTCATATTTCACAAAAATTGAAGTCATTCTTATTAAATAGATCTAAAAAGGTAATTGTCAAGTAAACACGAACTATCGTGTTTACACTAGTAGGTCGTGGGTATCGATTTCTCTTTATTTGTTTGATCTTTTGAATTGAGGAAAATGGTTTTGTATTAATAAAGAATTGATCTGTTTATGTAACAAACATTGTATTAACAAAGAAAATGTTTATTGAAATGATTATTGTATAATAAAGAAGAACTATATTATAAATCATATGGACAGTATTACTGGCAACATGCAATGGAACTCCGAATTGCATGTTTTCCTGTGTGTTGGGAGAGTATAAAATATATAGACTGTCTCCCTTTGGTTGATGGCTCCTGCTGATAGCAATAAGAATCTATTAGAGACTGATAATGGGCATAACCCCAAATTAGGCGCGAAATAGAATTTCGAGCGCCATCGACAGACACCGAGAAAATCTGGAATGAAGAAGATGTATCTTGAACCCCACTCAAGGAACAGGAATGTTGAACATAAGCTAATCTGAATAATGCGAGTACATGCAGCTAGTACAAGCAGAATATGAAGTCCGTTCAGATAAGTGTATCTATTTCAAAACAGATATGTATTTGGATTTCGTCCCAGATGCTTTGACTTTTAACCGCTAAAAGAATACGTTTTTAGCAATCATCTGTTCTCTTTCTCGTTATTCATTGTGTTTCTTGCATAAAGTATGTTTTTACAATGTTCAGTTGTCTCATTTTGTTCATCAAGCCACGATTCAGTTTTGTGCGGTTGTAAAATTTCCCACAAACTGTCCTTTTCATGACAACAATTTTTACGACTGCCAAAACTATCATTCACAGGACAACGCTCTCCTCGTTCTCTATATGGACATGAAGAGATATTTGTTGCCTCGTGCACTGTAACCTTATTTTTGTTGATGTATTTTCTTTAACGAAAATAAACTTTACAATATATTTTTTACTTACGTCTTCTTTTCGTTGTTTTTCGTTATTCCATATCTCTTTGCATGTCAATATTCTACCAAAAACAACATCAGCAAACTAGCAAACACATATATAATGAAGTTATGTCGAGCTTAGATATTCAATCATCTCAATGTTGGAATTTTCTAAAGAACTACCCCACGAAATTAAACTTACCTACGGGTTCTCCTATCAGGAGTGTTTTAATCTCCGGCTCCTTAGAATCCAGTTAATTTTAAAATAATTATATCAAAATACAGGATGTGTTATGTAAATGACGTCATGCTAACATATTCACATTAAACTAAATTACTACATCTCATAAATAAACTAAACAAACAATTATTAAATGCATATATGAAAAAAGGAACAAATACCACCTTATATGTCCTTGATATTATATTAATTCAAACTGACACCGATATAGAATGAAACGCGTCGTTTAAATAAATATCACCGCATAAATCTTTACTCACATCATAACAAAACAATAAAATTTGAGATAATTATAGGTATTTATTTAAAAGTCCTTGGAGTTTGCCGCTCGAAATATCTACTTAATGAAGAAAAATACAATAAAAGTAATCTTAGTTGTTTTATAGACAATGCCAAAAGAAAACATAGAAAATCCATAAAAAACGCGAGAGAAATTATAATCTCGGTTCATCATATAACCTACAAAATGCATAGAAATGCCAAACCCGAGAGAAAGCAAGAAAGAACATAATATAATCGACAAAGGTTTCCAGTTATATTTTCCAGGAGATTATTAAATGTACTGTGTTCAGAAGAGAAAAAATGCATCAATGGAAATATGAGATAAAAAACAGCAAAGATTAGAATATTAACCTGGAAATATGATTGAATAGTAACATTTCATATACATTAATTTTATTCTGGGAGCCTCGACAATAACCAATTCTGTTGTCGACCTTTTACCGATTCACAATAATTGGACTTTTTGGTGGCATCAGTGTTTTCTTTGAAGTCTCATTGTATCGCATTCATGATCTTCCTTTCTTGCAAGAACCTGTCGAGAGTTCGTCAGAGACAAGTCACAAAGATATCCATTCTGGGTTCATTCGCATCAATGCAAGATTCACACTGTGTGATGCCAGTGACAGGTTCTCAGTTCACATAATTCCACGGCTTTTCAAAACTTATTCAGACAAGTTAACTTCTATCAAAAATGCTTCCAAGGAATCTTAGCGCTGGCATTTATATTTTCTATGCAGCGTTGCGAGCTTCAATGAATTGAGTTGGGAATACCATGCAAAATGCAGAAAATATCTCTTTTCATTTTCTGACTTGGACAAGCGAAATCAAGCAATGTTCACACACGAACACACACACACACACATATGTGTGTGTGTGTGTGTGTGTGTGTGTCATTCGCAGACAGTAATGTTTAGCAGCTCCTCAGTGCGACTAGACGCCCGACAGCTTTAAGCCAGGATCGAAACCCGACCGATAGACTTCCTGATGTTATCGGTCTGGAGGGGTTGATCCCAGCGTTTGGTACCTTTGGAAAGTGCCTGAAAACCATACCACGGGTTGACCCAAGTCTTGGGATTGAAATTGGATAGACTGAACCCTTGGAGGCCGTCCATAGCTGTGCTAGTACAAAGTCACAAGTCATAGTGACTGAGGGTATGAGTGTTCTGGCCTTGTTCAGATTATTGATCACGCTAGATAACACGCTCTCTCCCAGAAACTGTAACTAAGGTCTGCTCAGCATAGTTTCAGTATAAACCATTGATTGGCTCTGTGGGTGCTGAACAAACACAAATGTGCCTGAGGGAGCGTCTGCAATAGGGATTGGCTAGCCACCCTAATAGACAGGTATTCTCGAATGCGAGTGACCAGCTATCATATATATATATATATATATATATATATATATATATATGAAGAAATATAGTTTTAAGGTGTGCTATATTTATGGAATAAAGTGCTCAATATCAGAGATAGAGCGTATATAAATATAAATATAAAAGTGAACATTGAAGTCAACACTCAGAGGCGACAGGCTGTTTCATGTTGGACGCAATCGTCTGTAGGTATCGTGGAGACTGTAAGTATTTATGCGGTACAAAAAGTTGAACGTGTAGGAGAGTCATAACTCTGAGTAAATAATTATAAACCTCCTAACATTTATATATACAAAAACTAGTCATAAAAAATGAGAAAGAGCAAGACGTAGAAACAACAAAGCAGTTTTATTTATGATCTGGTTGTATTGTGGCGTTGGAGACACGATAGACACTAATACTGAGCAAAATTGTGAGTTTGGTGTCAATTGTAGATCAAATATGGATCGGAATCCGACAGAAGAATAAAATAAAGAATAAGCAAAGTGTATACAGTCTTTTCTCGTATTTTTATATATATATATATATATATATATATATATATATATATATATATATATATATATGTGTGTGTGTGTGTGTGTGTGTGTGTGCCTAATGAGCGTCCAGATAATTTAGTTGGAAAATACAAGAAGTGCCTGGGAATCTTTTACATTGAATTTTTTGTTGAGTGCTAAAAGATAAATGTTACGATTATGGCCTGAAAAAGGAAAAGTAGATTAAATTTTCGTTGACGCACGTGTTAACGATCTTTCCGTGTGAAATGTTTGTTTGATAGTGAGAATTGGGCGTGTAGAGGCGTAGAGTGGGGTTGATTCTCATTGGTTTAGAATGGGTCAATTAATGATAATCATAATTGTTATATTATTTTATTATAATTATTTTTTGATACTATAATTAATTTTTATTTTTATAGGAACGACAAACGTTTTATCCAATAAGATACAACACAAGCATAATATGAAGTAAATGCTAATGGTAATGTTGGTAACTAGTCGTATGCATAAAGTAGACATTCAACATTCATTGACGAACAGCGTTACTGTCAACTAAATCTTATAAAATCCTTTATTAAAATACATTTACAGGAAGTTAGACTTTTCAAGTTCAGTAAATATTATAGTTCTTTCTAATAGTAATAAGAGTTTCCTGTCAATCTTTTTTTTTTTTTTGTTTTTTGGCAGGGTGGAAAGTTGACAGTTTATATTTTCTCTTCCAGTTACACGCGCCATTTCCTTATTTTGTATCGCCAGTCTGTTAGGCCAGATGAAGTGTCATTTTCTTTTAAAAAATTAGGGATTCAACACGTTTATTATTGAAGGCGTTAGTATAGTTGATATAAACCATTATATATCGTGTAGATAGTTAAATATAATTTTTTTTCTATCTTTATAGAATCACTTGATGAACTCGTATAGTCTACGATATTTTTTGGCAACATATTACATTGTATTCTAACCAGTAATTTTTTCGCATTTTTTTTTTGTATTTTTATGAATATTTTCAAATTCTCACACAGATATGAAAAATCATTGATACTACTAATTGACAAATTTCAAATTTGTGGGTTTCAAAATTGATTTGCACCAATCATTTTGATTTGAAGATAAACAAAATCTTATTCTTGCTAATTAAAAGTCACGACAAGCCGCTTTGTCTGCTTATACGTCGGCGCGTGCATTATATAATGACAGGTTGCGAAAAAAACGTTTTTTTTATTTTTGATTATGATGTGACCCGGTCGTAATCAGGACACAGACATAATAAATTGGACAGTAAATGAAAAGTGACCAGTGTTTTATAACCAGTAGTAAAGTCTACAAGTGAGATCGTCAAAGCAATCACCAGTTGTCAGCAAGTAGGGAAAAAGGGAAAGAATGTAAAATGATGAATAAATGAGAATATTCGGGATCAAGTGCTACCAGACCGGAGCGTATGGAATTCCCGTTGTGGAATTATATAAGCAGAGTCACGATTAGAGTAAGTCGGTTAAGAGCCGTCCATTAGTGGATGATAAGCACAGGTTGTGATGTGGAGATTAACAGAGGGTCGTAGCATAGAGTTGACAGAGCAAAAGAGATGGAGAATCACAGACACACGAAGGAGAGAGAGAGAGAAGTTTAGAGAGGTAGTCACTAGGCGAAGGGAAGATATAGATCATTAGGCTGTCGTGAAAGAAGACGGAGTAGCAGTGAAGATGTCCCAAGTGTCACTTATCTACCCACCAGACTGTGTCAGATGAATCTGTGGCGGACTTCACCACATTAATTTAACTTTAGATTAGGAAACATAACTGGCGTGGAAAAGGATAATCAAAAGACATTGTTACACATAAAATGTGTATTTAACAATATCAAACAACGATGTAAAAGCAAGCATTTAAGTAAGAAAAGGTTGAATAAAACATAAGTTGTCTCTCTTCAACTGTATTTTTAGTATTCCAAAGTTCACTGGAAGAATGTTTATAAGAGTTTCTTATAATGACTGTTCCCAGAAGATTTTGCTGTGTAAGAAAAGATTATGTCAGTGTATAAGGAATGTTCAGCATGTGAGTGGTGGTGTGAGTGAGAAGGTTGACGCATGGTTTCAACTGTCGTGGATTCGTTTGGCAGCTGAATTCTCGCTAATTAGCTAAAAGAAATTCTTGTTTATATAAGTGACTATAGGCTCCAGATCGCTGCTCGGGAAAAGTTATTCTTCACGTGCAGACGATCTGATTGGTTGACATTGACCAATCAGCGAGCAAGTTTTGGGAAGACTTAAGAAAGCTTCTGGGATCCGTTTCTCCCAAAAGTGCACAAAACTGACGACATGAAAATAGAGCGATTACAAAATTGTCGCATTGCTGCGATTTGTAAATTGTCTATAATAACGTAGTGGTGGTTTATTAATCAATGAATGCTTGTCATGTGATTTATATTTGTATGTATGTAAGTATATGCGATATAGATCGGCACAAATCCATGTATATTAAATCCTAGTATATTCGAAACGGGATTTGAGGGGGTTTTTTTCTAGCCACGGCATTATTTGTCCTTCTGTTTAATTTACTTGTTGAAAGGACAGCAGGACTTTTATAGTTCTTGTTCAAACTAATACAAACGAGAATTAAGTACGTGGTAGAATGATGCTGCGCAGTCGGTGAAAAACTGCGCGAAGACAGTGGGTATATGAGAACTTGTCATGTTTCGAGACTCCATCTTTTCGTTATATAAGAACCTGTTTTGTACACTCGCTGTACACACCAGTTAAACATTTTATTTAAAAAAGAAAAATGTTTTCAACAAAGTGCAACAAATATTTGATGAGTCACATGCAGCAATAAATTCAATCTTTAAACATTTGATTCTACGAAGGAAACTTTTGGATTCTTTCTACAAAGGAAACTTTATTGAAATGTGGTTACTATTCTAATATTTGCATTTTTGTTTTTAGCAATTCTATATTACTGTTAAACAGTGAATTGTGTTGCATGAGAATCTGACAGCACTGTAAATAAAGTAAAGTGGAAAACTCCTAATTTTATGTTTCTCCGGTGAATCAGCGTCGTTACAAAAAATAATTTTAACAATAAACAAATCTACAGTGCGTTCCGAAAGTCTTGTTACCCCTAAATAATAAAATTTTTGATTTCAGATGGCTGGCACGAGTTCCTACAGTTTGGAAGAGTGGTAGGTGTGACAAGACTTTCGGACCACCCAGTATCTTAGTGAGACGAAACGTTACGTTAAGTGGATGACCGCTTGATTTTCTTTATCACGATTAAATTTTAATTGATCGTAGCTTAATTTCTATTTATTTGCTGTTTTTATATATTTCACGTTGTTTCAGTATTAATTTAGATAATAGGCGTTAATCTAAAATAGTTCGAATTAATGATACTGGTAAGGGACTTTTTAGATAATGGCACTTTCAGTGCTGAGTAGTAAAGACAGAATCATGATATATATATATATATATATATATATATATATATATATATATATATATATATATATTGTAGCGGACCGTGGCGGTGATGTGTTTGTAGATGAACACATGTGGGTAGAATTTCCTGCTAGCCGGTCCAACTACATGAGAAAGTTGGACTTACGTTAAGTCCAAAGAAAACAAACAAGACCGATAAATATATGTAAACAAATATATGTATTAACAACAAGTTACAAGCACATGGACAGTTACATGGACAGAGTGTGTGTGGTGAATATTATGTGTGTGTTGTGGTGAGTGTTCGTACGTACGTGTATTGTTCTAAGCGTGTTCCCAGAATTTGGGAAACGCTGTATCTGTGAGAGCTCACATCTGCGAGGTGGTATAAGGCCGAAGGCCTGAGGAAAAAAAAAGTGATCGAGGCGATGGGTCAGCCAGTATTTATAGCCAGAGGAGAGAGACCTCTGTTAAAGGATTAAGGAACTAAAGGAGGAGCTAACTCCGACACTATATATATATATATGAAAACCACATATTCAAAGATGCATTTCTCCTTCTACTTCCTTTCCCAACTCACCACCTGTAATAACTCTCTAGTAGCAAAGAAAGTAGATGAGCAAGAACTGTCAAGTAAACACCCCAGAAAAAAGCCCGAAAAATGGTTTACGGCAAAATCAATCAATCAGGAGACAGCATTAAGAGTTACTTATTGTGTGCGCCGAAAAAGAAATAAAAAGAAGCCAAACCGGACTCCAAGTGTCTTTTCCTCTTTTCTCTTGAATCAGGTTTATCGATCAGCGGAGTTAGAACAAATCCAGTACGTTTAAAACCTCGGTCACAATGATTTGTGACTTCGTGCTAGCACAACCATCGACGAACAATTCCATATATCCAATTTCACTCACAAGGCTTGGGCCAAACTGTAGTTTAGGTTCCAGGCACTTTCCAACTGTACCGCTCACTTGGGTCGCTTTCCCAGGCCGATAACATCAAGTAGTCACACCTTTTGACAAATCGACCACAGTAAGATACGAACATGGTCGGAAAAGCGAACGTTCTACCCACTCGGTCACACACCCATGTAAACAATGCACGACCCACGCAACATTCAAGAATTTCAACTTTCGGACCACTCTGTATATTAGTGAAACAAAACGATTCTCATTTAAGTGGATGACCGCTTGACTTTTTTCTTGACCCTTATCGTGATAGAATTTAGATTTTAATTAATCGCAAGTTAATTTCTACTTATTCGTTATAGGCGTTAACCTGAAATAGTTCGATTTTATATTAATGTAAGGGATTTTATATTAATGGTAATTATTTAAATGATGGTAAGGGATTTTGTATTAATGGTAATTATTTACATGATGGTAAGGGATTTTGTATTAATGGTAATTATTTAAATATCCATACGCATGTAATAACGAGCAATGTTATTTGACAATGTTCATTGTCGTCTGCAACTCTAACGCCAGCAGTGACTTCTGGTGGCTTAGAAATAGAACTTTATGTTACGTTAAAATTGATAAAATATTTACTTCATTTTACCTCTTCTTTAGTTTTATTTTGAGAAAGTATGTCATGAAAATCTAGAAATCTCTAAAAATGTTCCGATGTCAGTGTGATGCTGGTCATATAGGCAGGATGGGTCAAAGGTTAGAGGCACGGATCAACCAACACGTTCCAGCCAATATTCGCAAAGAAAAGTGGACAATTTCAATAGGCGCGTTAATGTATGGTGCTCATTAATAGCTGAACATTTGATTAAAACACATCAGTGTGGTCGGTTTTATAGACCAGACTTATTCTCTGTGCTGAGTAAGGCTAATACCGATTATCACTTGAAGGTTTTAGCATCAATATGCATTAAGTCCTACCAACCCTCTGTCTGTAATCAGGAGTTGTTGATGGGCTTAAGATAATTAGACTTTAATGTTATATTTTTCTGTTTATATAACATTAGTCTGTACACATCGTTTTTTAATCCTCGATTGTTGCTCTGACGAGAGGGAACTAATAAATTGGTTTAGCAGTTTTTAATCGTTATATTTCGGCATTACTGATTAACGAAATATATATTTTTGTTATGTCTCCTTTTTTATTATAAATATCCTTTTAATATGTCTATTCTTATTGCTATAAAAAAAATCTAAAAAATTTTGATCTAAGCATATAATTCTTCATAGAGAAAAACAATAATCGGCTGCAGGTTATAATGTTTTGATATTTAGTAAAAGATACTGTCTTAGTGCAAGCTGACATTATGTGTTGTGTTTCAGCCAGGATGTAGGTGATCATGGCTCTCCTCAACTTTCCATCCTTTGTGGCTCTTAGTAATGTTTGTCTTTTTACTATCTCTCCCAATCTCTCTTCTGCTATTTATTCACACAAGCTCAGTTGGTAGGTAACTTTCCCTCTGCCTCTCTTACTTTCAGTATGTCAGGTGAGTGTCAGATTCTCCGAACCTCTTTCCTCATTGTGTCAGAAATTTCAACTAACTCTATACGATTCCAATGTCGATTTTATTCCCATTTTCCTTAAAATTTCATCGTTACTCCCACGTTCTCTCTATGATATTCTCAGCATCCTTCTGTAGAACATCACAGGTTTTCCTGTTTCTTAATAGTTAGTTTAACTTTTGGAAGGCTCTTTCATTATTCCAATGTGATTTTTGATTTCAGAGTCACATTTTCCGTCGTCTATTGAAACACTATAAGATATACGAGTATGTAATGTCTTGGTTAATGTTCTTCAAATTCTGTAGGGAATTGTGTTGAAAGTAATGTCTAGAGTTATTTGTTCTTTCAATCAGTACGACGTGGCCAATGCGAGAAGAATGACAACTGAAAAACAGAAATGATTATACGTCTGCGCTCCCGTAGTTAATTATAGTATCCCATCAACAACGGTTTAAATATCATAAAAAATTATTTTAAGAATACTTCTCGAGAATATTTTCCCAATATTATTGTATATTTATTTATTTAAGAATATCAAGTTTAAAAAAAGAAATCCTAGAAATAAATAAGACTTTTGAAAATATCGAATTATTAAATTGATATTAGGAATATCAAAAAAACGTCTAAAAAGCAAATGAAAGAATATTTTTGATTTTTTTTACAGAAAATAGACACAGAATATAAATTCAAAAAATAAAAATAAAAAATGTTTAAAACAGGGTTATATTTTATTTTTCAAAGAGTTATCTTTACAAAGTGTGCACCTCAATGGAATTAGTATCGATACACAATTGAACATCATAAAATTGAAAAAGTGGTAGTGCAAGCGTGCGAAAACACATATACTTATATATATATATATATATATATATATATATATATGTGTGTGTTTTCATTATTAGCAAAAAAAAAATAAATAAATTAAAAAATAAATAAATTAAAAGAATTAAAAAAAAAGAGCGAAAATTAAGTTTTATATTTTTGGGTTGGTGCATAATTATCAGGCGTTTTGTAGGCAAGTTATTTGTTAATAAAAATTGCTGTTTTGTTTACTTTTTTTACTAAAAATATTATTTTATTTTCAGGTTATAAAATGCGTATCGATAAACATACTCATTTAAAAAGGTTATTGTTGAATTGTTATGTTTCTATTTTCATAATAAATATTGTTTAAAAACGCATCATAATTATGCACCAAACCAATACATATTTCATAGTTTGTTATGTGTCAGATAATCCGCCATGAAGACTGAAGATATCTAAAGTAATATTAATAATGATAACTTCAAGAGACATGTTAATACGCTCGTCTCCTTTTCTCTGGTGACAGGCGAACTTGCCCGTCTTTTATTTTGTTTGTGGGGCTTGAAAAGGTCATTTGGGAATTCACTCCCGGATATGATTCGGGCCTTTCCATTGGACGACGAACAAACTTCGCGTCGACCCGCGAAAAGGTCCGTAAAATAATTTGTTTTTGCGAATTGAAGATTATTGGTTTTAAATGTTTCCTAGTTTTCTATTGGCCGAAAAACATTTCGCATCAAGCTGTGAAATTTCACGAGTTTTGTTTTGGATTTGCTTTTGCGTGTGTGTTAAGCAAAGTTTGTAAATTCGAGTCTTTTTAATTTCTAACAAAATCAATGAGTCAGTGCTTAGCATTTGAATTTTAAATCTAGATCTTGTTTTGTTCACTACAAACTATTCATCCCAGAAACCCAAACAGAAATTTACGAATAACATGAAAAAATGATCTTACTAAAATATATCTTGATTTTGCTGAGTTACTGGTAATTATACATGTAACCATTCTACACAAAACACAAAATGGCCCTGAAATTTACCATATTAAACAAAAAAAAAATCTAAGGGCGGCATTATAGCTTCTATCCCAGATTCTATCCCGACCCCAGCCACACGGATCTTAGCACCCTACTAGTTCCTAAAACCCATTTCCATCACTGTCAGAATTGAGGGAGATAGCAATGAATCGTCGATGTTCTATACGAGATGCCCAATTTCAACTCCGACGTCTTGACGCCCCAGCAACAATGTTTGTATCCTGTATATTTGTTACCTGTTTCTTGCAAAAACACTTCCTTTGCTGCTAAACTCTCAAAAATATGATGAATTAAAACAAAGTAGTCTGTCAGTAACCTATGAAATGCTAAACAAATTTATGAAAACAGCTACAATTGCAAGACGCCATTCAGATTATTTATAAAAAATATTCTCCATAGCAGAATCGTAATGGTGCCAGTGAAAAACGAGCACAACATAAATTTCTTCAGCTTTATCTTCATCTATAGTACTTGCCATAAGCACTTCGATGTGCTGTAATGGTTAACAAGCTTGTCACGCTAGATCAATTACGACTGAGTAGTTAGTTCGATTCTCACTAGGCGCTCCATACTTTAGGCCTTGTGCCACATCTTCGTAAATCACTATAGTATTGCCGCTGCTTCCCAAAACGAGTATCTCCTGATTAATTAGGCAAATTCGCTGAAGAGTTAATACCTTTACTGAAAAGAAATTCCACAGCCCACACTGTAAAACAAAAATAAATAAGGCCGCCGTTATATTCATAAAAATACAGTGCATAAAACAAGAATAATTATTCGATTGATTGCTTTGTCTTTTACGGCTTATCAACCCTGTGTAGGTTATTTAAAGCCAGAAAATATATTTAGATTAAAAGATTTTTTTTTGAGATAATAATGCATGTCATACTAATTAATACATAACTGGGAGAGGAGAAGTAGATTCATGCCTTTTCCCAAGGGTATTTCCGTGTAAGTAAATATAACGAACCCGACTGGATTAGAACTCGGCTCTCCGATTTTCCAATTCCGAGCCGTTATTTCTTACACCACTCGCACACCCAATCTTACAGCACTTGTTATTCCCAAGCAGTCGCACATCAAGGTACTGACCAATCTCCACGTTGCTTAATGTTGCCGATCGTACAAGAACCAGTGTTTCAACGTGATATGACTGTAAGCCCAATAATTAATCAATGTCATAATTCATATTTTTACGCTGGCAAAGCAAGAACAGGTAAACCTTGGTGCAGATGACCCAAAAAGCAAATGTTAACAATTTCTTGGCCACCACAACTAGGCGAACTGCTTTAGTTCCACTTGATCTGCCACATTTTGGAAGTCTTTGCAGGACTATGATATTCCTCGTCTATGTGTCTTGTCCCTTCAAGATATCGGTAATAATGTCTCTTATAATCTCCTATCCCTTGTAGCGGTTAACAACCTTTGTCTCTTTGCCAAATCTTCCACACCCCATTTCCGTCATTCATTCACACAACCTTGTGAGGTAGGTAACCTATTCAGCTATCCTTTTTCCTTTGATATATCCCGTGAATATCAAATTCTCTAAGCCGTCTTTTCTCAATACCTGCCCAAGAAATTTCATCAGTTTCTTTCTGATTCTATGTATAAATATTCTTTTTCTATTTTCCTTAAGACTTCTTCGTTGCTTACAATCTCTGTCCATGGTATTCTCAACATCCTTCTGTAGAACTTCATTTTTGATGTCTCCTCTTTTCTCGTCATATGGAAAGAGATTTTCCAATATTTAATGCCATACAAGAGACAATATTGACCTTATGGAGGGCAGTAACAGTCAGCTGCAAGGACCAACAAGTTCTTTGAAAGAGCCGCCGCATATGGAGTGGAACTCAACACAGAGAAATCCAAAGTAATGGTGAATAGCAAATGTTCACAACAGAAAAAAAGGCTTGCTCAACATATTGAGGGACTTTAATCCTTTTTTCTGTATATGAAAATAAACACTTTCTTCTTTTATTGTTACACGCCGAGCAGGAGTTTTTTTCTTTCTTCGTACGCGCCTAAAAGAGAGAGTTAATGGTGAATAGCACAAACAACATCAGTGCCAGCCTCACACGATGGATGACGAACCACTGAAGGAAGAGCTCACTTTCACATACTTGGGAGCAACCCTGTCAAAAGATGGCACCAGCAACGCAGAAATACTCACACGGATCGCCACAGCCACAGCAGCGATGACAAGACAGGAAAGGATATGGAGGAGCAACATCAGCTTCCATACAAAGTTCAAGTTCTAAAAATCGCTGGTCGTGTCCATTCTTCTCTACAGGTGTGCGACTTGAACACTCCTGGTCGAGGCAGGAAAAAGGGTTCAGGCCTTCGACAACAAATGCTTGAGAAAGCACCTCCGCAACTCCTACTGGGAGCACAAAACCAATGACTATGTGCGGAGCAAGATCGAAAGTTTCGTGGACCGATAGGAAACATTCTTCGCCACTATTAAGCGTCGGGATATGGCATAGTTTGGCCACGTCACGCGGCATAACATTCTTTACAAGACCAAAGCACTGTAAAGGCGGGCGCAAGAACTGGCCAGACAACATCAAAGAGTAGACGGTCAATGCTTGAATTTTAGAGAGCGACCACCAACAGATCATCCTGGAGGTGATTGTCTATTTCTTCTGCCCTTAGGTTACCCAGGCGATTGAAGCAGTCAAGGTACTGATGATGAGTATGAAAGAACATAATGGCCGAAATATTGTTGTGATAACAACAACGATGGGAACATTAACCCGTCCTTTCGAACAGTTTGACTATAATTATGTGCTTTTGAGGTTAGAAAATGTAACATTTCAATGCTGCGTGAACAAACCATTTGTCAAAGAGGAGATAATCACTTTTTCATTCCTACAGACAAAACATTTGCTAAAGGGAATGGTGTGTTTGTGTATTTAAACGATATTATTGTATTTAATGATGGTGAAACTGTATATAAAATGATTTAGATCGAATTTCTAAAATTTTAAATGAAAACAATTTTCTGTCAAAATATATCTTTAATGTTTTCTAATATAGATATATTTATTTACTGATAAAATCATTCATTGCCTGAAATAGTTTTTATAACCCAAAGATTCGATAAGATTATCGTAAATTTCTGACATTGAGTTTTCTTTCGAAACCTTTGGCATAATGTGGGCAAAATGTTCCACCTTTGATGGAGGATTGTGACTATTGTTGGAATTTAATTTGAGAACAATATTTTACAAGTTCACATTCTCGCTATTTTTTCTATCCTCACTACAACCTCTTTTTACTTTCAAAACCGGCTCCCAAAGCCTTGAACATTATCAGAGATAAGAATATACAGGGTGTCCATAAAGTTCGTGTGCATACATAAGTTATATATTGTTTAAAGTGCACACGAACTTTATGAACGCCCTGTATTTTCTGACTAACGAGAGAACTGGAAAATATAAAAAGGAATTCCACCACCATTATACTTTCCATGGTGCCATAAAGTCTCGGGGAAACCTCACCGCTTGTTCACTCCAACCTGTTTTCATTACTTTCAAACCCGGCTCCCATATCCCTGATTGTTATCAGAGATAAGAATGTGTTTTCTGACCAATAGAGGGGCCAGGAGATTTGTACAACGATTTTGGAGGGAAAAGTCCCCGATCAATCGGAGCCTACCAAATCTCCATCAATCTGGAGAATCTTTGCTTATTTGGCAGTGAGACTTCAGCCCGCCATCTGTGAGGTCGGCGATAGGGAGCTCCAGTCAACTTCAGAACCACTTTCATCCGAAGAAGAACTACCTACTAAACTAAGCTCACAAGAAAATGAAAGAAACGCTACTGTGAGAAATGAGAACTCGAATCCTGTTTCGAATGTATTTAGTTGTTTAATTAATGACTTCACTTACACAGTCGGAATGGGTAGATTGTGGGACAATTTCTGCCAGTCTAACAGATCAGTTTTTCCCACCAACATTTTATCCTACAAACTCTCCGCCTTTTTTTCAACATCATAACATGTGAATGACAATTCTAAAGGGTGGCATCGGAACTACCTGAAGGACAGTCTGTCCCTGTTTACGGGTGATCTAGAACTCAACACAGCCCCAACTGCGTCGAATAATATAGACGTGTTCAGAAATCCTCAATGTCTGGTTTAGTTGTCACTTGTTCTCGAAAGTTTTAATTTATTTATTTTGTTTTTCCCGTTTGGTCAAGTGGGTGACCACTTTGAAGACCATATCTCACGGACTTATCACTGGTCATAAAACGCGAAACACATGAAACCAAGATAAAATCTCACACCCTTCTGTGTAGATATTCCAATCATAATGACACATACTATCATATATATATATATATATATATATATATATATATATATATATATATATTATTTATTTATTTAAAATATGATTCCATCGCTACATGAGAGTTCTCATGTTTCAAAACAAGACCCGAAAACTTCAATATAATTATTTGAATTAAATTGAATTAAAGTACCAAGCTCTGTTCCATCTTCAAGCGAATTTTTTTTTGAATAACCAATTCCTGAACTTTACGCGTTCTATAAGCATATCCATTATTAAAATTAAAATTACTATGGTAACGGCTAGAGCAATTATTTTAAAAAAAAAAGGGGCGTAAGGGTTAATAATTTGTATCAATATCTCAGTTACGTTCAAAGAGGTCAAGTCAGGGTAAGGTTGGGGTTGGCTAAATTTAAAGCGGAAGATGACATCGTCTAGTCTGGTTAAGTGTCTATGGAGATTTATTTTTTTATTTTATTTTTTCCTGAAAGGGTTTTGTGTATATATAAAAAAACTGTCATAATTCACTAACACACACACACACACACACACACACACACACACACACACACACACATATATATATATATATATATATATATATATATATATATAAATAAAAAAAGAAAGAACAGTAAGATATAAAATCCGGTGTTCTTATAGATATTTTTATTTTTACAAAATAGTGCTCAATGTAAATTTACAGAGCAATAATATTATAAATTAATTGATTTAAAATATGTTTTTTTTTCGCTACACAGTTCCAACTATGTTTCAAAAATAGAAGCTAAAAACCCCGAATTTAATTTTGCAATTAAATTAAAAGCATTAGTACCATTTCATCTTCAAGCGAATTTTGGAGTAACTTTTAAAAATTACCGGGTTTTAAAGACACAGCTAAAATCACGTTTCCATGGTTACAGAATATTCTACTTAAATTGAACAAGGGATGTCTAGATTTTCCTTATGTCAGTATCATTGTATCAGTTATTAGCTACAATTTGGTAAGGGGTAGGGATGTATTTTACAACGAAACCTGACATCAGTTGAATGGATGTCGTCTGAATTTTTTTTTTTTTTTTTTTTTTAAATTGTTAACGGTAAAAAAATTTCAACGTCATTTTTTAAATTTAAAGATTTTCGGGTTTTTTTTTAAACATATACCGTTATCTATCAGTAAACGAATTAGTACAAATTCAGCAAATAACAAGATTTTTGATGAGCATATCAATTGCTATAATAAGGCTCTAAAAGATAGTGGCTAAAAACCCCCAAAACTAGCTTATATAAAAAATGAAAATGGAAAACATAGAAAAAACAGATGTAGAAAAATTATTTGTATACTCCCCATATAACCAAATGGTAAAGAACAGATTAGGACATAAATTCCTCGCATTAATAGTCAAGCATTTTCCTAGTGAAAGTAAACTAAGTACTATTTTCAAATAAAACACACTAAAATTAAGTTATAGCTGTACAAAAAACTTAGAAAAAAAATCATTAAGAACCATAATGCTAATATCTTAAATAAACACTTATACCAAAACCAAAAAAGTTTAGACAATGGAAAAATTAAGATAAAAACTGATGGAAATAAACAAAACTATGTAACTGTAGAAACCTCAAAATTGCCCACTACAAAATAAATGTCGTACTGAATCATTAGTATACCAATGCAATATCTCTTCGATTGAAAGTCCTGATAACATAAAAAATATATATAGGTTGCACTAACCATGAATTCAAAAAAAAAGATTCAACCAACATCAAACTTCATTTACAATAAATAGATATAAAAATCAAACATCTCTCTCAAAATATTTCTGGCATCTAAAAGAATCAAATAAAACACCTACAGTAAAATGGAAGTTAATAAGAAAAGCTAGAATTTGTAGATCATTAAACGACCCGTGTCCTCTATGCATACAAGAGAAACTATATATTACTAAGTTTATAAAAATAAAATTTACTGAATCAGAGAAATGAAATAGCTATTATATGCCGTCATTGTCAAAAATTTTCCTTAAATAATATATATAAAAAAAAAAAAAAAAAAAAGTCTATTGAATGGCAGGAAAAATGTTTTAAACTTGTATTTAAAATTTAAAATTGTAGTTAAAACGTATTCAAACATAAGCATCTTTTATAAAGTCTTTCAATTAAAACAATGTTCAGTTGTATAAAAATAACTATTGCAGCAATATCCAAAATGTAAGCATTAAACCAGTGAGCGTATCCTCTCTCTCTCTCTCTCTCTCTCTCTCTTGCACATAATTTTCTTTGGGGTACAGAACTTTATTATGGAAATAAAAAAGGTAAGACAAATTTTACCCTTCATGATGAAAAAAAAAAAACAGCCAACCGGTTTCGCCCTCACTCAACAGAATTGGAATTGAGGAAATAAATATAAATAAAATTGAGTGGCGTTGTCAACAATACGTCTGGTTCTGTAGAAGCCCGCTATTCGATATGACCTCTCAATTTATATTTAACGCAAAATACCACAAAACATGTAACAACAAGAAGGAACACAAAACGGTTTTGTAACAACAACAATATTTATATTTGTATAATGATGTACAAGCATAGGGGTGACTATTTTTGTTGGTATTTTGTCCCTTTGACAGATTTAAAGATTTTACTAATGAAATATTTTTATCCGAGCCCACAAAAGTTAATGGAACTTGTCCCTCAAAATGTTCAGTAATGGTAATGGTAGTAATAATATTACACGTTTGAAAGAATTATAAAGCTGAGAAAATGCTGGATAAACGTTTAGCTTTAGAAGAGTTGAATGTTCCGTAATGTTTGTAATTAAATTTCCATTGCTTATAGTTGAATATTCATAGTTTGAAATGAAGTTTCAAAAGTTTCGTATATTTGTAATGTAGTTTGGAAGATTTCGTACGTACGTGTATGTGTGCGCGTGTGAATATGTTTTCATAGCGTCCGTCCGAACTGGGAATCGGAACACAGTTTCCTTTACGGCTACATTTTCGTGGGCGAATGAAATCAAGAAAGAGGAAAAACGAATTTGTGTCTGATATTTATAATCAACGTAATCACGTGACAGGCTCGAAAAAGGCACCGACAGATTTTGGCGGAATTATTTTTTCGTCAGGTCAAGAACTGGGTCGTGTTATTCAAACATGATTTAGATATTAAGTGACCAATCAAAAGTTGAGATTTTCTGAAAATATGTATGAAGCTGCGATCCACTTTTTGCACAGATTTGCACCAATTTCAACATTGATAAGAAAGTGGTAGCGGGATGCTAAAGTTCTACCAATACGGAACACTTCATAAAAAGTCCAAATTGTGCCATCAATTTCAGCACTGACTCTTTCACCATCTTGAGTTGTGCTCGCTCTTTTTTACATTTGAAGGCGTTAGAAACAATTTATGTCAGGTCCAGATAGTCCTCCCTCTATTTTTTTTTATCATGATATATATATATATATATATATATATATAATTTTTAATTTAAACATTAACATATGTTTGTTATCACTACAAAGATTGCCATTATATTTCAACAGTTCGGGTGTCTTAAATTTGGGTGGCAATCTTTCTTTTAAACATCCATCCTTAAATATGGTTGACACGGAAAATTTAATTGATTTTTTATTTAGTTTTTCCAGCATTCTTACGTGTTTCCGTTTGGTGAGAGTAAGGGAATATAGACACACACACACATACACACACGTACATATATATGTACATCCGCGCAGACGGAAATACGCCCACGTACGCACACATACATATGAAAAAAAAAATTGCACCGATGATGAATACATATAAAAAAAGAAAAATCCAGAAGTATAAGTAATCAATTGCTGATACACACGGACGTCTATGAAACTTTGGATTCTGGATGCTGAAGGTAACATCAATCAGATAAGTGACAAACCTTTTACTTGTATTAATTAATTAATTAATTTATATATATATATATATATATATATATATATATATATATATATATAACCCAAAGAGTTTACCTAGGTTACTACGGATCGACAGTCCGCCCTGACGATCCGCGTAGGTGAAACATTGGTAGGTTAGTCTGGCTCTTTAGGTTTATTTACTTATTTTGCTCTACTTAGCGTATTGAGTACTTTGTTTAGTTATTTTACTTTACTCATATCAGAGGTTTTTGTCTTTGGACCCTGAACTTAGATTCTAGACGATTATTTTCGCCGGAAGTACATATTATTAGTTCTTTCTTTTTTTATCCTTTTTCCCTTGGGTATTAGTTTGTTCATTCACAAGCTAAAACACCTAAGGTTTTGCCGGACGAATATAGCTGCTTACAGTGGTATATATATATATATATATATATATATATATATATATATATATATATACACACACACACATATATATATATATGTGTGTGTGTGTGTGTGTGCATATAATATATAATATTTATATATGGGTATGTGGGTATGTGTGTGTGTATGTAAAAGTAGACACTGAGGTTAACACTGAATGGTGGCAGTCTGTTTCATGCTTAAAACTTAATTTACTATGAACACTGCTTAAATCAGACGCATATCAATTTCTATGGACATTTCAAATCATAAGACAGTATACTATGAACCGATACAGCCAGAGAAAATCAACTTTACATGCGACAATTTTGTCGTAAAAAATTAAATAAATTGGAGTTTTAAATTTTACTACAATTATTGTAAGTTTATTTATTGCATTAATTATTATGAAAAATTACTAACTCCACTATAAGTTGTCTTAAGGTAAAAGTTTGTATATTTTTTTTAATCTTTTACTTCTGGGCACATCAAAAGTTCAGAAAGAGAGAGAGAGAGCTGTAGTGATTTAAACGGCCCAACGAATTTATATTACGCAAAATACCACAAAACATGAACCAACAAGAAGAAAAACATTCAAGAAAAGTTGCATAGGTAAATGGAATTTATATATGCATAACGATAATCCTACAAAACAGTAATTCCGTTGTGTTTGAAATGCTGAAATCTACTTGTCCTTGGAATTTTGAGTGAGGAAAATATTCCTGTTGATAAACTGTGAGGTATATTAAAAAGTGGGTGAATTTGGAGAACTTTAGTAAGATGTATTGTTACGTGAAGAGAATTAAACTTTTTCTTATTCACAATGTTAAATTACGTGTTTCTGTCCTTCTGGTTGAAAGAATGAATGTCCATAGATGTTCATACGTACGTGCGAGTCATGACGTTTCATAGCGTTTTCCCCTAAGGGACAAACGCGACCACTCCACTGAGCTACATCTTGTATGTGAGAGAAGGCAAGAGTGGAAGTGCAAAGATGTGCCCAAGTATTTATAAATAATGTGAACCACGTGATAGGCTCCAAATTGCTTGGTGCAATTTGTGTTTAAACACGGGTCAGAAACTAGGTTGATTCGGTTCGGGCGTAATTGAGAACAGGTAAAATGTGTGTGTGTGTTTTTTTTTTTTTTTTACATTTGTTAATAATCAGAAATCAGACTTAAATAGAAGCTTCTGTGATTCACTTTTTGGCACAAAATTTGCTGTCGAAAGAAACTATTACATAGAAAATGGATTGAACTCTTTTTCGACCAATAGTATTCGCTGAATCGAAAATAATAATAATATAATGCAATCAAATGGAAGCAGAATGCTTAAATATCCTCCCCAGATTGAAAGTTGGGAAGGAACAAGAGACACTTTCGATATGTAATAAGTTGTGATCTGAATAGAGAAATTATCTAATGTGTATATTTCCTGAGTGCTATCAGGTGAATGGTCACTGAAAGTGATTCCTGGCGTGTTATCAGGTGAAGGTCGTTGAAAGTGATTCCTGACAGAAAATGCAGGTAATTGCTGCGTAGTCGACGAGTAAATCGAACGCGTGTATTACCTCCAGGTGAATTGTTGCTGGCCGACGCTTTTTGCTGGCAGTAATTCCTGCTGATTTCTACGAATGAATAGAAGTGTAAATGCAGGTGCAATTTGAAATCCTGTCTAGGGTATAACTATTAAATTCTTGCTTTAATCCATCTTGTATGCGAGAGAAGGCAAGAGTGGAAGTGCAAAGATGTGCCCAAGTATTTATAAATAATGTGAACCACGTGATAGTCTCCGAATTACTTGACACAATTTGTGTTTTAACAAGGGTCAGAAACTAGGTTGATTCGAATCGGACGTAGTTGAGAACAGGTGAAATGTATTATTTTATATTTTTTAACTAATCAGAAATCAGGCTTAAATAGAAACTTCTGTGATCCACTTTTTTACACAAAATTTGGCGTCGAAAGAAACTATTACATAGAAAATGTATTGAAATCTTTTTCGGCCAATAGTATTCGCTGAATCGAAAATAATAATAATATTATAATGCAATAAAATGCAAGCAGAATGCTAAAGAGCCTTTCTGTGATGATTTTTGATAACGAAGATTTAGTGTGTGTTTCATGAAAATGTAACTCGAAAGTCGTAGGTATTTAATTATTTCTGACCATCCCATGTTAAAATAAAATTTATTGAACGAATCTTTTATGAACAAAAGATAAGGTTCAGCAATTTTTTCTTTCGCTTTTTGACTTCGTGTGAAAAGAAACACCTGTAATTTTTTGTGTTGATGTGTAGTGACAGAAAAAGAAAAAGATCACTAAAAAGATATTTAAAAGTTTACAAACCATTTTGGTTTACCATAAAGAAATAAAAACAAAAAGATAAGGAAAAAATAAATAAATAAATAAAAGAAGTCAAACAAGGTTATGATTCCCAAATGTAAGTAAAGAAAAAGGGCTTGTCAAATGAGTCGTTTCTGGAACCAATCAAATTGAAGAACAATTCGGGAATGAATTCTATTGTTTTTTTTAAAAAAAGTGTTGACAGGTCGTGACAGGCAGGCAAACGGGTATTTAAAATCCCACAGAGGGTCAAAAAACTACTATCAAGAAATACATACCGACATAGACATTAACAAAAACTCTCTCTCTCTCTCTATATATATATATATATATATATATATATATATATATATATATATATATATATATATATGCATGCTAAGGACTGAAAGACTTTCAACACGACAACTTTTTGACAGGAACTTATGAACTCTTTGAATATTGTATATTTTATTTTATCAGTATATGTAATATATATCATTTTATATTAATTATCTTTGCATGCATTTTTAAAAGGATATTTGGATTACAGGCGTTATCCGAAGACAACCACCTGTAAACAAGTAAGACTTTGCTGACTTCCACATCTAAACACGAATTCTTAGACCCCTACAGATATATTTGAAGAAATGATTGTAAAAATTTACTGGTTTACAAATTTGTCTTATCTTTTGGGGTTAAATAGCTAAAACTGGTATACTAGTGTTCTATGTGAATAACTGGTACAAATTATATGACCACATTATTACACATTGTTAAAAGATAAAAACAGAATAGGAAATATTATTGAATGGGTTACTATATAGAATGGTAATAATTTTTTTCGTTTTGCATCATTTTACACCATACACCGTAAGTAAGAGTGTCTATTCAACAATCTAAAAGCATTCTTATTTCAAGAGAATTTAAAGAAAATATTAATTCCGAGGGTTTGAAAAAATAAAGGAAATATAATGTTTTTGATGAAATGTATGTTTTGCTTATTTTATGAATTATGAAGTTTTATAAATCAAAATCAATGAAAAGTAAGTTTAATACTTTTGAGTTTTGAACAAGAAATAGTTCGTTTGGAATTCCAAATTTCAGGGTTACTAGGCAAGTTCTTTTCAGGAATTGGAATGTCCACTTTTTACACCTTTTTGCGGAATCTATGCCGAGTAAGATGTATCAGGTGATTTTTTTTGTAAAGGCCAAGAATGTGCGGTGATCGTAAAGCATTTATCCACAACAAATAAATCAAACAAAAATAAATAGACAATTCAACTTCAAGAAATTATTGAAAACAACGTCATTAGAGATTTCAACAATAACGTGAATTTATATATATATATATATATATATATATTTGACATACACAAAGTGATAATAAGTTGCTTGTTAAATGTGGCAAGTGAGATAAGGTTACAAAGATTGTCCATGCAGAAATCTAGTGAGTAAAGGTTCATAGTTTAAGTTTGTTTGTGGAATTAAAATAGTTTGATATCTGCAAGGAAATTTGTCAATTGTGTAAGTTCCAGTCATAGTGTGTATGTGTGTGACAACTGCTTGTGTTGATTTAAGTTATGAAGAGTTGTTCGCCTTTAACTGATAGGCTAAAGTTGATTGATTGTACAATTACTGTTTTGTAGTGATAATGTCACTTTTTAGTAAATTGCAAATTAAGTTTCTTCACGCGGCAATAGTTGTGTGAGTTGTGTTGAGTTGTTGAGAGGTTTGTAATGGTTAATGAGTCAGTGTGTTGGCACGCGTGGGGTCTGCTGGTATCTCTCGAAACTCAGTATCTGACTGACTTGAATTAAGTCGGGCGATTCTTTTTATAGATTTTCGAGTTTCCAAATAGGTTCCAGAGAAAAAGGTTTGTCTCAACTTTGCTACATTTTAGTGTCCTTTTAACCAATAGGGGATTAAGTTTGGAAAAGTAAAGTGATGATTGGTTAAAGGTTTATTTGGGGAAGAGTAGGGGTTGAGAGGCAAATGTGGATGATTCCATAACATCAATCAGAAAGTAAATAACGCATTAGTATAGGATCCAAATGATAAAGACGGTGACGTAAAAGCAAAAGGACCAATCCACTAACTGCTAGGTACTGCAAACATGGTCTTTTGATGGAATCACTTTGATCATGAAATTAAAAAAAAACTGATGAGGCTTTCGCAAAATCTAAACTAATTTCAATGATGGAAGTGCGTATACAATAACTGAGGGTTTTGCTGTAAATAATTTACTGAGGGTTTTGCTGGAAAGAATTTACTGAGGGTTTTGCTGGAAAGAATTTACTGAGGGTTTTGCTGGAAAGTTATTTACTGAGAGTTTTGCTGGAAAGAATTTACTGAATGTTTTGCTGGAAAGAATTTACTGAGGGTTTTGCTGGAAAGAATTTACTGAAGGTTTTGCTGGAAAGAAATTCTTGGTGTTTCTGCTGAAAGAATTTCCCGATGGTTTTGCTGAAAGAGGTTTGTTAGTGACCAATAAGGCCCCTCGTTCTTCCAGAGATTAATGAGAAATATTTTAACCCTAAGTAATCCTGTGGGGGAAAAAAAAGAAAGAAGATGAAACATTTTCTTATACAGTGCTTTGGCAATATCTCCTAGCTGTCGTTAGGTGAAATTCTTTGTCAAACAAGTGGCAGTGTAGAGGACCGGGCGGGTTTGCGTGTGTAACTCCTGGTAGAATATTAAAAGGTCCAACTACAAGAAAATGACCGGACTTGAATTAGGTCCAACTGAAGATAAACAAGACCGATATATATATATATATATATATATATATATATATATATATATATATTATTAACAAATATATGTATTAAACAAAACAATTTTACAATGGACATAGACAATAATATTTGTGTGTGTGTAAACATTGGTGTCTGTTCTTTGGTGAATGTTCGTATGTACGTGTATGTGTGTATAATACTCATGGCGTCTCCCACAAATGGGAAGACGCGGATCTTCTAAGAGAGGTTACATTGTAGTTGCTGAAATGAAGAAATGAAAAAGAGAACGAGGCGAGAAGTCACCCAGTATTTATAGTATAGGGAGAATGACCCCTATTGACAATTTGGGAATTAAGGAGGAGTTAACCCCGACAGGGAATACCACAGTGACAGATAATAACGGAATGACTTGCATAGTAACAGCAGAAGTGGATATTTGAATAGTTAATGAAATAAATTCAGTAATAAAATATAATGGATTTTAGTATGGCAGCACACATGTAACAGCAAGAAGAATGATTTGTGAGTTGCAAACTTAAACGGAGTTGATTGCTGTTGAAATTTGAGTATGTCAAATTGATACAGAATATGTCAAAGTAGGCCTAGCATAGAAATAAATACAATATGGGAACCGCAAATAAATAGAGACAAATGACAACAAGTCTTCAGCAGTGGCTGTAACAAAAGTATAAAGCTTAGCTGAATGTAACCAAACATTAAAACCAGCAGGATCTGCATCACTCAGCAGCAGACAGGTTAGGTTTAAGGCTCCATGTTCTCCACAGAGAATTGTCCCATGGATGAAGGTCCTGAGTGGATTAAAGTGTTGGTTCATTAATTTGGTGTCATAGTAATTGTGAGTTCAATCCGTTGGACGAGCAGTGGAAACAGGGCGAGTAAAAATTGAGCAGTACTAAAAATAAGAACTAGATATCTCTAGATATGGCAGTGGACAAGAACAGTTTATCCCCATAGATTAAATAAAGGGTTCAGTTCGGAATTTCCTCTAGATTACCCAAATCTATGAGCGGAGGAAATGTGAAATATCACTGGACTGTGACTGACTCAAAAAGTGTTAAGCAGACGTGGCTACCTGTATTTTACACCATATGTGTTGAATTATTGTAGAAACCATATTTTGGTGCATATTAAAATCATGCTAAGAAAGTTTTCTTTTGTTGAATTATTTCATTTTAAGAAGATTTATCTATGAAAAATGTTAAAATATTTTAAAATTTAATTTTTTTTTAAATTTATTAATTTTCTTTCCTTTTAAGAAGATTTATGTATATAAATTTTTTTTAGATTTTAAAAATTAGAAAATGTTAAAAATATAAAAAATGTAAAAATTTTCTTTCATTTTAAGGTGATTTATGTATTACTTGCAGGGTCACCATTTTAAATGGGATGAGAAGAGGGCAGCAGCTGCAGGTTCAAATAACATTGGGGTCACAAATTGTAACAATGACGATCACTTAAAAATTTTGACAATTTAAAAAAATGAATTCAGCACATACATATATACCACAATATATATATATATATATATATATATATATATATATATATATATATAAAGACATTTTATATTTATAAAAAATTTTTTATAGATACAAATATTTAAGTAAATGCTCTGTTTATAATAAACGTATAAACATAAAAAATGTCTTAAAAATAATTGTCGTTCTTTGTCCATTTCATAATGCATGACGTCATTTGTTTACATTTGGATACGCATTGAGCAGATATGAATGAATGAGAGAAAATCGTGGAGAATTGTGTTTAAAAACAGTAAAATCGGCCTTGCTAACTGAACGATTTTCTGTGGCTCAATCGGTTAAGGCCCGTCAGGCTATATAACGGTTCCGTATAGGATTCAGATTCGAATCCTGTCGGAGGATGCATGTTTTCTGTGAAAATTTTTCGGAAATTCAGGCCGGTAAATGTTATTAATACTGTTTAATATAAACAGAGCATTTACTTAAATGTTTGTATCTATAAAGAGAACGTATAAACATAAAAAAATGTCTTAAATAATTGTCGGACGTTTTTTTCCATTTAAAAAATAAATATATATATATATATATATATATATATATATATATATATATATATATATATGCTCAAGCCGATTTGGCTGCATGCACACGTTGAAAACCCTATTAGCAGCATGAAGTAATTTTCAGATTTTGGGCATGTTTAAAAAATCGGGATCCTGTGTAGCGTGAATCTCTAAGTTGATTTCATACAATACCGCCAACATATTTGGACATGAAACCCATTGCTCCTCGGACATATGCATGGCTTAGACAAAACAATTCCCTCATTCTTTCATTCACCAACAGAATAAGTTCAACCCCTTCAAAAACTATCCTTGCACATTCTCTATACTAAAAGTTCCTGATAGAATAAAAATTTCCATCTCATCTTGTTCATTCTTCTGTTTGTTTATTTCTTTCAATCAATTCAACACTTGTGAGTTTTGTTTGTCATCACATGATACCTTCTTAACCTCAAATGGTGACCCCTGAAACAACAATTTATATACAGACCCTGGTGTAACATAACACAGAAAAAGCCATTCGTCTATAAACATATAGCCTTCTACTATTAGTGAGAAAGTAACCGACAATATGCTTCTTTGTAAAACTTGTATTGGTATTACATTACCTTCTTGTTAGTGAGATAGTAGTAACATTGTTTTGATTTGTTGGACTGTCACGAATTTGCAAGCAACACAATTGATAGTGATAAAACCGCTAATGGTCCCAGACCAAGATAAAATTATTTACAGTCTCTGTCCTAACTAATTCAGTATGGATCCATTGTATCACAGCTTGAGTACGAGCAATAAAACAGAAATTAAGATGAAAGAAATACTTGTCAAAAATTAATAATTAAGATTTTATTTCAATTTGTGGAAGTAACACTTATAATTTACTGAAGTAATATGATAGATTGATTAAGGACAGTCATTCGGAGTTGCTTTGGAGCTATATTGAAATAAAAAGTAGTTTTAATGTCAGGACACTACTCATAATTAAAGAACTTTTTCGATTTTGAGTAACTTAAACTGTGGCATATGTATTTAAGTGATTGTTATCATGGGCGAACAATAAAATTTTGACAATGTGAAAATTGCATTGCTGGTATTTTTACTATAAAAATGTATTTTTATACTTTTATATTGTTTTATTTTTGTTTGGGAGGTACTATTAATAAATGCTACCCAAACAGGTGCTACCACCCTAAATCAGGGTGGACCTGGGTAAGCAACAATTCAGAGGTGGCTCCATGCTCCTCAAAATTTCCAACCTCCTGATCAGAGGCCTTGCTGCCGGATGTAGTTTATTGTCATACTAGTTATATATATATATATATATATATATATATATATATATATATATATATATGTGTGTGTGTGTGTGTGTGTGTGTGTGTGTGTGTGTGTGTGTGTGTGTGTGTGTGTGTGTGTAAATAAATTAAAAACAGACAAACTTAAGGTTCCATGGCTATAATTTATTTCCCCAGAAAATATATTTTTCCTGGTTCATCAGGTCACATCTCTAGTCAGAGGGAGTCACTGTAAAGTATGCTGTGGGGAGAGCCACAAAATTAAGAACTGATATGAATAGCTCACTCTCTAAATATGTCACTGGGTACTGGCTCATAGATTTCAATTGTCTGAAAGAATCTTTTATATCACCATCTACGAGTAAAAAGACATCTACTTGATTAATTATTCATGCGGAAAATGCCTCTACTAAAAACTATTGATAAAAACAAGAATAACGATAATTTTTCCAAAGAACTGAGAAGTAATACCAACAATTCATCACAGAACTTTAGACAATGAAGAAAGTCCCAAAATCATTAACTGAAATGCAGCGGTAAATACAATAAAGGTAAGGATAGTCGTAACTCTAGAAATAAAACACATCAAATGTAAAAAAGGAAAGTTAGAAAATTTTTTAAAATAATCTTTTATGGATGTCAAAAATTTTGGAATGCTTACAAATTTTATAACCAATTTATTTTTGCCCAATCAGAAAAGTTGATGCAAGCAATAAAAAAAGAAATATTTATATTTCTCTTGTCTTGAATCATTGCTTCATAATTCAAATGTATTGACAATGACGATGATTGATATAACATAGACTCTATATTCATATTTTCTTTCTGTAAAAAAAAAAGTCATTGATCGAAAAGAAAAAATGGCAGCCAATAGATCGATAGAATGAGGAAAATCATTTGTGTCACTTTTCCTGCATTTCTTCATTTTTTTTTTATCTGGGAAACCAAAAAAAACATTACAATCATTTTTATTTACTTTCACTGGTAACAGAAATTGAGGCTAACAGACAGATTCTTTCCTCTTTCAACGGATCTTTCTTTATTGAAGAATATCTGATTGAAGGCAGAATAATGAATTCTGAAGTGAATAGAAGTCTGCTTAAAATGCTGACTGGCTGCAAATTTTGAATGAAAACAAATTTTGCCATTTTTATTCTATATGGCAACACAAATCAGAAAAATATATCATTTGTATATCCACAAATTATCAAGTCAGGAATCATCACATGTTGTTTGTATTACAGCATTTCAGCCAATATTTTCTTTGACTTTTCTCAGATTGAAGATGTATCTGGACAAGAGCTTCAAACAAAATCATTACACAATATGAAAACTTAAGAACACATTGCTTAAAATATGATAAAAATAACAACAGTAGAAATACTAGTGTAAATAATAAGTAAATAATGATTGATTATATTCTTCTTTTAACGCTTACATATGAACAGAGACATTTTTTAATCAAATTCATCCCAAGCAAGGCAATAAAGCCACTAAGACACTAGGGGTTATTGAATGTGAAGGAAGAAGAAAAGAGAAATATTATTAAGGAGCAAGAACAATTGAAGAATAATCAGGAAGAAAGTAGATAATGGTTGACATTGCATTTTGATTTTTGAAGATCAATGTTGGGTGGAAAGCATGGAGCCAGAGAAGAGTGTTCCACAAGCAAGAAGTGCTAGAAAAGAAACTGTTAGCATAGAATTTACAGTTACATCTAGCCAATTCAACTGTAAAATGATGAGACAAGCACTGATGTCAACAGCCCTGAATTTTGGGGTTATTATTTTTTATTAATTTTTCTAAATTTTATTTGTGTTTGTGTTTGGCATTATATAGGAAATAATTCAGGTATTGGAAGAGTTTGAAAATGTTTTCACTATATTTCTCTTCTTCGGGCAGATATTGAGGCCTCTTAAGTAGAACATTACTATTAATCTGGATTTTATTCTATTGTTACGATGGCAGTAGAAGTGTATCAAAGTGTTGTTATTTGTGAATATTGATAGATCTTCAGTTGTATGTTATTGGTTATCATGAAATGAAGAAATGGTAAAACATATTTTGATTCTGTTTTGTAAGTGAAATTGATTCGATTTCCATCTTGTTTAATCTTTTGACAATTTTGGTAGTAATATACCCTGAAAAAATTAGGCACATAATTCTTCCTACAAATTCTATAACAGCTACCACCAAAAATAAATTGTCCAACCTTGAATTAAAATTCATCAACAGCACCAATAACAGTTATAGTTAGCACCAAATGAGATAGTAAGAACAATGGGACAGATACCGGAATATACAGAATACACTGTACAAAATGCCCAATGATGTATAATGGTGAAACATACAGAAACCTCGAAAAAAGACGATAAAGACTATATGAATATTGAAGAGATATGTTGCATAAGAACATTTTAAATGCATTGGTGGTTCACTGTAATAGATCTGACAACAATCATGACTTAATAAATGCCAGTGTGATCAAGAGAGAAAAGGACTCACTAAGAAGAAAATGCATTGAAAGTGTGCTGATCTCCCAAATCTTAAAGATGAACCTAAGACTAGGCTCATACATAATATCACCAATCATTGCAGAAGCAACAGCAGCACAATGAGCTAATAGAGAGAATAACAGAGATCTACTTGGAATTGGATAGTTTAAAATACAAAAGACATTGACGGTTTTAATATAAAAAAAGAAACAGATTTATTTTTCATTCTGACTGAAGAGGTCAATCTAGTACAGTAAAGGGAAGTGCATTTGCATTAAAACAAAAGGTTTTTTTTTCCAATTATACTCATTAACTCTACTTTTGTTTGGATACTATTCTATATCTTACTAACACAAATATATCTCCAGGGAAATATTGAAATTATGAACATTATAGCCAATATTCCTATATAAAAATTATCTATCATTCCAATTCTTGGCGCCTAAACTACAAAAGTAAATGTCTTGAAATCTCTCTCTCTATATATATATATATATAATTATTTTTTATAAAAAATTATAACATAAGTATGTTATAAGATCACTACAAAAATAGCCATTTTGTTTCAACACATTCTGTGTCTTCTCAAGTGCTTTTCAACATCATCACTTGAGAAGACACAGAATGTGTTGAAACAAAATGGCTATTTTTGTAGTGATCTTATAACATACTTATGTTATAATTTTTATAAAAAATAATTATATCTGCTCTACTTTGTATTGAGCACTCTTTTAAGAATAGTAATTGTTGGTTATTGAATTCATTCCGTATATACCAATTATATACTTTATATATATATATATATATATATATATATATATATATATATATATATATATATATATATATATATAATGATAGAAATAATTATGAGGATTTGAAATAATCATAATTAAGTAATTCATATATATATATTGTATATCCTTGCTTAAATGGGCTTCTAATGCTCTGGTTGGAGCGGCTTGGGGATAGTAGTCGTGGCTCGTGGAGGCACAGTCCTATGGTTAAAGAGAAACTCGGATGCGTTCCACCACGGAATATGTGATCGAGCCGCACTCTATCGAGTTTAATTCATTGCCTGGTCATCACTGAAGCCCGTTGGTGCAGTTGGTATGGTGTTTGCCTGATAACGTAACTGTCCGGGTTTCAATTCTCGGTAGTGGATGCACTCTGCTGATGTGTCCTAAATACCGAATGAAACGGCAGTCCAGTGCTTTCTGCATTCTGTTGAGGTTTCTTCTAGACTCGATAAATTTCTTAATTATGATATATGTACATTGATTTATTACTTTATTTCACCAGGTAAGTTTTCAATACCTGTCTCATGAGGCAGGTATTAAAAACTTACCTGGTGAAATAAATTAATAATTTATAATCGATTTTTCGATGATGTGTTAAGTTTTTTTCCTTTTATATATATATATATATATATATATATATATATATATATATATATATAGTTAGTTAGTTAGTTTATGATAAACTAGGTAATCCGTATGGGTAAACCTAAGGAGGATAAAATTCAGAGAGCTCAATGTAAATTCAGAGCAAATAATTTCAATAAAAACAGACCACTTTAAGGTGCAATGTAATAAATTATTTCACCACAGCCCTTTTAAAAGGACTGCGGATCATCAGATTTTACTTCCAAACAAAAAATGAAAAAAAATTTACACATTTTTGACGGGCCGTATTAAACATATGTAAATTAACGAAGTGATGAAGTGGGGGGGGGAGAAGACATGAGTGAGTTAGCAGATATTGACTCATTTAAACAGTTAACTTAATGGAAGTTATATATTGATATCGAAGGGGTAGAGAAGAAAAACCCATAGAGAGAAAAAGAGGGAAGGAAGTTAAGAGACAAGATGTCACTAATTTTCTTTGTAAAAACAAAGGCTAGAAACAGACGCTGTTATATATATATATATATATATATATATATACATATATATATATATATATACAGTGTGCGATGGGTAAATTGTCGCCATTTTATACTTTTAATTTCACAAGTACACATTGTTTTTGTTTTTGTCAACTGCAAAATATAGTAGGGACAGTTGGACATCATCTGTGAGAAAAAAGACCATGACGCACTTCATTTCGCCAGAAATTTGGAAATGTACTGCTTGTTATTTGCACTGGAAACGCCAATCCAAACATGGAGGCCTACATCAAGTGTCTTGAGGAGGTAGTGCTGCCCTGGGTCAACAGGGTGGCAGCTGGAAGATCCTATGTCTAGTAACAGGACTCTGCACCATGCTACACAAGTAGAAGAACCCAGTCATGCCAGTCAGAAAATTTCTGTGACCATATCACCCCTTACATCTGGCCACCTAACTCCCCAGACTGCAAACCCCTTGATTATCATGTGTGGGGCACAGTTGAGCGAGAGACCAACAAAACCCCTTGTCACACCAAAGATAAACTGAAGGCAAGGATTATGGCTGCATTATCCAACTTAAACAAAGAGGCCGCCCGGAAGAGTTGCAGGAGATTCCGAAGTCGTGTAGAGGCTGTGGTTGAAGCCAATGGCAATTTTATTGAATAAATTTACTCTTTATTATTTCAAGATATTTTTGTGTAATTTTGGTAAATATATCTGTTAAAATGAGAGGTCAGTGTTATTTTCATTTTTGCATAATTTAGATGACAGTTTATCCATCGCACCCTGTATATCTGTTAGAATAAAGAACAAATGAGTTAAAGATCAAAAACGGATCAAATATAGATTGGAATCTGACAGGAATATAAAATAAAGGACAAATAGGAAACATATCAATCTATAAGATTTTCTTTTTTATTAAAGCTTTGTCAGAGAAAACAGATAAAAAGACAGAAAACTCTTGTATTTTCAATTTTGTTTGGGTCAGTTCTCATTGGTCAGTTATGTATCATGTGCATTAAAATAAAACCATAGATAATTCAATATGTATGCAAGTTTGTGGATATTCTTGCATGTCTAAGCGGGCATCGGATGGTGACGTGTATTCATTTGTGTCTGTGTCTGTCTAATGAGAGTCCTAATGTCTTCATCTTTGTGTAGTCAGTCAGCACAGTGGGATGGCACGTCACACACACACGCACGCACACTATATATATATATATATATATATATCGGATTGAGGAATCGGTGAGCCGAGTTCGAATTCCAGCCGAATCCATTTCATTCACTTACGTGCTAATACCCTTAGGAAAGGTATAAATCCTTTTCTTCTCCCCCCCCAGCTATGGGTAAATAGCAGGATAGACCGGGTTCTATAGCCTTGGATGGCAACTGGTCTACCACAGAAAGAAATGGCAACCTACTGCGGGAAAAAAATCTGCCTCGTCAGTCATGTATCGAAAGCTACATGATCGCCTAAGCGTGTATCACACATGGCACATCATTGACCTGACTGATATATGGAATAATTGTATCCCACCACCATCCATCAAACCAAATATCTTCAAAAAATTATTACATGCAGGCACAACAAAAGTCCCACTCTATGACTAAAATTGCAGCATCTACACTCAACTAATGATATTAGTTTGGAAAATGCACTCGGCTCGTGCTTCTCCAATTATTACATTTCCCATGTAGAAAACATGATATTTAAACAAGTCTGTAAACCTAACATATATGTCCACTACGTAGACAATATTATTATTTTAGCGTAAAACATGAAAGAAATAGATACTCTCAAGACATTTGAAAAAAAATCTCTATCCTTAACTTTCCCTATGATCTTAGTCAAAAAAGTAAACTCCAATTCTTAGACATTTTCGTAGAATTCTGTAACAACACTTTTATCACATGATAGTATAAAAAAACCCACAAGCAGAAACTCTTGCCACCTTAATTTTAAGAGTGAATGCCTACTCAGATAAAAAAAAATAGCAGTGATAAAAACTTCCTAAAAAGATCACACCTCTTGTTTACTTTTCTTTAAAGAACTCAACAATTCAAAACAGACACTAATTAACAATAGTTTCCCTAACCACCTTATAGATCACCAAATTAGACTATTTCTCCCCAAAGTAAATAACAATGATAGTGAACACGCAGTAAAAAATAACATAAATATTTTCTATAAATACCCAAATGCACGTCATCTACAAACAAGATGAATCATTACTTAGAAATATCATAAAAAAATTCACTACCCCCAATTGACCCCCAAAAAAAAAAAAAAAAAATTAATTATCTACTACAAAATTTTAAAACAGCTAACCTTAACCTCGAAAATAACAACACATCAGCAAAATCAAAATTACAATGAACGAACATTATTTATGAGTTCAAATGCCCCTCAAGGAAATGTGTTCCTGATCAAACCGAATTCATAAATAATTACATCGGTCACATTACTACGTGCCTATCCAGACGCCTTACGCTACACCTATCCAACCTATTTCATTAATATCCAATAGAACCTATTTAAACACACTCACAAGCTTACCATCCGAAACATACTGGTAGAAAATGCAAACATAATAACCTCATCCACATGTAGAAAAAGATTAAAAATAATGGAAGCCTTAATAATAAAAAAAGAAAAAGTCAACACTCAATAATATTAACTATGAATAAGGCCAAAATGTGCTGACTGTGTTTGGAAAATAAAACATCCTTATCACTCTAGAAACATACACACAACCCATATACACAATTAAAAAAGCAAAAATAAAATCATCCTTGATAATGGCGAGACGTATTACAGAACATTTGGACAGTTTCTAAACACTATATGTACATATGGACTAATGTTCCTGCTATTTACCGATTCGTGATAAAATCCAGAGAAGAATCAGCAATATTATTGGATCTGAGCTGGCATCTCGGCTTCAGTCACTGTCCAACCTCCTTAAAGTTACTTATCTTTGCCTTTTCTATAAATATTTTCATCGTAATTGTTTAGATGAACTCTTCCCTATATTACCTCGACTTTATAAATTTAAACACAGTACGAGATAAGTGGCAAGGTCTCATCATTTTACAAGTGAATTGGCGAGATGTAACTGTAAATTCTATGCTAACAGTTTCTTTTCTAGCACTTCTTGCTTGTGGAACACTCTTCTCTGGCTCCATGCTTTCCACCCAACATTGATCTTCAAAAATTAAAATGCAATGTCAATCATTATCTACTTTCTTCCTGATTATTCTTCAATTGTTCTTGTTCCTTAATAATATTTATCTTTTCTTTTTCCTTCACATTCAATAATCCCTAGTGTCTTAGTGGCTTTATTGCCTTGCTTGGGATGAATTTGATTAAAAAAATGTCTCTGTTCATATGTAAGCGTTCAAAGACGAATATAATCAATCATTATTAACTTATTATTCGAACACAAGAAAAATGAAATAAAAAGCTTAATCGCAGTATCTTGTCTGTTGTCTTTAATGAAACATATAGAAATGAAGAATTGCTGCCCTAAATACAATATATATATATATATATATATATATATATATATATATATATATATATATATATATATATAGTAGTAGCCCGGCGTTGCCCGGGGATATAACAATAAGAGATAGATCAAGTATCCACCATCATAAAGACTGAAAATAAAATTGACAAAGATTATTGTTTAAGGTTGACGGACACGCATATCTTAATTAGTTTTTTTTTTTTTGTTGTTGTTTTTTTTTTACGAATTGGTCAAACCCAAACTCAAACAAAAACATTGTTTTCAGTCTCTACTGATTGAATAGAATTTTATTATAAACAATTGTCTTGTAAATGGAATTTTAAAGCATTCTGAATGTAAAAAAAAAAAAAAAAAGTGTGCAAGACAATAAGAAACACTACATGCAAAAAAAAAAAAGTGAAGTTTTGTTGAAATCGGTTGAAAAATGTAGGTAGCCTTTCTGTAATCTTTTAGTTTTACAATTTATGATTTTTACTTATTGAATACAGTAAAAAAAATTGCATATTTTGCTTGTGGTGATTCATAATTAGAATTCTGATTTGAATATATTTTCCACTCGTTGTTTCTAATACAAAAAATATTAACTTTATTTTGGTTTATTAATTATGATCTAACAAATCTAATTCATTTAGTAGTCTTTCTGTAATAATAATCTTTTACAATTTATGATTTTTACTTATTGAATACAGTAAAAAAATTGGACACCATGTGTATTTAAAGTAGTTTCCGGTTATTATTTTTAGTTAGGAGGACTTGTGTATGTTTAGATTTCATTATCTTTCCCTAAAGATAAAGAATTATCCGATGTTTGGATTCGTACAATCAGTAGAGATCGTTAGATTATTGTTTAAGGTTGACGGACACGCATGTCTTAATTAGTTTTTTTTTTTTTTTTTTTACGAATTGGTCAAACCCAAACTCAAACAAAAACATTGTTTTCCATTGTTATGAGTCTCTACCGATTGAATAGAATTTTATTATAAACAATTGTCTTGTAAATGGAATTTTTAAATCATTCTGAATATTAAAATAAAAAAAAAAAGTGTGCAAGAGAATAAAAAACACTACCTGCAAAAAAAAAAAAAAAAGTGAATTTTTGTTTTATCGGCTGAAAAATGCAGGAAATCCGATCCCATATATAAAGGAATACACACTCACAAACAACCTGGGTTTTTAACCCGATGTGAGTTGTCCCCCTTTCATTCACACGATGTCTCTTAATCGTGTTTTCAAATTGATTTTGTGAAAAAACAATTATATTTTTCCCATTTTTGGCGCTGTTAGAACCACCACAAAGTAATTTTATGTAATCCTGTGAAGTTTTGTTGAAATCGGTTGAAAAATGTAGGAAATCCGATCCAATATATAAACGTTACAGGCACACACACACACACAATCTGCGTTTTATAATAATAAATATATTTATATATATATATATATATATATATATATATATATATATATATATAGTAAGATAGAAAAAATCCGTTGGTATATGGATCATAGTAATACGAAAATATTAGAACTGATCCTCAAAAAGCGCTCGATTTATTTTATTTATATATATATATATATATATATATATATATATATAGATAGATAGATAGATAGATAGATAGATAGATAGATAACTAGACTCGTTTCGAAAAACCCTCGAATTTTTGATTTGCTAATCAAATCAATCTTGAGGGGAAAAAAAGGTTTTAAAAAAAGAAAGAGCTACAAACATGAACTGCTGCCGACAAAAAATCGCACAGATGCAGGTCTGAAGCCCAAAGAAAAAACCCCGATACGAGTAACAACTAACAAAAGCTGAAGCCAAACTTTCCCTGACGATCCGTTTAGGTGAAACCTAGGTAGGTTTGTCTGGCTCACTAGGTGTATCTATATATATATATATGTGTGTGTGTGCGTGTCTGTGTGTGTGTGTGTGTACGGAGTGATTCCTGGAGGATCTGTCTATGAAAGTCTGGAGTCGACATACTGAAAGTAATATCAATCAGTGATAAACCTTTTACTTGTATTAATTCTATATACGTACGAATAGAGGCATATGCGTACAAATTCAAATGATAATAAATAAAAATTTAATTATAAACCTAACCTCCTACGATAAATACCGTAATAGTACTTAAGTTATTATCAAATGAAATAAGGAAACGAAATAATGCCCAAGTGAAGACATATAGGACCCTTCATGAGATCGCTAAAAACAGAGCATAGCATGATGAAAAACTTGACGAAAAGAACATTTTAGCGTCTAAATCTTTGTTATTATTAAGAGAAAAGATCAAAGTATTTTTTTTAATTTTCCCTTCTTTTTAGAACATTCTAAATTTTGATTAAAAAACCTTGTTTCTCTTTGTATCACCTAAACTAGTAAAATAACATAAAGTGCGTTTTTTTTTTGTTTTTTTTTTCTTTTCTGTATGACAGACATTAATTTTGAAAATCTTGCAAAAATAAAAATAATTGTCGGATTTTAATGAAACTTTTAGAAACTATTCACAGATGATGAATTTATTATAAATATGTTTTCCTTTTTTGAGTCATGGCAATTTTTTTTTTCATATGTATTATCCTCCCCCTCCTAACTAATTGTACGAAAACTCTATAATTTCAATTTTAGGAAGATTAGTGATTATAT
>CAHIKZ030000345.1:630000-670000 GCA_903632075.3 Acanthosepion pharaonis
CCCTTCTGCATCTGTCTATATTTCTGAGATGAGGTATTATGTACTTATTTACATTATTCAGACTCTTGTCCTCATCTATGTTGCCATATTTATTACAATATTTCGGCTTTTCAGTATCTTTCTATATTTCTGAGATGAGGTATTATGTACATTATTTACATTATTCGGACTATTGTTCTCATCTTTGTTGCCATATTTAATACAACGTTTCGGCCTTTCAGTATCTGTCTATATTTCTGGGATGAGGTGTTATGTACACTATTTACATTATTCGGAGTATTGTCCTCATCTTTGTTGCCATATTTATTACAACGTTTCGGCCCTTCTGTATCTGTTTATATATCTGAGAGGAGGTATTATGTACACTATTTACATTATTAGGACTATTCTCCTCATTTTTCTTGCCATATTTATCACAACGTTTCGGCAGTTGTACGAGCGAAATAAAGGGTTCAGTTCAACATTACAACCAACTGATGAAGGCGTACAATGGCCAAAACGTTGTGATAAATACAGCAACAAAGATGAGAACAATATTCCGAATAATGTAAAGAAAGTCTTGTCCATGAAATCGCAGTAGTTCAGTTTTGCTACTTCATTGAAGTTGAATGGTCCAATAATGATTTGGTCAACAATTCCAGCTTATCTAATCACATTGTCACCTCCTCACTGCTTTTTTTTTTGTTGTTGTTTTAGCCACAAGCACATCTGCATCAGATAAAAATCGATCCTTCGGGCCCATACATCAGATAACCAGTCTATGAAAATTACTTTAGAAAAGTCAATTTTCATGTATTTTTGGCCCAATTTTGACACCTTAAAATATTTGCTTTACTGAGAGGACTATACCTGGGGGATTTCTTGACAGATTCCAATTTATGATGTACTCTACACCTTTTGTTTTTCCTGACTCAATCAATTCCAACCTCGTTCAAAGATCTACGTACTGATTAAGATTGGTTGTTTCGCTATTACTCAGTTTAGTTTATGTTCCCCTCAAGGAGACAAATATTTAAAACCTTTTTATTTGCTTCTACTTCTCAATTCAGTTATATTTTCAACAGCCCTTTTTATCATTTGATGATCTCTGCTAAGTTGCTTTGATATCTCCAATGTGAACATTCCCTCACTCAATAATTTATTAGATCCTTGCCTAGACCCATGTGTTATGGACGAAAAAAAAGTTTTTATTAGATTTCAGAGGTTTTAAACTAATATTCGTTTAATCTGCATAATAACTTCAGACAGCCGTTTTTTTTTATAAATAAATGCAATAAACTTAAAAATAAATAAAATATGTTGAAACTGCCAAAAAATTTAAGTCAAGCTTTGTTTGATGTCCAAATTATTGTATTTTCCGGCTTACAAAACGCTGCGGCTTGGAAGACGCACCCTAACATTGGAAAGAAATTTCTAAGAAAAAAGTAGTCATTTTCATACAACACATTCACCATGTGCCCCTCACATACTAGCGTCACTTATTGTTTACATTAATCACACGTCTGATTTTGCTTGTATGGCAATGACATATTAGTCAAGAGCAGAAAGGCTCTCGCCGCTTCTAGCAAACAGAGCATGTTTAAGCTTGTGGCTCGGCTCCAGGAAGGTTTATAGTCTTGGAAATATTTGTAACAGCTAAGTACTCAGGTTACATCATATTAAAGGCTGAATTAGAGAGATAGCTAACATTATAGTGTAATAGCTCAGCATACAAATCCACATCCCTATCAGTCAATCCAATTAGGTGACCGTCCAAGCTTACTTGAGCCTGGGCGTTGCCTTACATTCGTCTTGGAAGATGCACACATGTTTTTCAGGGTATTTTTTACGAAAAAGTGCATCTTGTAAGCCAGTAAATACGGTAATTGTTTAAAATTTGACAAAAATTGTTCAAAGCAAATTTCAGTTATTAATGTTTATGTGATTTACATAATAATTTCAAACTGACTGTAAATACACTGGCGAAAATAAGTTTAAGACTGATAGTTAAAGTTTTATTCATTTCAGAATATGTTTCTAATAAAACAATAAAAATTTAGTTTTATTTTGTATGCTTTATGCAGAATGTATTTCTCTTTCGAATGATGTAAAAAAATTTTATATTTTTCTACAACTTGAAAAATTTTAATGCTGGGTTAATTTAAATTATCCAAATTTGGCGGAAAAATAAGTTTAAGTCCGAATAGGTATTATTATATTTAAAGCAAAAAGTTGTACTAAAAATGAGCAAAAAAAAACCCAAAATATTTATCAATATTTAGTGCCGTAACCTTTATTATTAATTACAGCTTCACATCGCCTAGGCATCGAACCTAATAAGTGAGCACAAAAATCATTTGGAATGCTCTGCCATATTTGATTAATATAATCGTATAATTGGGCTAAATTTGTCAGTTTTTTTAGCGTGAACTCTTTTAGAAATACAATTCCATAAATTTTCAATCGGATTAAGATCCGAACTTTGTAGAGACTACTCAATGACATCCATATTATGGTGATCAGAAAATTGCATTGCTTTTTTGGCTTTGTGAATGGGACTATTATCTTGTTGATAAATAGCGCCAGCTGGCGTTTGGTCAGTCAAATATGGCAAAACATGTTCCTTAACTAGCTGCATATAGCCTACACTGTTGAGTTTTCCATCAACTTTAACCATTGGACCAATACCAAAGCTACTGAACGCACCCTACACCATTACACCCCCGCCTCTCGCTTGCGCTGTCTTTAAAACTAATTTATATTGTTTTATTAGAAACATTCTGAAATGAATAAGACTTTAACCATAGGTCTTAAACTTATTTTCGCCAGTGTATATCTTGTAAATGTACATGTATATTGACGGCAGACAATATAAGTTTTCTAGAGATGTATAAGCCCCTCTAGAGCAGTGGAAGTCGTAATGTTAACTTGCATGAACATTTTATTGCATTTTTTCTGGCTTTTTTTTTTTGGCAATTATTATTATTTTTTCATTTCCTTAACAATTTTGAAAAATAGTTGCTGAAATAGTTCAATGAAATAAGTTTGCTTCTACATTCTTAATTATCCTGTTTTTACAATCTTTGCATAAACTGTTTTCCTCTTGAGATCATCAATCCTTCTTTTCGTATTTCATTCCAAATGTCTTTTATTGCTTCTCAGAAAAGAGAAACTTGTTTCCAGATTGCACCGATAAAATCAACATCTTACGAGTTGTAAGGTATAAAATGTTTGTACAGAGTCTGGAAGACATTTTTTTTATTTACTTGTGTAGACTTATAAAGCATTTATAAGAGAAACCAAAGAAAGAGACAGTGATCATATTATTTGGACAGTCAATTCGATTGTCACTGGTTCAGAAATCACAAACACCTCTTTTCTGTCAACTCCCAACTCCCATCCAAGGGGAATACAAAAATAAAAATAAAAAAAAATCAACGTATGTGCTGTGAGAGGAAATTGATAAGATTCATGGAAATTTATCTCCACTCTGAACATCAGGCAATGATTGCAACATCTCTCATAGAATTCACCATTTCTATTTTTAGCTTGTTGGCTGGAAGGTACTTTTGACATTTTCTTTTTCATTTCTTTTTATACTGCTGGAAAATTAAAAAGACGAATCAAAGACTTGTGCCAAAAAAAATCAAAGAATTCCTTCTGTTATGTCAAAAAAAATTAATGTTTGAGAAAAAGAGAAAATTATATCAGCATGTATATATATATATATATATATATATATATATATATACCTAGCCTGAACAAAATAAACTATGAAATTTCCACAAATATTCTTAAATGCCTATAATTTATAACAGAAGCCATTGGTTTATACCAACGGCTTCCCATACTTAATACTTCTCGTTTTCACTCTCGCGTGATCATGTGTGGCGTCACGAGCTGTGACGTGATTTTCGTTTCCGCGTCTCGTATACACGAGTTTGTCGTTGCTTTGAAATTTTTCATGCAGCAAGGGCGAACTATCATTGTTGTTTCGTCCGTGTGTTGTTTGATATATTGAAATTGTTATTTTTGATAATGGCTTATGTAAGCTGAAAGCTTAGATTGGATTTAAACATGTATCAATATGGTGATTTCCTTTCGTTTTTCAATGATAATGTGATTAAGCTTATCAGACAATATGAAAGGAACTTACTTAAAATAAATAGACAAAACTAGTCTATATTATTTAATGAAATATGCATTAATATATATATATATATATATATATATATATATATATATATATATATATACAGGTGAAATGAATAAATTGTCATCTAAATTATGCAAAATGAAAATGAAAATGACATCTCATTTTAACAGATATATTTACCAAAATTATGCGAAAACATCTTGAAATACTAAAGAGTAAATTCGTTCAATAAAATAGCCATTGGCGTCAACCACGGCCTCCAGATGACTTCGGAATCTTCTGCAACTCTTCAAGGCAGTCTCTTTGCTAAAGTTGGTGAATGTTGCCATAATCCTTGTCTTCAACTTTGGTGTTATAAGGAGTTTTTGTTATTCAACTGCACCCCACACATAAAAATCAATGATTCGGGGGTGGGGGAAACAAGAAGAATTGAGTGAAGTTGGAAACAAGACAAAGCAGAATTTATGTCAAGTACCAGCAAAATGGCCACAGTTAAAGAGAGACTTGTGTACATGGATAATGGAAGACAGAAACTTGGGGGTTGCAGTTAGTATGAAAATGATAATTTTGGAAGTAAGAAAACTCGAAACGAACATAAAAGTAAAAGAATTCAAAGGCATAAAGTCTTGGTGTTTTTGGTTCATGAAGCTTATGCTTATGAACAAGAACTGAAATATCTCAAAATATTCCAGGTGACTATAAACAGAAAATACTGAAAATTTATTATTAATGCAAGACAGAAGAACTCATTCGAACTTGACCAAATCGGAAATATGGATGAAGTTCCTTTAACATTGGACATATCTTCTAATAAAAGCGTAGATGTGAAAGGTACCAATTAAAACCACTGGTCATGAAACGACTCACTATATTGCAGTTTTAGCCTGTTGCACTGATGGCACCAAACTACCACCATTGTTGATTTTCAAAAGGAAAACATTGCCCAAGGAAAAATTATCAGATGGAATTCATGTTATTGCACAGCACAAAGGCTGGATGGATGAAGCGGGAGTTAAAGTGTGGATGGAAAAAGGTGTGGTCCAATTGGCCAGGTGGCCTGATACAGAAAAATGAATTGCTAGCGTGGAATCAGTTCAGCGCACACAGGACAGACAACACTGAAAAACTAGCGAGAGAAATGAAGACAACGTTAGCTGTAATTCCTGGTGGCCTACTTTCCAATTGAAGCCAATAGATGTGAGCATCAACAAACCATTCAAGAATAACATGTGTGAAGAATGGTCTAAATGGATGGCAGAGGAAAGACATGAAATGACCCCCCCATGTGGAAAGATGAAACTTGCATCAATAGTTCAAGAGTGTTGAAATCTTGGAATGCTATTAATATTAAAATTGTTGTAAAGTCTTTCAAAAAGTGTGATATAAGTAATGACATGGATGGTAGAATCTTCCACATTAGCCTTCCACTCTTTTTGGAAAGATGTATTATTCCCTAAAAAAAAAATCCTTAACCAATTACCACTTCGTTTCAGTAAATTCAATCTTCTATTGGTTACGAAACACTAGACTGTAGCAAAGTCGAAACAGACCCTTTTTCCCGCCGAAGCACCCTGGAGCCGATTTTTAGACACCAAAGTCTATATAAACTCAATTCAAGTCATTCAGTTATCAAGTTTCGTGAGATGCTACCAAACTCCACGCGTGTTAATTCACTGACTCGACCTCACTTCAAAATTCTCAACAAACTCAACACAGCACTCAATCGACCATTGTCGGCGTTGTAATCAAATTACAATTGACTTAAAAAGTGAACGTTTTCACTACAAAAACAGTAATTGTATAATTCATTAATTTAGCCAAACAGTTAAAGGCAAACAACTCTTCACAACTTAAATTTTAATTAACAAGTAACACACGCATACACACTAATATTTGAACGAACACATTTGAGATTTTTCCTTGCAGAAACCAAATTATTTTAATTTTTCTAACAAATCAAAACCATTAACTTTTATTGACCAAATTTCTGCATGCACATTCTTCATAACATTGTCTCAATTGCCATAATCAACAAACGTTCTGTTACTCTTGCATGTATATCTATTGTATAGCGATTTTCCAAGCGTAGCTTCGATGCGGCACAAGGCCGAAAGTATGGGACACCCAGTGAGGATCGAACTCACTAATCAGTCGTAATTGTTCTTGCAAAACAAGCTTGCTAACCATTACACCACCTCGAGGTGTCCTAATATCTATTGTATATATAAAAAACTTTATATTGTTGGATCTCTAACCACTGTTTTTTTAGTAATTTCTTGCAATGCAAATTGTCCTTATATTCTTTATTTGACCTACGTGTTGTGGGATAATGCATAATAAGCACGCATAATCTTTACCTTTACATAAATTACCTTCTGATACATTTTCACTTAAGCTACAACACGCAACAGTAGTAAGGATCATTTATTGTACATGAGTTCTTGGGATTTGAGGATGAATAAAATTTGATTGTTTTATATTTTTATATGCATATTTCTAACATTTTTAATTCATTTTTGTTATATAGGAATAAAGTATTGCTGCCGACACTTGAGTTTGAACATAGATCGCCAATGAGCAAACATAAGCGATCCCATTATTGAATTAAGTAGATCATATGACCATAGAGGAAGGGCATAAGTAGGAAGTCGCGTGACGTCTTATTGATCGCTATTCCTAGTCTATCCTCTACACTCTACGGATCGCTATTTATCCTCTATTACTATATGGACTGCTATTCTCTACTCTATTCACTATACTATTTCTCTATTCAGATCACTATTCGGTGATGACTATTCGAGCGAGTATTATCGAGTAAGTACTATTAGTGCGAATGCTATTTGAAGGCATCTGAAATTAGTATTGTTCAACGGCGTCACTATAGTTGTATCTGCGTTTACAAAGTCTCTACTACAACGAGCATTATGAAAGTGACAACGAGTATTCGTTAACATTACAAGATGGACAACGAGTGTTCGCTGACATCACAAAAATCTTTATGAAAATAAAACCATCCTTGGACAATGAAAAATGTATAGTATATTTACTAACCACCAACTAGTATGTCATTGTCATACAAACAAAATTGGATGTGTTTTTAACGTAGACAATACGTGGCGCTAGTATGTGAGCGACGCAAGATGAATTTGTATGAAAATGATTTTTTTTCTTAGAATTTTTTTCCAATATTAGGGTGCGTCTTCCAAGCCGCAGTGTCTTGTAAGCTGGAAAATACAGTAATCAATTAATGTTGATAAAAGTTTCAGGATATGCTAAAATTTATATAAGTAATATATCCTGAGAGTTTCGGATTTTAATATCGATACTTATTAAAAATATTGATAGCTTGTTTCTCGGATATCAGAGTTTATTATGAAAGTCAATGTATTCACAGTAAAATTGATAATAGTCTACTGATAAAAAAAATTCTCTGGGTATATTTATAGGAGTAATGGTGATTTACTAAGCATAGCTTAGATGTGGCGCAAATGGGGATTGAACTCACTTCTCAGTTATAATTGATCTAGGGAAACAAACTCGCTAACCATTGCACCACATCTAAGTACCACAACTTATATGAGCAATGCGTCACGTGAATTTCAAAATATTGATCTTTATTAAGAATATTGATATTGTTTTTATATAGGGTGCCAGGTTTTGTTATGTAAATAAACTGTGTAACATGTTTTTGTTTTTTTACATTGATGTTCACCCTGTGCAAAGCCTAAGTGCCACTCGAGGTAGAAGGTTATGCGGATATGTTGGAAAGATAAGAATTAATTCGAAACTTGAACAGGTTAAGATTGTAGTTATCAGGGAAACATCCTCTTGGCTGTTGGTTTCAGTGGTTTGTGGAAAGAAGCTGTTTGACTGGAACTTACATTTCACCAAAGAGAACGAGGATGATTTACTACAATGAGCATAGCAGGTCTTAGCTGTGAAGATTAGAACTGGTGGAACTAAGGAATGTAGTCTGTCTGAAAACTTTCCTTGAAAATAGTCATAGATCAATGAGAGGCTTGCAACATTTCATCTGTGAGGAAAGGGGTTGTAGGGTTGAAAATAATTCATCACCCCCATGGTCATGCAGACATTTTTGAACGCTATCAACAGTGAAGACTGGAGAGATCCTGACCATATATGGCAGCAGGACTCCATAAACTTTTATTTATAAATAAATCCAAGTATAACACTGGTCATCAAAAAAATATTGAAATGGTGTCACGACAGTAAACATCTTTCCAACTAATTTGAGGACGCTGAATCTGAAAATGACCCTACTTTTTTCTTGGTTTGCTACCGTTTTTGCTGTACAGAAATGCCTCACTTTTGCGAAAAAAAATTTTTTTCATTTCTTTTCTATATATATGATATTGACCGATGGCAATATTTCTCAAAATAAAATTGTAGAAACCTCTCAGTTCGTATTTAAATTAACAAATATTGCTCTGTTTATTGAGACATACTATTTTTGCAATAACAATCAGACCCTAAGTCTTTAAAAATAACACGATTGAATATACCAAGACCAAAAAGTATTTTCATCAAATTATTTAATTAAATAAGAGCAGAAATAAAAACTTCATGAACATAATAACTATGATAAATTATTTTCTTTCTTGGTTGTGATGTTCAATATTATTTAAGTCACTTTTGATACTCCAGCAGTATCATGTAAAATGGAATAGGTGCATTCAATTGGGATGTCTTTAGTTGGAGTTTCTGTTCAACTGTGAAAACATAATGATCTCAATGTGCTTGTTTACTTTCCGTAGTGATGAGATAAATTTACGAATATCATACAGAGGATCTCAGGGTTTCATTTTTTGATGTCACCTTAAATATCAGGTTTACTAAAGTGTATTATTGATTTTGCGATAAATTGGAAAAATTCGGTACTTCTATTTTAAAATTTTTGACTCAAAACCACCTTTCTTAGTTTATTTCGGGTGGCTGACATAAATTGCTCAGCCTAGCTGAAAATTGATGAGTTTCTACGACATTTATTAACTAAACCTTGCGATCAGCCAAGATCGTAAATTGACCTTTTTTTCCAAAAATGAGCAATTTCAATATGGCAAAAATGGTAGCTAACCATGAAAAACTAAGGTCATTTTCGAAATCAGCACCATCAAATTAGCTAAAAAACGTGTTTTGTTTCTTGGCACCAAAAAATCGTGTTGACCTGTATTATAAGTCACAGGTAAAAGGTATTTGATCAACACAGTAACCCAATGTACTTGAATAAATTATTTCTTGTTCTTTTACATAGATGTATAGACTCCCTGACATTTGATAATTAATCATTATCAGTCATTGATTGGTTTTGTTCACTTTTCTACTGTTTTGACTTTAATATTACCTGTAGCAGTTTTTATGGCTTTCCAGAAATGTCCTTTACTTGAATACGGTTTCCTATTCTTATGTGTATCTCTTTTAATAAGATGCCATAAATATATTGTTTGGTTAATATCTGGAAAAGCTGAGGGACATTCCATTAATCTATTGTTTTTAAACCCCATTTTTTTGGACAAGATTGGCAACAGCCAGTTCTTTTATTTTTTTACAAGATTGGCAACAGTCATTTTTTCTCCTTCTTTTTCTTCTTCTTTTCTTCTTCTTCTTCTTCTTCTTCTTCTTCTTATTATTATTATTATTATTATTATTATTACTATTATTATTATTATTATTATTATCATACTTTTTCTTTTTCTATGTACCATGTCTCTTCAAAACATTGGCGATCATGGCTCTCCACAATTTCCTGTTCTTTGTAGCTCTTAATAAATTTTGTCTTTTTGTTATCGCTCCTAAACCTTATTCTGCCATCTATTTATTCAAGGACTCTATGTAGGTTATGCATTGTTTTCCTCTGCCGCTCTTGCCCACAATTTCTCTTGTGAGTACCAAAATTTCCAAGCCTTTTTCCTCATTATGTGCCCTAGAAATATCAACTGTCACATCTTGATGTTAAATATAAGTGTCCTTTTTATCCATTTTCTGTAAAACTTTGTCATTACTCACATGTTCAGTCCAAGGTATTCTCAGCATCCTTCTGTAGGCCCTAATTTATGTTGCTTCAAGTCTTTTCTTTATCTGTGAATAGATTGTCCAATATTCACTGCCATAGAGGAGGACTGATATTGCAGATCTGTACTGAACGTAAAGGAGCATTATCTTACATGAATATAGACTTTAGATTAAAGCTTCTTCATTGTAATCTAGCATCTTCTTCTATGTGCCGTGTCCCTTCAGAATATAGGCGATCATGGCTCTCCACTATTTCCTATCCTTTGTGGCTTTTAACAGTTTTTTTCCCTTTGTTAATACCCCAGCCACCATTCTGCCATCCATTCACACAAGCTTGTCAGGTAAGTACAGCATTAATTCCCATATAAGAGGATGGAACCTCAAAAAACGTCTTGTTTAAGAATTTGCAATAATTCTATGCATTTATCTTGATGCCATCATCAAGGGACCAATAATTTTAGTGTCTTTATTACTAATCCAAATCATTACTCTGTTTCTGGCTTTCTTCTAAATCCTCTTGTTTAAAAATTTCTATAAAAGGATCTAAACATTAATCCAGCAATTAGGTTCATCTAATGTGGCTTTACATTCATCACTAAATGTCACAGTTAAATGTCCTTTCTCATGTACTTCTTTATTTGACTTACACATTTCTCTTTGATATTTACTTAAAGGTGGTATTTTTGATTGATTCTATGTCTTTAGTCAATGTTCTTAATATTCTGCTTTTTTCTCTCAGTTGACATCTACAACACCAGCATCCACAAATATTTTATGACACTTTTAAGTAATTTTTTCTTCTATGTTATGTTATTATTTTATGTTATTTTTTCACATTCTAATGAATGTTCAGCACATTGTCAACATAATGAAAAAATTACAGTAATGGAAAACAATGTACATCTTATACTTATAGTAATGAACAACATCTAGTTTTGTATTACTTACACTGCTTAACATGATCTTTGAAAAAGATTGAAAGTACTTGGGAAATGAAAATAAAAGAAATTTAAACAGGTATAGCACATTTCTCTCATCCTTTAACATCAATACGCAGAAGGTTATTTGTGAGTATGAATGGATTTTATTAAAAATTAGCAGACATAATGTCTGTAATTTCTTAAATCAGACATGTCAAAAAGAGAATTTGCTGCCTAAATACACGAATTTTAAAATACACACACACACACACACACACACACACATACATATATATATATATATATATATACTTTTAAGTTATAAATTTTTTGAAGTGCACACAAACTTTATGGATACCGTGTATATATATATATATATATATATATATATATGCATGGTGTTTTAGTTATTGCAAGAGCATGAAACTCAAGTAACGACATTGTACTTTGGTGTTGACATTGTGAACTATATTTGCTTTGTCTAGACATTGACCACATTACTAAGTAGATAGGTGTTTGCCTTTTGGTCTTTCTTTCATTTTTTCTTTCCTTGTTCAGGGATTATTTCTTGTCTAAGATGCTAGGTCATCTGGCAAGTTGTCTGTTGATCACACCCACATAGTTGTTTTTTCTTTATTTATATATATATATATATATATATATATATATATATATATATATATATATATATATAAAGAATAAATTTTTAATACAACATTTTTATTACTTCAAATGTTAATTCTAATGGATATCCTTGTTTGAAATAGACATCCCATTTTTTAAATTTATTCAGTGTGTTTTACATGTACACCCTGAGCACTTGAGAAAACATTATAAAGAAAATCTAGTACATAGCCTATTAGACATATTACACATTTTTAAAATAAAATATGGGCATCTGTTTCAAACATGGATATCATTAAAATAACATTTGAAGTAATATATATATATATATATATATATATATATATATATATATATGTTAGTCATTTTAAGAATACTACATATATATATGTATTATATTTAAATGCTGTACATGTTAAATTTTTATCTTTTTATATATATATTGAGCACTTTTTAATACTCCTGGTCTAATTCAACTCTGACCATTAACTTTTTTTTTATTATTATTATTTATATATATATATATATATATATATATATATATATATATACACACAATAAAAAGAGCTAAAAGCACTGTATATTACTGCACATTACCATGGTTTTGACTGCTAGGTCTTATCAAGTGGCTGGGTAGCAAGTGTTCCACAAAACCACCACACTATTCACATCTGGAAATTAGCCTGCTCTACATGTTAGTTTTTTCAAAGCAGCTGTATAGTTCACTTTTTATATGTCCATTTTAGTATGGTAGTTCTCCTGGCCTTTTAACATATTTTATGTTATATATACATATATATATATATATATATATATATACTAGAATAAATCATAATGAGCCAGGAAAACCTACTTAGGTTTCACCTAAACAGATTTACCCTGAAGATCCATTTAGGTGAAACCTAGTTAGGTTTTCCTGGCTCCTTACAATTTATTCTAGTTTATTGTTCTATTTAGCGTATTAATCACTCTATGTTTTAGTCTTTCTACTCGTCTGGGTTTTTTTTCTTTGGACTAAGGACTTAAAGCATTTGGCAATTTGTTTCATCTCATTCTGATGTTTTTAGTTCTTTCGTTATTTATTTCCTCAGGTACTGATTTGTCCTCACATATCTGCAAGTTGAGCTATCCAAAGTTTTCCAAACGAGTATTACTATTAATATATATATATATATATGTCATTAAAGAGTATTATATATATATATATATATATATATATATATATATGTGTGTGTGTGTGTGTGTGTGTGTATGTGTGTGTGTGTGTGTTATCATTTACCCCCTTTTTTTCTCTTGTCATTGTCTTTGTTGTTTTGTTTTTTTTATGTCTCATTGATTGTTTCAAAATAGTATTCCATGCATCATGATGCGGTTGTATATTACCAGAGTTAGAGCCCCAAAACACGATGCCCACAATTTTTGGGTGATATTGAAATATATTGTTTATTTTGAAAAAATAGACATACACTTTGAAAAAGCCACATTCAATTTTAAAACCCCACATTCTCTTGGAAATTGTTACATTCAATTAGAAAAATACACATTCACATTAAAAAAGTCCAAATTATTTGAAAGGCCCAAATTCATTTGGACAAAGTTAGATTCAGTTTCAAAAAAGTCACATTTCATTTCAAGAAAAATATATATTGACTTTGAAAAGCCCACATTTACTTGGAAATGTTACATTTGATTTGGAAAAAGCCACATTGAATTTAGAAAAAGTACATTTTGGAAAAATAGACATTCACTTTGAAAAAAGTCACATCCAATTTGAAAAGCATATATTCACTTGTAAATGTCAATATTCTTTTGGTAAAGGTCTGGTTCATTTTGAAAAAATAAACATTCATTTTGAAAATTCACCTTTGATTTGAAACTTCACTTGGAAATAGTTACATTCAATGTGGAAAAATTCACGTTGCATTTGATGAAATAGACATTCACTTTGCAAAAGACACATTCAATATGAAAAGCACATATTCACTAAGAAAAAGTTACATTCAATTTGTAAAAAGTCACATTTAATTTAAAAATATAGATATTCACTTTGAAAAGTCACATTTAATTTGAAAAGCCCACATTCACTTGTAAAAAGTTATATTCAATTTGGAAAAGTTACATTGAATTTGGAAAAACCACATTGAATTTGGAAAAATCCTTGTTCATTTTGAAAAAGGATACATTCTCTTGTAAATGCTAATATTATTTGAGAAGGCCTTTTTTTTGAAAAAATAGACATTCACTTTGGAAACTCACAGTCAACTTGAAAAGTGCACATTCATTTAGAAATCACACTGAATTTGAAAAAAGTTATATTAAATTTGAATAAAATAGACATTCACTTTAAAAACGTCACATTCAATTTGAAAAGCCCACATTCTCTTGGAAAAAGTTACATTCAGTTTGGACAAAGCCACACTGAATTTGGAAAAGGCCTTATTCATTTTGAAAAAAATAGATATTCACTTTGAAAAAGTCACATTCAATTTGAAAAGGATACATTCACTTTTAAAAGTCAATATTCATTTGGAAAAGTCCTTGTTCGTTTTCAAAAAATATACTTTTACTTTGGAAAGTCACATTTAATTTTGAAAAGCCCACATTCACTTGGAAAATGTTAGATTCAATTTGGAAAAAGCAACACTGAATTTAGAAAAAATAGACATTCACTTTGAAAAAAGTCACATCCAATTTGAAAGTAACACCTTCACTTGTAAAAGTCAATATACATTTGGAAAAGTCCTTTTTTATTTTGAAATATTAGACATTCACTTTGAAAAAGTTTCATTTAATTTGAAAATCCCACATTGACTTGGATAAAGTTACATTCAACTTGGAAAAAGTCACATTGAATTTGAAAAATGACACATTCAATTGGATAAACTAAGATAAAAGCAACAAAAAGAAGAGAAACTTCTGAAAAATTTTGATATTAGTTTTTACTTTCAAGTCTGTTCTGAAAACAACCAAATCTGTGTTCAAGGTCAAAGCTTGTTCTGACAGTGTTGGTAGTCAATAGCAATTATCATTGCGGCAACTTATCAAAATGTTCCATGATTTGGTTTTATTATTTTCAAATTCATTGAAAATTTCAAACTTTGCATAGTAAATTTCATTTGTATTGATGTAATTTTATAGACACTAGAAAATATCAGTGATGCATAAAATAAAATAAACGATTGGACTTGGGTCAGGAACAATTCACAAAAAAACCTTTTAAACAAGCAATGTTTTTGAAATATTGCCTCTGGAGTCATTCAAGAACACAATCAAATCAATATTCATAAATTTATTCAGTATTGACCACTTCAGCAATTCCATTTGTCAAAATTAGGTTTTATATTGAAATGATTTCCATTATTTGATTTTGCAGGGCAATGAAACAGCCCTGGGGTTAATGAAATCAACAAAGATGATGGGAAAAATGTTCAAATTTACTCACTAGTTTTTCTTCTATGTACTATGGTACCCTGGAGACAAGGGTGATCATGGCTCTCCATAACTTCCCATCCTTTATAGCTCTTAGTAAGGGTTGTATTTTTGTTATCTCTCCTAATCCCTGTTCTTCCAAACATTTAACACAAGCTCATTAGCTAGGTTACTTACTGCTTTCTTCTTGTTCCTCTTTCCTTCAATATGTTATTTGAGTGTCATATTTTCTTGGTTCTCTTTCCTCATTATAGATCTGATAAATTTCTACTGCTTCTTTATGTTTCTAAGTATCAGTGTCCTTTTTGCTTCCATTTTCCTGAAAATTTCTTTGGCACTATGTTGTATTCATTGTATTCTCAACATTCTTCTGCAGAATCACATTTTTGTTTCTTCAAGTCTCTTCTTTATCTGTAAAGAGATTGTTCAACATTCACTGCTATGACAAAGAACTGATATTACATTCCTGTTTCTTAATACTTTGTCTAGCTTTTGGAAGTTATGTTTCACTATTCCAATGTGCCATGTAGGATGATTTATTTTACATATCTGTTTAGCACTCTTTTTTTTATTCTAATGAAATTTTCATTTAATCTTTATTTAAAAAAAACTATTATATAAATTTTTGTATATATATAGACGTTCACTGCTACCAGCAAGCAGAACATTATTTTTTTCCTGATGATTGCCATGTTGGCTGAAACTAGTCAAGGAATCTAAATGAAATAATAATAAAAATGAAGGAATATTCATGTTATTTTAATTCTATGTTTCTTTTGTGGTGGTTCGTCATTAGAAGAGGTTTTGGAAATTTTCTTTTCTTTCAGAAATAAAACCTGATGCAATAGTATTTCTACTACAGCCTGAAGCAATATCGAAAAAAAAAGAAAGAATGCAAGCCCAATTCAATTATAGAAGGGAAAAATATTTATTACTAAACAACTAAACAAGGTTTCTTGCAAAAAATTCATCCCTTTCTGCTGAGAATAGGATAACCTATGCTCTGACTAACAAAATGTAAAAAAAAAAAATACCAGGAAAACAAAGCTTTAAAAATTACAATGCACAAAACAAGATAATGAAAGATTGAGCCCACCTGTTATGTAAATGTTAACAAAAAAGAGCCTTTACTCTACAGTACCCACTTTCTGTCTTTTCAAAGTTCAAAGTTCTTTTCTTTATATAAGTAAATGCCTTTAGCCCCAAACAACACTTTAGGGTCTTCTCAGTTCTTTCACAGTAAACAAGCAAACAAAAAGATCCAGTGACAGGACCCAAAGAGTCTGAGTTCAATACCTGGTTAAGGCAGTGAAGAACTTTCAGAGGGAAATTAACAGGAGATAACTGACAACTGACATCCGTTAAAACATGGCACGTGGAACTAGAACAGTCTACCCCAGTGAATGAAATAAAGGGTTCAGTTTGACATTCCAATCACCCGAAAAAGGCCGGAGTGTACAACTGCCGAAATGTTGTGATAAATATGTCAACAAAGATGAGGACAATAATCTGAATAATGTAAATAAAGAGTAAAATGTTAAACAAACATTGCCTTGTCAGCTGGGGCTGTAGAATATGTCAACTGCACCTTTGGAAAGGGGTAATCCCCCACTTCTGGGCATCAAGGGTAATATGACAGACTACATCTGCGTCCTGGGTAAGTCAATAAAATACGTGGAACCACCTCGTAATTACTGCTGTTCCCAGGTCCACCCTGACCTGTGTTGGTAGCACCTGTTAGGGTCCCAATGGGCAAGTAGCTAATCCCCAGCATATATAAATAGTCCCACCAAAACACAACATACATAGCCTGAAAATTGCATCTAAGTATGAAACAGATTGTTGCCATTGGATATTTACCATAATGTCCAATATATATATATATATATATATATATATATATATATATATATATATATATATACGGGCTGACCTTAGATGGTACAAATACATTGAGTCAATTGCTTCGTCCACCGCAAGGAAAGTTGGTTCCTTGTGCTGTGCCAGGAAATTTTTCTCCCGGAATCGATCCTCAGATCTACAAATCAACAATTCGCCCTTGCATGGAGTATTGCTGCTATATATGGTCTGGATCCCTTCTGTTTGCCTCAGGGTTCTTGATAAGATCCAGAGGCAGATATGCAATATAATTGGCCCTGTTCTGGCATCTCGTCTACAGTTACTCTCTCCCAGATGCACTGTCGCTTCTCTCTGTCTTTTTTACAAATACTTTCATGGCAATTGCTCCGAGGAGCTGCATTCACTTGTTCACCCCTTCACTGTCAAAACTCCTAAATGTAGCCGTCTCTTTTACTCCAATAGCTTCATCTCTCGCACCTCTCACCTGTGAAACTCCCTTCCCTATTCCAGTTTCCCTGAGAGCTATAATCTCCAGCTATTCAAATGTAATGTCAATCGACATCTCCAGTTGCCTTGATCTATCCACTACCCTTCTCCTCATCCTTTCTTCTATCACTCCTATCTGATCTTGCTCCAAATTTTCTGTAACCCCTTGCGTCCTAGTGGCTTCCCGCCTTGCTTGGGGTGAAACGCTTAAAATATATATATATATATAAACTTATTTAAATTTCAGTTATAGTTAAATTTTTCATTCCAACATGAACTCAGTCTGTACTAGGGGTTGAGTAAGACTGACAAATTATATTTTTTCATTGTTTTAAATAAGCTTATTCCCCATATGAGGTGATTTTGGATTTTATTGTGTATTAATTTTTGCTCTGCAATAATAAATACATTGAGCTCTTTTTGTGGATCAGTTTTAATATTTTATTTTACTAGGATCCACTTGGATTATATAGCAAAGAATTTATTACCTTTACCATATATATATATATATATATATATATATATATATATATATATATATATATATATATATATGAAGAAATATAGTTTTAAGGTAGACTATATTTTGGGGATTAAATGCGCAATATCAGAGATAGAGCATATTGTAAGTGTCCTGAAAGCAAAAGGAAGTATTTGTCACAGATTACTTCCACAACACAAAGAAAAATCACTGTAAGTACAGACTCGAATATCGGGGGGCAGAAAGAAATGCTGAAAACTCGATTCGCCGGTACTATCCATCTTAAATCACAATGCATGTAACCAGTCAGAAAAATAACTCACTCACTAACAAACGCCGTGGCCAAAAATGCCCGAATTTTCCGATCTCGAATCGAGAAAACCAACTGCTTTTATCGGCAGAAGCTTTTTTTTTTTTCATTCGTCGACAGCTGAGATAGGATGTTCAGTAATTTGCATATCAAAATACTTTTATAACGACTCCTGCGACGGACTTGTTTTTTTTTGTTTTTTTTTCTTCTTTAATTCAATTATTCCATTTTCAGCATGTTATGCGGAATACGTGGCCTTCTGTTTGGTAAGTAATTTTCTTTTTCGCCACTTTTTCCGTCATGGTATACACGCGACGCGCTGTCGCTTGGTTTGACGAAGTAAGTCGCCGTTTTCTTCGCTATACATATATAAATATAAAAAGTGAACTCAGAGATGACAGACTGCTTCATGCTAAATGCAATCATCAGGCCACATGCATATATATATATATATATATATATATATATATATATATATATATATATATATATATACATGGCACATCTATTGAGCATGTGAGTAGTTATATTGCTTTCAGCATAACTTTCTTCATAATGACCATTCATTGTTTTGGGATAGTTTTTTCTTCACAATTTTTCTCAATATTGTCAAGTATGTTTTTCTTGTCCTGTGAGTGTTAAATTCTCCAAACCTTTCTTCTACATAATGTGTCTAAAATTTCTGATTGCTATCAACAGTTTCCCGTAAGAATTTCTACATTTATCACTATTATATTTCATTATATTCTTATCATTTCTAGATAAGAATTCATCTCAGTTGCTCCAAGACATTTCTTTATTTATTTTTAATGAAATTGTTTAGCCTAAAGAATAAAAAAAGTGGAGGCAATATATAAAGTAAAATTTCCATTTTCTTGTGAAAAATATTTTTATTCTTTAGGCTAAGAACTAGTAATAATGTTCATTTTAGTCTCCAAATTCCTTGATGTTGTATTTCAATTCATTTTTCTGCAGATTCTATCAGAGATTTTTTTGCTTTTAAAAATTTGGAATACAGAGGCATTAAAAAGAAATTGTCATCGTCAAATAGAAAAACCAAAAATATTTCTAATATTTTGATTCTCCAACCACAATCTGACTTTTCATAATTTGAATAATCAATATTTTTCAAGACAAACAATTCCTCAAACAATAATTGTCATTTTATGAGTTGAGTTTTTTCTTTCCTCATTTGCTTTGGTGGTTAATATTAACCAGATTAAACTTGTTCCTTGGAGATTTTGGTCTCTTTTATAAACTTTCACAAAATAAATAAAATTTTTGAAAGTTAAATTGCCAATAAAGAAATAAATTTTCAAACTGAGAAACTGAAAAATACAATCTACATAAATCTGATCTTTTTATAAACAAAGTCGAGAACGAATAACAATTTTCTTTGCACTTTCCCTCAAAAATAAAATCTTCTTAAATGTGATTTTTTTTTTAAATCCTTAGAAGCTCTTGAATAAAAATTCAAAAACAAGTTGTTCAGAAAAGATGTTATCTGTTGAATGTTATTTTTATTTCCCTTTTTTTATGACATTTGTCATGGTTGCATCTTGACAATTATGTTCTCTTTTTTTGCAACCACCTGGACGTGATTAATATGGAGAAATGATTTACCAGAGTTTTCATTCAACTGTTCTTGTTACAGAATGTGTAAACTAAAAAAAAAAAAAAACTCAAAATCTGCTTGCCATGTACACGGGTTCTTTAAATGACATGCAACCCCATGTCATGAATGACTTTGGAAATTTATTTGTTGTCTTCAGGTAGTTATCTTTATATGTTTCAATTGAATGGCACCAGACAAAAGTTCTTGGCTAATGCAGATTCTGGATTACTTACTGAATATTATTTTCATCCAATTGTATTGTTGCAGCTCAGACCAGACACCAAGTTCATTATCAGGATGCAACTTCTTCCCGTCAAACATTGGTGTCTTAAAAAGTAACTCTTTGACCAGATTGTTACTTACAAATTAAAACCCTGAAACGAAGTTATAGCATTTTATTTACATTTTTCAAACTGTTGTTCTCATCTTTATTGTCACATTCACAATATTTTGGCCATTGTACACTCCGGCCTTCTTCAAGGAGATAACTGAGACACCTGGAAGAGGCAATGGGGCGTGGAACTAGAACAATAAAGGGTTCAAATCAAAATTCTAATCACCTGAAGAAGACCAGAACGTACAATGGTAAATCATCGTGAATATGACAATAAAGATGAGGACAACAGTCCGGACAATGTAAATAATTACAATACCTCATCTCAGAAATATAGACAAATATTGAAGTTGTAGCAATAGGCAAAATTTATTCTGTATCTGGTTATATTTCTGAGATGTACATTATTTACATTATTCGGACTATTGTCCTCATCTTTGTCGCCATAATTATTGCAACGTTTGCTGTTATCAATACATGTTTTTACCAGAGCTCACATTGCAACTTTTCTAAGGTGTGCCAGAGAAAAGCGATAATAACAACAAAAATTGCAATATGAGTACTGGTAAAGATGGTTGCCGAAGACATTAGGTTTATAATACCCAGAAATTCATACACAGATGTCCTCAAGGACACATGGCACAGTGGATAAAGGCTTTGATTAGTTCCAGTGACAGGACACAAAGAGTTAAGGCAGTGGAGAACTTGGAAAGGTGAATTAACAGAAGAACTGACAAACAGTCTACCCCAGTGAGCGAAATAAAGGGTTCAGTTCGACATTCCAACCACCTGAAAAGGCCGGGGCGTACAACGGCCGAAACGTTGTAATAAATATGGCGACAACGATGAGGATATGTCCGAATAATTTAAATAGTGTAGTGGTCACTTGTCGAATAAATCGACTTATACTTTACTGAAAAGTTTTGTTATGTGAAGATACCATATAAGTTTGCAAAGAGAATTGAAAAATAGAAAGCCAAGATCATTCTGATGTGGCGAGTGGGTAGTGAATGTTTTCTGTTCGTTTAACTATTACCCACCACTATTGATTGGTGAGCACGTCGTGTGCGTGTTCTTTGTTCTTAAGAAATGGCGTCACTTGGCAGAATTGAGAAGTTTGACGTAGAAAATGGCAGCTGGACAGACTACCAGGAATAATGAATGTAATATTTCCAGTTTCACATTTTGAGCCGCTATCCATTACACCACCCACGCGTCCACACCTGTGGTGGAGATAAAATCGATCCAGACCGTGTTCAATACTGGTACTGCTGTTTTGATTGTGCCAGAAAATCCCCCCCAAAACTTTTTGCTTCATATGAAGCTCGATTTGGGTACTTCGACGTAGTGTAATTGTTAGCAAGCTTGTCTTAAGACTAAATAGGTGCCCCATTCTTTCGGCCTTGCGCCACATCTAAGCTTAGCTTAGAAAATCACCAAAAATAGCGGCACTTCGACGTGGAGCAATGGTTAGCAAGCTTGTCTCGCTAGATCAATCACTACTGGATAGTGAATTCGATCCTCACTCAGAGCCCCATAATTTTGGCCTTGTGTCACATCTAAGCTACGCTTAGAAAATCACCATATGAAGCTCGATTAAAATATCATACAAGGGACAAATGGTGTCCCTGGTTGGAGAAATCATGGTGCAAGTACTTTTAAAGGAGGCTTCAGCAGAATTGACACTTACCATTGTTCATTTTGTGATGTCAACGAACACTCGTTGTCACTTTCGTAAATGCTCGTTGTAGTAGAGACTTTGTAATCGCAGATACAACTATAGTAACGCCGTTGAACAATACTGGTGTCAGACGGCTTCGAATAGCACACGCACCAATAGTACTTGCTCGATAACACTCGCTCGAATAGTAATCTGTACAGTGAAATAGTATAGAGAAACAGTATAGTGAATAGAGTAGAGAATAGCGGTCCTTATAATAATAGAGGATAGAGTAGAAATACAGATCATTTAGACGTCATGCGACTTTCTATATATGCGTTTTCTCTATGGTCACGTGGCCTAATTAATTCAATAATGGGATCGCCTGTGTTTTCTCACTGGCGATCTGTGTTCAAACTCAAGCGTCGGCAGTGACACTTTATTCCTATATAAGAGTTCAGGACATTGATTCAGATGTCAATTCACAAGTGCATCATGTTGCGGAAGCACTGTAGACAAAGAATTACGAAACTGGAAACCGAAGCGATTACAGATACAACAAAAGCCTTACACTACGATCAACACCCATCGTGAAATGTTTCTCTATAATTGATGAGCATTTGAGATTTCAAGTGCGCCAGCGATATTCCAATAAATAATGGAAATATTTTACAAGGCATCTCACATGTAGCTGCGAGGACATACTTTTGACCGGTTGGAATAACCGAAAACAAAAAGCGGGATTATAGCTGAAAATGGTATAAATTTATGCAGTCGGAGATTACATTTTAACATCGAGTATCTGCAAAAGGATTTAGACACAAGCTCCAGTTCCAATAAATGTTACGGAATATAAAGCATTTCTAGGCGTAATAAATTCTTATGGTAGATTCGTACCAAATCTGGCGCATGTTTTGGAACCATTAAGTACGCAAAGACACTCTTCAGGAACGGGCTATCTTTCAAGAGAATGATTTCCTAAAAATCAAAAAAAAGTCGCCAGTGCGAGGGCACTACGACCTTTCTTGCCTGCTAAGTTTTGCCTTAGGAGATGTGTTCATACGGCTTGGGAGATGTCATTTCCCAAGTGGTGGATAGACAAAAACAAAAGAAATAGATTTCGTGCCTGACAGTAACAGAATGAAATTATCCCAAATTGAGAAGGAGACTTTGGCAATTGTGTTTGCGGTGACAAAATTCACTTGTCATTTTACACAGACCCCGATCTCTTGTGGTTATTTCAAAACAAGAAATCCGCCAGAAACGATATTTGCATAATTATGTTTATGTTGTAACAGGATGGTTTTTGGTATTTATTTAACGGAAACTTTGGAATAAACGAACTGGGTATAAAATAAATAATATATTTTTCTTTATTTGTGTTAGAGTGAGTCATTTGGTATTTGATGTAGCAAAATGTTCATTTATAAGGCGGATATTGGTGGCAGTCTGGAGAAATGATCGTTCCGGCTCAGAAGTAGTAGTTTTTAATTCAAACCGTGCTAGTGGTAGTAATCTTAGAAATAGGTCAGTGTCAATCTACTGTGTTTTTATCGACCCTAAGCAGGGCAGAAATATGATTAGCAGATGACCTCTTAATTATTTCTTCACGCGTCACGCATGGCTGGTTTCTTCGGCGGTCGCGTTCTATTGTTACATGGTTTCTCTTGCCCTCTGTTCACTTTGTCTCGGTCAGGGGTGTGAGCTTATATCCTTTTGACCAGGGTCCGAGACTCTGGCGCTGTAGTCGTAAAGAAAAGAAAAAGAAAAAAAATCTATCAACTTATAGTAGCAACAAATGTCTGCAATAGATTTCTTCTGTCTCTCGGCCGCAACACTTGTAGTCAAATCACAGTTCAAACGATAGTCCGTCGTAACAGTCCAACAGGCAACGTAGAAACGACAGAATGGGGTCACACATCCGACCTTCACTTCTCACCAGCAAAAAACGCGTGTTCATCCACAAAGCTCAGAAAATCCAATCTGCTCACATAAGCGAAAAACAACGGCTTTTGTTCACCGAGTGATCTTTCTAATTCGTCACGCCATTCAGGGGAGGGAAGAACATTAGCATAGATTCTGGTCCTTAAAGTAGATTTTTGTTAACTACTTTTTGGTAATTTTTCTTTGGCAGATCGCACACAAAACACGAACTCTTTTTCGAGGTAGCTGATTATCTCTTTCACTATAGGCGCGAAACTTGGTTTCGGCTAACATCAAGTCTCGTTGTGTTAATTTTTTGATTGGCCAAAATTATTTTATTTTTCGGCGTCCTCTCCGATTTTGATGGTTTTTAGCCACAAATTAGTACGCTCTGGTCTCGCTAAATTCAGGCGCTTTTCGGCCAGGTTCAGTCTTTTCTTCCTTTTTGTTTTTTAGGGTTGCCTTCTCGTTAGTTTAGAAAGAAGTAGAGAAACAGAGAGAAAACGAGAGAGACAAGAGTTTTAAAGCAAAGCACAAATGCTTTATCTTAATTTGAATTCTTTTTAATTTTGCTTATATCTTTTAGTTTTATATTTTATATTTATCGGGATTCACGACAATTACAATGGCGATCTTTAGCAGTCTGCATATGAGTATGCATGAAGTAGAAATCGGATAGTGATAAAACTAATATCAATGCCTTAGTTGTCTACCCTGATTTGAGATTGCAAAAAAAAGAGGTGTTTCAGTTAGTGCATTTCTTGGACGAATTCCTGCCATCTCAAGATATTAAAAACAGACATTCTCTCATGAATTAAAATATTTGTCCAAGTCAATCGGTCTTGATGATGAACTTACCCTCAAACAACATAGGCACCATAAACCATCTTCTTGTGGACGTTAGACAATGAAACTGAAAGACATGCTATGAACGAGGGCCACGTGAAAGCACGTGAACGGGAAATCGGGGTCTGAATTTTTTGGTGTCTCTGCTAAACGGGAACCCAGCCTTAACCCGTTGAGCTCTGCGTTCCTGAAAATTTTTAACACTTTTGCCTCAGCTCCTGAGTCAAAATTCGCAAATAATTGGTATGCAATGTTTCACGGTAGATATAAACATAGCTACAAGTGTTTACCCACAGTTCAACCGGTGACTGAGCAATAAGTCTATTTTCTCTACCACTGTTCAACCGGTGGCTGGGCATTACGTCATTTTTCTCTACCACCGGTAAAGCGATGGTTACGGCTGAAAAGTGTAATATAGGCACCGAGTCCATAGACATGGTGATTTCCACTGTCATTTTTTTTTTTTACAATTAGAGATGAAGAGCCTGGGATTGTGAAAACCTGTACCGGGATAGATAGGCTAAGACTACTTTCTTTCTTCTCTTCCTTTTTTTTTTTATTGATTGATTCGTTATCTACGGCTTATCAACCCTTTGCAGGTTATTTAAAGCCAGACAATATTTTTAGATTGCAAGAATTATTTTAGTGATACAAATTTTACAAATAAACTCATACGAAAATTAGCTCATGGGGGGAGGGGAGAAGAGGTGGATTCATGCCTTTCACAAGGGTATTTGCACGTGTAGTGAATATAACGAATCCGAATGGAATTTGAACTCTGTTCTCCACTTAACAATTCCAAGTCATTATTCATTACACCACCCGCACATCCAAGCTTACAGCAGCTGGTATTCTCAAGCGGGAACCCATCTAGGTACTAACCAAGCTCGACGTTGCTTAACTTTTGTGATCGTACGAGAATCAGTGTTTCAACGTGATATGACCGTATACTCCTCACACTGGTGTAGAAACCGACTCTCTTTGTGGAATTGGGTTTGTTGCCAGACTCCTCAGATGTTGACTATTCCCAAGCAGAGATGATGAAGAATACATATTACAGATTTGATTGTGTCGTATCTTCCAAGATCAGGGAGTTACATCTACAATAGAAACGAGACTATGATAAACGTACTAATTAGTGAATCTTTCAATGAGAATGTGTTTTTTATATTACAAGAAAGAAATTCTAAATAGCTACCATGTGTAGTGAAAGACAAATTGGGTCTTATATCCCGTAACCTATGATGATTGGACACATAAGAGCCAGATCTGATGTTGCTACGAATGTCCCTTCGGTGAAGAGAGGTGAATATCAAACAGACCCCTCACCACTCGCCATAGATTTACTTCGGTCGGAAAAATCAGTTTGTACTTCAGCTGTGAATACAGTTTTTTTTCCGTTTCATCAAGAAGACCCCAACATTTTTGTTTATCTACATACCGGTTTCAATCAAAAAGGTTCACGCTTCCTACTCAGATGTTTTATTCTTTATTGACCAATCAACGTATAATGTACACCGTTAAAACTATAAATACAGAACTATAACTCTCAAAGGGAAATGGAGAAACAAAATACGTTTCAAAAGAAATACGCAAAGATAAAAATTTTCTCACAGAAAACAATGAAGAATTCGGAAGAGACCTAAAGAAACGATAAAGGGACGCTTCGTGTCTTCGAGAGAAATAATTTCAGACGTAGCAGAGAGAGCTGAAAAGTCTTTTGATAAACCATTTGCAGAGACATTGCTTCTTCAAGCCGATTATTACGTCATTGGCAAATCGAGACAAAGACAAATCTCTGAAATAATTTCATAGTGAAGCCAAGAAAATGAGTAAAAAATTGATTTTTGGTAAAATCTTATTTAAATTAATCTGAAATTTGATAACTGGCTTGTTGTACACTTTGAGAAACAGAGATTCAACAAATGCAAATAAACACAAAATCGATTTTGCTTGCGTTATGACAGAAAAATCTTACCTTTTTAATTCAAGAAAAAATATAAAAATCCTTTTGATACATGCCTGAACACACATACTCCTATAAAGCTGCTGGCCTTTCAAGAACGGGAAAAATATCTGTTATCCGTATAAAAGTGAATTTGCATCCATCTTGTTCTTCTTGATACAAGTCGCCTGATTCTTTTTTTTTTTACAGAATGGCCACTGAATTTGTCATTTTGTGCATAGATTTTTGACACACAGATTTCAAACGATTTTTAAAACGAGAAAAGAAAAAAAGCAATTCTGAAATATATCCTTGAAGAAAACTGAAGAATGTATTTATAATATAAAGAATAAAATATTAGTCCAAACAACTTGTGAAATAATAATGACAGCTGATAATGTCCGAATTTTGCACACTCATTTATTAATAAGTTTAGATGTCAATACACATATACACGTATTTATATTTACATACAAGGTATGTCTGGAAAGTATACACTATTTAATATTAATGAAAATAACTTATGACTTACCTAGGGCAATGGCATCTTAGTCCTTTTCAATATGTTCCTTTGAAACCTGACACACTGTGTTCATTTCATCTTTTGAAATAGTCAGCTTATTCACATTCTCCTTATTCTCGACCATCGCATTTCTACAGTTTGAAAAATGTCAGAGGTCCCACTAAGCTAAATCCTTATTATAGTAGTGAGTCAGGTATGTCATGTATAGGTGATGTGATCTTATTCTTTTATGTGCCGCGTCCCTTAAGAACGTAGGCGATCACGGCCCTCCACATCCTCCTTTTCCTTGTATCTCTTAATAATCTTTTTGTTATTTTTCCCAAATCCTGTTCTACCACCCATTTGCTCAAGCCCATCAAGTATGTTTCACGCTGCTTTCCTCTGTCCTTCTTTCCTTCAATCTGTCCTGTGAGTATCAAATTTTCCAACGCTCTTTCCTCATTACGTACACCAACTGTCTCTTCCTGATGTTAAATATAAACTTCCTTTTTGTTTCTATTCTGCCAAAAATTTCGTTGTTACTCACTTGTTCGGCGCATTCTATCCTCAGTATCCCTCTGTAGAACTACGTTCCTGTTGCTTCAACTCTTCGAGGAGACCGCCCAGCCATCACCGCCATAAAGGAGGACAGATATCACGTAACAGTCCAATACTCATTTTTTTTCCAAATTTTACTGTCTTAATACCCGGCTTAGCTTTTGGAAAGCATCTTTGGCCATCCCAATAAGTCTTCGGACCATGTTGCCAAAAACCCTGTATCGGTGTAGGATCTGTTCGCTTGATCATTGCGAATCCGACAGTGACACAGTACACAAACGTACACAATTGCATGTAACTTCTGACTGACTAACTCCAAAAGAGAGTATCTGTTCAGACATGGATAGTAAAGTCCCATTGACTTATTACCAAGTTATATCAAGTCTACATAATCAGTTCTTGAGAGGCTGAAATGGACGAGACAAATTTCCTACTTTTACAGACTGATATAAATGCTAATAAATTCGGCTTTAATGCCTGGTTAATGTAAATCATTAGTTAACTATCTTTCTGGTCATTACGAGTGAAACCATCCTTCACTCTATGCACAATTTTTATGACCTTGAACCAGATGCGAATAAGCTTACTAAGCATCTGCATATATATATACAAGGTTCAATCGATAAATCATTCATTTTGGGAATCTTTCTCGTGAACGATAATCCATTTATATACAGTCTCTTTGTATGCAATCGTTCCAACGCAAGGGTTAAGTTCAGTAATTGGACCTGTCACAGAAATATTTTGATGCTTGTTTATTTAGCGGCACACCAACTTCTCATGGGTCATTTAATGCCGAAATTTAATTTTCTTGAGAGTATTAGTAATTTCATTTGCAAAAATGTCTTGCTGGTATTTTTTTTCAAAAATGTATTGCTAGTAATATTTTTTACTATAAAAATGTATTGCCGGTATTTTTACTATAAAAAATATATTTCTGCGGTTTCAGAGTTTTGACTCCAGTTTGGGGGTTAAGCATTTGCCCGTAGCTGGGACCCTAACAGGTTCTACCACCCAGTGGACCTGGGAACAACAGCAATTAAGAGGTCGTTCCATGCTCCTCAGAACGTTCCAATCAGAGGACTTGCTGCTGGGTGTAGTTTATCGTCATACCCAGGACGGAAAAAAGTTTTGAGTTTTATAACATTTGTTATAGACAATTAGCTGAATTTTTATCTGGAATTTTAACTGTATAATGTGAAGAAAATGAGATAAAGTTGAAGATTTTATTAAAGACGCGTTTCGCCAGAGAAGGGTATGCTCTCTTTGGCTTCCTCAGTTTAAAATGAAAAAAGGACAAAACGAGGCGGGGAAAATGTCTTCAGATATTGTTTTGTCTTTGCGTTTTCCATGTCGACAGGATGTGTGTTTGTAGGATGTAATAGTGTCCGAAATATTCACTTTTGTTTTGTATACTATTATAGATCCTACAAAAACACGTACTGTATAATGTATGAACTACATGATTAATATTCACCACTTAATGAAGTGCATTGACACTGACATTAGTTTTTTTTTTTCTGCTAATATATTTTCTTCTTTGAGCCTATATTATCAATATTATTAACTGCCCTGACAAATGGACCACAATGAGATTCGAACCCGCATCTCATAACGAGAATACTAGCCACACAGCTCGGCGGCTATATTGTACGTATTTGTCGGTTAATAAACACATTATCCAACAATATTTTTTAAGCTTTTCACCCCCCCCCCCAAGCAAGGCGGGAGTGCCACTAGCACGCAAGGGGTTATAGAGAGTGGGATGAGAGTAAAGAGGCGTGAAAGAGGAAAGGATGAAGAGAAGGGCGGGGAATTAGATCAAGGTATCTGAAGATGTCGATTGACATTGCATTTGAATAGTTGCAGATTATGGCTATCAGGGAAGCAAGTAAGAGGAAGGGAGTTCCACAGACAGGAAGTGCGAGACATGAAGCTATTGGAGTAGAAGAGACGGCTATATTTAACCGTTTCGACAGTGAAAGGGTGGGACTGAGATGCCAACCTAGTAGTACATTTAAATTCTTGCATTTTATTTAGCATTCTATTCTGTAGCAGATAAATGTAGTCATTTTAAAGTAAATTATGTACATTCAAATTTAAACGTAGAAGATTTTGTTTTTATTTATTTATTAGTATTTTAAAAATCACTGCATAAAATTTGTAAATTCAACTAATGATTTATTTATGATCTTGATAGTTATAAATCCAACTTTACGCAAACTGAATTCATTTATTTCCGATAAAATTTAATCTGGCAAAAATTATAACATGCAACCCATTTTTTTTTTTCAACTAAGATGTTATATAAAGCAACGATTGGTGGGAAATCAATTATGAATTTAAATGAGTTTCTTATCTTCCTAACTCTCAGACTACACATAACACCTACACATACAAATACATACAGGCACATACATTCATGTACACACGCAACACATACTTGTATACGTATATGCCCACGCATACATACACATACAGACCAAGAAATGTCTTCACACTTTGTTAACAGAATTTATCGTTATAACTTGGAAGTTAATTAAACACTTTCCGAATAAAGAATGCCGTAAAGAAAGTAAGAAGAGCACTATCGAATGCGGAAAGACAGACGTCAACGAATTTGTCTATATATGACAAATGTTTCCTTATAAGGAAACATATGTCAATAAATGACAAATGCTTCCTTATAAGGAAACATATGTCAATAAATGACAAATGTTTCCTTATAAGGAAACATATGTCAATAAATGACAAATGTTTCCTTATAAGGAAACGGCTAATATTACCATCGTTAAATTTCGGTACTTGCTTGATTTTGACAATGTCTGATCTACGAATTGTGGATGTCAAAATCACGCAAATACCAAAATTTAACGAAGGTAATATTAGCCGTTTCCTTATAAGGAAACATTTATCATTTATCGACCGAGTAGCCAGTACTGCTTTCGGCTGAATATAAATTAACTAATTTTTACGACCCATTTTTGAAACGATTATTTTGTATAAATTTCGATAACTAATCTTAGTTATCAAGTTTTAGGTAAAAGATTCGTACTTATCACAACTTACAATTTTACTCAATTTCGGTTTTAATCAAATCTGAGTAATATTTATACAATTCTTATAAGTATTTTAATTCTTTTAAATATCTACGGGACTTTTACAGGGTGCGATGGATAAACTGTCGTCTGAATTACGCAAAAATGATGTCTAATTTTAACAGATATATTTACCAAAATTACACAAATATAACTTGAAATACTAAAATGTAAATTTATTCAATAAAATCACCATTGGCTTCAACCACGGTCTCCAGATGACTTCGGAATCTCCTGCAACTCTTCTGGATGGTCTCCTTGTTTAAGTTGGTGAATGCTGACCTAATCCTTACCTTCAGTTCATCTTTGGTGTTAGAAGAAGTTTTGTTGATCTCTTGCCTAACTAAGCCCCGCATTACACCAGGCATAGGGTTTTCTAACGGTCACCCTCTTGACCCAGAGCAGCACTACCTCCTCAAGGCACTTGATGTAGGCCTCCGTGTTGAGTCTCAGATCCTGTGGGAAAATGAATGGAGGCATAATGTCGCCATCCCTCGTGATCACTCCAAACAACTTCGTAATCACCATTAGACCCATCCAACTCTTTCTGGGTTCTCTGCGCTGTCCTCAGATTGACACCCAAACACTGAAATGTTCCTATTGGATCTTCCGGCGCGAATGCCAAGCAGTTCAGTATGCCATTTCCAAATTTCTGACGGAGTGAATTGTGTCATGTTGCTTTTTTTTTTTCTAGCAGACAGTGCCCGACTGATCCTACTATACAGTACGGTCGACAAAATCAAAAACAAACAATGCGCATGCGTGAAATTATTTTTTCTTAAAATATTTTTCCGGCTTTAAAACTTTTGATATGATTTTATATGTTCCTGGTACATTTAACACGTAAACAATTTTTGGTGGACTCGTATACATCCAAAGGAAAAATAAGACATAGAATTTGAACAAAGAAATATCAACAAATATATTGATAGGACGTTTTACAAAATGAGAAATGAAATGAAATGTGAAGAGTTCAAAGTAACCTTTAGTGTCTGTAGTTGAGTAATTACATTTTTTCCGGAGCGAAAAGAATACGTCCTTTCGCTACGAAAAGTCGCCGAGAAAAAGGTAGATTCTTTCAAATCTCGCGCCTCCCTGTAATTATCGCTAGTGGTTGGTAATTCCAAAATATTGCCGCCTGTGATTATCGTCAGGGGTCAGTAATCCAACACAATTCAATATTCAGTAAGAAACTATGTGCAATGAATTACATGCCCTGCAGTGCATTGACTGGTGTGCTTAATAGCAATAATGCTGACCTAGGATGTGATTTCATACAATCTTTCCGTTTGTTGGGTTGTTAACATCATTTTTCGGAGTCTGTTCCTTTTTATGTAAAACCCGTAGGCGACTGCAGTTACCTCATACTGTCTGGAATTCCTATATTCATGCTGTACCTTTGCTACTGTTGCCCGGAAAAAAAAAACCTAGAGTAATTGCCACCTTAGAGATTGCGTGCACTATCTTTCTCGCCTCAACAATTATTCCGTGTTCATACGATATTTAATCCTGTCTGAATACCTCAGTTACCACAACTATACTACTTTCTTTACACATTACATCACACATCCATTTCTACAACCTTTGTGTGTCCGTGTTTACTGTTTGTTCATTGGTTTTTGTGTAGGTGTTGTCGTTATTTAGGAGGAATTCGAATTGTTCACAAGCACCGATGAAACTACGCTACCCAGGGGATATATACGGGGACTAAAAAACTTATCCACGAAAAAAAAAAGTTATCATCTTAACCCAATCTGAGAAAGGAATCAGAATCGTTATAATGGACACCAACGCCTACATTGAACAATTAGAATCCCTCTTGAATAATGACAACACCTACACAAAAATCAATGAACAAACAGTAAACACAAAGGTTCAACAAAACAGTTAAGAAAATACTAAAAAAACTGAAAACAAATCCTGGACCAGATTAATAGAATACCACCCCACCACATCCAGATTATATGGCTTACCCAAAACACTCAAACCCGACAAACCCATCAGACACATTGTGACCAGTATCAACAATACAGCTGACAGATTGGCTAGAGCCATTGCAACATTCCTAACTTGATTACTAGGAACCATCAACGCAACACACCAAACACTCTAGTGCCTTAATTAAGAGAATATGAAATGTAAATATAGAAAACATGGTCATGGCGAGCTTAAGCATCAACTCACTATACACTAACATATGCAATACAAAATGACTCAACATATTGAGAAACCACCTGAAAAGTCCAAAGAAAAGCTTCCTCTGTCCGTTCACAAAATTATAAAAATATGCCAATCACTAATCCCTGCTTCTTCACTTTCAACAATATTCTCTACAAGCAAAAATTCGGCTTGACAATGGGGTCACCTTTCAGTGATGTTCTCGCTTGCCTTTTTCTAGAATTCTTAAAATCCGGTTCATTTAGATACATCATACCAAACAGCTCTAATTACTTAGGATATATAGATGACATCCTCTTATTATGTCCTCAACATACAAACCTATTAGATTGATATGTGTTTCCTATTTGTTCTATATTTTCTCATCCTGTCAGATTCCGGTCCCTATTTGAGCTGAATTTGACTTTTAATATATATATATATATATATATATATATATATATATATATATATATATATATATATATATATATACGGGCCTAACTGTCCGAGAAATTTTCATAGAAAATATTCGTCTTCCGACAGGAATTGAACATGTATCCTATACTATTTTCTATGAAAATTTCTCGGACATTCAGGCCGGTAAATGTTGTTTAATACTGTTTATTATAAACAGAGCATTATATATATATATATATATATATATAAAAAGAAAAAACAGTAAGATATAAAATCCGATGTTCTTATAGATATTTTATTTTACAAAATAGTGCTCAATGTAAATTTACAGAGCATTAATATTATAAATTAATTGATTTAAAATATGGTTATTTTCGCTACACAGTTTTGAAACATGGTTGGAACTGTGTAGCGAAAAATAACCATATTTTAAATCAATTAATTTAATATATATATATATATATATATATATATATATATATATAGTCAATGATGCAATTTCTCCGTCAAGGAAGGTTTGAGAAAAATCGGATCAACTTTAGCTCAATTCTTAATATATAAGAAACCCCTACGCACGTTTTCTAAAAAAATGAAACACTAGATCACATTTTTTTTTTTTTACCAATCGGGTGTACAAAAAATACGCGGTCACTTCGTAAGAAATTTGTGAAGCTAACACACATGTGCGTGAGACCATCAGAACAATATAAAAATGAGGATATTTTCAAATTACCTTAGAACAGTTCGCTTGCTCGACAAGATGAATACAACTCACCGCAGCCCGCTCCTTTGTCTGCAAAACGAACAGTATCAAATTACGATTCTCATCTTGGCGATAATGCTTTTAACACCACGCGGCCGCTGGTAATTCTTTACAACTTGAAAAGACTTTAAAGAAAAACAAAACACGAAAGATTCAATTTTTGTTTTCAGATTTTTCCACAAGTTCTTGTGTTGTAAAAAGAAAAGGAAATAAAAACTTTTTATTTTGTAGCACTCATGTTAATCGTTTCATTGTATTAACATTAGTACCCTACAAATAGTGACCTCGCGGCTACACACAGCCAACTACACCACAAATAATGGTAATCTCTCGACTACAACACAGCGCCAATAATACCATAAATAATTTTTTCTTTCTCAAAATGAGTTTTTAGCAATTCCAGCGACAACAGTCCAACACAAGATATGAAGACACATATTCCTTATCACCAGCACAAGTTTTCGACGACAGCCAATTTTTCAATCTCGACTACAACAATACATTTACCATGGAAAAGAATTCCTAGTCACCAGAATATCAAAACTCCATAAGTCTTCGCGTTCAACCTTTCAACGTAAACAGACCAAGAGTATGGTTCCACCGACTCGAAGCCATCTTCATCAATAGAAGTATTACCTCAAAACGAAATATGTAGATACATGTTGTAAAGGCCCTCCCGAACGTAAACGCGGAGGAAATAGAAAACCTCCTGGAAAATCCGCCTACAGAAAAGCAATTCGACTTGATGAAAGGAGCTATTCTCCAAAGACTTGAAAGATCGGATAATGCAAAGTTGAGAGAACTTCTCAATGGTTCTCAATGGGACACAGGACGCCTTCTCAACTTCTGCGGTTCAAGAAAACTCTTCTGAGTCGCAGACACATGAATGAAAGCATCATACGCCAGGTATGGTTCGAGAAGTTACCACAATCGATGACGTACATCCTAATGGCTTTCTCCGAGGAGAAGACACTGCCTGAGCTCGCTGAACTTACCGATAGGATCGCAGACACTTTTCATCAGAAACCAACAGTTTCTAAAGCAGGGGTCGACAACTCATTCGATCCCGCGGGCCGGATCGTGTTGTAATGACGGGTCGCGGGCCGGACGAAGGCCATTAATGAAAAATTAAGGAAAATTACATATGCAGACTCCCTAACAACCTAAATATTTAAAACCATAATGAAAATAAACATTGAGAAATCAGAAAAAACAAAAGAAAATCTAAAATTAAAAAACACCTAACAAAAATTACTTTTCCTCAAGGAACGTCAAAGTGAAAAAAATCAACCGAAGTGAAATGGATGAAATTATGACGTGTAGGTTTGAAAATTGTTCCACAAACGAACCACACACACACACACACACACATCAAACAAAAACGAAGTACATATAACCATACATACGAGTACAAATAGTTGCAAACATATACACTTAAGTACGTAGACATGCGGTATCATCCACACATTCATAAGGCATGTATGTATAATGCGCGTATGTTTAACTGTTTTTAGATTTCTGCTACCTCGCATGTCAGTCGCTCCCTGGCCTCTTTCATTTTATCGTTCCTTTCGCTTCTGTTATCTTTTAATGTAGCCAAGGTTCATGACAAATATGTATCCATTATTTGACATTAAACGTAGGCAACTTGGTAAAATAAGTCTCATGAAAGATAACTGGCAGATAGACTAATTCAAAAGCCTCGTCTCTCATGTTAAAAATAAAGTCATTGGTAATCAGGCTCGCGGGCCGGTCAAAATGCCTTCGCAGGCCGGGTACGGCCCGCAGGCCAATGGTTACCGACCCTTGTTCTAAAGTCTCAGCAGAAAACAACAAAAAAGACAAAGAAGTTTCACACCTATACGAAAGATGTAGCAAGGACATAAAAGGTCAATCACGACCTGACGATCACAGACAGGCACAAAGCAGGAAATCCTGCAAGGGACAATCGACTGCAGGAAAATACCTAAGCTATTATCACTTCATGTACCGTGAAAAGACACGCAAGTGTATCAAACCATGTTCCTTTTCGAAGAAGGATTTAGAAGACCAACCCAGCAATAACGACGACTACTCCAGCTGGTGACACCAAATCAGGTCGCCTACTTTACATTCAAAAATCTAACATAACATTTTTAATTGATACAGGAGCAGAAATAAGTGTTATTCCCCCGACATCAACTCAAAGATCCTCCTTGGATAACAAAACGTTACTAGCCGCAAATGGCACTACTATCTAAATTTTCAGCACCTTTGCAGTAAACATAAATTTTGGAATGAAACGATACTCGCCTTGGATATTTGTGATTGCAGATGTGAAATCAACCCTCATCGGTGCTGATTTTCTTTTACACTTCAATCTTTCGGTGGACTTAAAGAACGGCCATTTGATTGATAACAACACAAACACATATGTGGTGGGAAGCATCAGAAGCAGCGACACAATAGGAATTCATTCGGCCTTGCCTACATGGGATTCAACGTATTTGGATATTTTTTTTTTAATTCTAAATCTGATTAAGCTAATTTGTTATAATGGTGAAATCAAACATCACGTCACACATCACATCACCACTCGTGGATAACCATTGCACTCGAAACCGCGTCGTCTAAATCCAGACAAACTCAAAATTGCAAAAGCGGAATTCCAAAACATGCTACACCTTGGCATCATTCGTCTGTCCAACAACCCATGGTCATACCCTCTTCACCTGGTTCCTAAAAAGCCAAATAATTACTGGCGACTTTGTGGAGACTACAGAACGCGGAATGCTGAGGCTATACCAGACAGCTATCCTATCCCACACATCCACGACTTTTCTTCTTCCTTATACGGAGGATCAGTATTTTCCCGACTCGACTTAGTTCGAGCATATCGCCAAATTCCCATCGCTGAAGAAGACAAACTGAATACAGCTATCTGCATCCCGTTCGGACTTTTCGAATTCAATGTTCTTTCGTTTGGCCTACGAAATTCTGCACAGGCTTTTCAAAGATTCATAGATGAAGTTCTTCGTGGTCTTCCTTTCGTCTTTGCGTACATTGACGACATACTGAGAGCAAGCAGCTCACCCAAGGAACATCAACAATACATCCAAGAGACATTCAGACGCCTTGATTACTTTGGTAAGAAAATCAATGCTCATAAATGCATTTTCAGTGTGCCCTCAGTCGAACTTTTAGGACATTTAATTGATGAAACAGGCATCACTCCTCTGCCTTCCTAGAATTGAGGCCATCAAAAATTTTCCTGCTCCTACATAAAAATAAAATAAAATAAAATACAACTAAGAAGATTTGACGGTATCGTCAATTCTTACAGACGCTTCATTCCAAAGTATTCATACATACTGGCGGAATCCTCAAGTCAAAGAACAAGGACATAAATTTGGATGAAAATCTGTAGAAGCTTTCAACACTACTAAACAATCAACTGCAAATTACACAAAATTAAACTACATTAGCAGTGACCCCTCTTCAAAATTGACTTTGTCAACAGATGCATCTGATTCTGCCGTTAGTGCTGTATTAGAAGAATCGATAAAAGGTAATGGCACACCTATTTCCTTTTCCTCTGTGATACTAAAAGATACTGAAAAGAGATACAGTACTTTTGGACGAGAACTTTTGCCTATTTATCTCTCCATCAAGCATTTTCGTCATTTTTCATCATCTTCACAGATCACAAACCTCTGACGTTCTCATTTAATACGAAAAGTAACAAATATTCACCCACGGAAATTCATCATTTGGACTATACCACACAATTTTCCACGGACATTTATCACGTTTCCAGAAACGACAACATAGTTGCCGATGCACTTTCGCGTGTATAAAATATCCACATTGACGGACCCCTGAATTACGATTATATTGCACAGGAACAAACGAAGGACGCATCAATGAAACAAATCTCTGAACTTCCTTCAGTAATTTTAACAGAATATCCTATTCCATTTAGTGGCAAGAAAATATTCTGTGACAATTCCAAAAATTATCTTCGTCCTTATATACCTCCTTCATGCAAAAAAAAAAAAGAATCTTCAATCATTTTCAAAACATCTCGCATTCCTGGCAAACGAGCTTCACAAAAACTAATTTCTGATGGATTCAGTGGGCACCAATATTCGCACTTGAACTTAGTATTGTATACCCTGTCAAAAAACAGGCATACAAAAAGCAATTATGGTGTATTTTCAACTCCTGATGGTCGTTTCTCAATCGTGAACATTGGCATCGTAGGTCAGTTACCTGCATCCAATAAGCACTCATATATCTTAGCGATGATCGACAGATTCATTCGCTGGCTTACTGCTCACGCCATCAAGAATATTTCTGCAAAATATATAGCAAAAATTTTCATCGAACGCTTTGGCATTCCTAATACAATCACAACAAACAGAGGCTAATAATTTCAACCAGGACTCTTTCAAGACCTAATACAAACTTTGGAAACTACCCACATGAAAACTACTGCATACTATCCTTGCGCTAATGGCTTAGTAGAAAGATTCCACCGTCAATTAAAAACTGCACTTGCTGCTCAACCTGATACAACCAAAAGGAGTGAACATTTTCCGATAGTTCTTCTTCCACTGTTAAAGAAGTCATCAAAAGCACTGCAGCAGAGATTGTATATAGTACAACCTTACAGCTACCTGGAGAATTTTTCATACGAAATTCCACTTCAGCTTCAAATTGTGTCTCCCTTAAGACAACACATAGGAAAACTTTCCTTTACACCGACGCGTGTACATTCCAACATGTCGTATCTACCTCCTGATATAAATGTTAGTGAGTTTGTTTTTGTGTGTCGGGACACGATTAAGAAATCGCTGCTACCCAATTTCGACGGATCTTACAAAGTATTAGAACGATCAGATAAATTTTTCATAATCGAAAAAAAAAATCAATAAAATAAACTCTGTCTCAATTGACAGAGTTCATGCCAGCCTACATAGAGAAATCATCTGATCAGTCTACAGAAAATGAACCCGTTGTACATGGAAATAAAGACGAGAATGTCTCGTCAACATACGAAAAAGATAATTCAACCAGAAAAACTAAATCTAGTAGACATATTCACCGGCCTACCAAATTCAGAAATTATGTATCATAATACACACATACAGACATACATAAATAAAAGAAATATTAAAACACAAATCACAAATTCTTCTCTTTCAATATATTCTATAACGATCCGGAAAGGCTTGTATTTATAGGAAATGATGCAATTTCCCCGTCAGGAAAGGTTCCAGAAAAATTGGTTCAACTTTGGCGCAATTTTTAAGATATAAAAAAACCCTACGTACGTTTTCTAAAAAAAATAAAACACTCAACCACATTTTTTGACCAATCGGGGGTACAAAAAATACGCGGTCACATCGTAAGAAATTTTTGAAGCTAACACACATGTGCGTGAGACCATCAGAACAATATAAAAATGAGGATATTTTCAAACTACCTCAGAAAAGTTTACTTTCCTGGCCAGATGAATACAACTGTGTCTCACAGCAGCCCGCTCATTTGACCGCTGAACGAACTTTATCAAATTACAATTCTCAACTTGGCGATAATGCTTTTAACACCACCCGGCCGCTGATACTTCTATACAACTTGCAGAGACTTTAAAGAAATACAAAACACGAAAGATTCAATTTTTTTTTTCAGATTTTTCCACGTGTTCTTTTGTTGTTTTCTATTAACATCAGTACAACTACACATGCTCACACACACACATGCTCACACACACACATGCTCACACACACATGCTCACACACACACATGCTCACACACACATGCTCACACACATGCTCACACACACACACGCATACACACACATGCTCACACACATGCTCACACACACACATGCTCACACACACATGCTCACACACACATGCT